>JAEIGI010000003.1:1200000-1800000 GCA_018903615.1 Drosophila neocordata | reverse complement strand
CTATACATACATTTATTTCCTTTCAAATTTTCATTTTCAGTATTTAATTTTGTCTTAGTTTTAGGCAATTTTTCTACTTTAATGCTAGAAAAAAAAATTAAAAAAAAAAAAAACAACCTTATTTTTACATGCGGCCCTTTTTTCTTTTTCTTATTTTTTTTTTTGTTGTTGATTTTTACTAAGTAAGCAAATTGGTTTTCTTTTTTTTTTATTTTAAATCATAAAAAATAATTATTATTTTAATATTTTATGTTTTTTTTTTTTATAATTTTCTTCTTCTTTTTTGTTTTTGCTTTCTTTAAGCTTTTTTTGGTGTTTGAAGGTTTTTTTTTCTTTCTTTTTTTTTTTGTTATTTATGTTTTCTCAAGGTTTGACTTTTTGTTTTAGTTTAGTTGTTGTTTTCTTTTATATTTATTGTTTGTTAAAAAATATTATTTACTATTTTCTTTTGTTTTTTAAATAGTTTTGTTATTATTGTAGTTGTTGTTGTTGTTGAGTATTTACAGCTTTTAGTTTAAGTTTGATAGGTGGCAGGAAGGAGGACTACAGTGTGGCCGGTTAAAGATTGAATTGTCTTAGATATGATATCGATATATATGTATATATAGGATTTTTTTAAGCAAAAAGACATTTAGCTATATATACATAGTTGAATTGAAAGAATCGCATGTCGGAGGGTTGTGATTGAAGGACTAGCCCACTGTAGCATTGAAATTGTTTGATTGATTGATTAATTGGTACTTTTTTTTGTTTATTGCTTTTAATTTTGACTACTGAAATGCCTGAGAAAAAAAAAAGAGAAAATGTATGGAAAAGCTAAAAGAAAAGATACCTTTGGTACTGCCCATAAGCCTAATCTTACTCTGATCTGAGCTGTTCGATGTTTGTTATTTTGGCCCAGTTAATGCTTCGCCAATCGTTCTTTAAGGCACTTTGCTAATGATCTGCTGCTGTTGTAGTTGTAATTACATCTCAAGCGGCGATCAGTCTGCAATCTTTCTATATATATATATATATATATATATATATAGACATTGCTGTAAGTAAACCGATCTAGTTGAATTCTCAGTTTTTCATCGATGGGTTGCTTTTAAAATTGTTTTGAAATGCTAATATCTTTTCTTTCAAGAACTTATTAGGCAGACCTCGTATCTTTGAAAACTTGTTGTGTGTGTGTATGAGTGTTCTTCTGTTTATTTGTTTGTGTGTGTGTGTGTGTGTGTGTGTGTGTGTGTGCGTGGACGGTATTCAAAGCTTTTGTTTATTTAATTTCTTTTTACATTTATAATAAATACAATTAATTATAAATTAATTATTTATGTGTAATTTTTTTTTTTTTTTGCTTTAATGTTTGCCTTATATACATTTTTTATTTTATTTATTTATTTGTTATTTATATTCAGTCAATATTTTTTGTATTATTTGGTTTCGCTTTTATTCTTTTGTTTTTTGTGGTGGAAGAAAGAGAGATAGAGATAGAAATTGAGATTGAGAGGGAGGCATGGAATGTTGACTTCATATTTATATAAGTATATGCTTGTATGTATGTGTGTGTGTGTGTCTGTGTGTGTGTGTGTAAGTATTTTGAACTTATGAAAAAGGTTTTTGAAAAGTCTTTGGCTGCATCTGAAGAAGCAACTTCATGTCACCAAATTTGAAAATTTGATTTAATTTTTGCATTTCAGTTGCATTTCATTTATAATTTATATGGTCGTCTCTTTTCGTCTATAAGTATGAAGTTTGGATGTTTATCTACATATATATATATATGTATATATATATCTTCTGGATTTGAATATGCTTTGTTTTATTTGCTTTTTACAATTATAAGTATTATTATAAAATCATAAGAGCGTTTTCCTTCTTTACTACTTTCCCTTTTTCTCGTTTGCTGTTCCTGTTGCTGCGTTCCTTTTATTGTAGTTAAGCTGTTCTTGTTCATTGTTTCAATAATTTACTTAGTTAGTTTTAGTTTCAATTGCAGTCGTTTTTCTTTTGAACAAAAAAAACAAATGTTTGCAGCATCAGAATATTAACTATATAATATACATATATATTATGAAAATCTGATGATATATTTGTACTTTTTTGCTTTTACAATTCATTTCGTTCATTGAAATTCGGGGGGATTCTAAGCAGAACAAGTTTTTGAGCTGACTGATTTGTGTGTGTATCGGATTGAATTGAATTGAATCGAATCGGATAAGGTTTCGATTGGGTTAATGCTTGTGATGGCTCCTAAAAGTGCGGTTTATTTGTTGCATTAGTTCTCATTTGATCTTTGGGTTTTGATATCTGGTTAGTTGTTTGGGTTTTTCTTTTATAACTTTTATTTTTTTTTTTTTATTACATCTTTAATTTGATTTGGCCTTGCTATACAAAATGTTGTTTAATATTACGGCAGTTTCCCCTTGCTAACGTTTTTCGTTTAGTTTCGGTTTGAGTGAGTTGAAAAAGAGAGACAACAAAAGTACAGTTTACACTTATGATGCAAAAGATACGGTGTCGGATAGTTTCTGATATACCTTATCAACTGAATGTTGTGTAAAATAACTCAACTGATCATTCATTATATATATATATCATATATAATATATTCCTCTTAGAATCTTTGTCTGTGAAGGTCAAATACTTTTTGCTCAAAGGAAACATCATTTAGAAAGGCTTATTTTCGTTTCGTTAGAATGAAATGCTATCAAAACTTTTGGGTCTTTCGAAAAATCCAAAAAATTGTTTAAACTTATTTTATTTATTTAAAAGAAGCTTAGAAATTTCTTCATGTTTACATGTGGGGGTGTTGCCACATCTTTTGCGGAATCCAGTTTCTATTTATATGTATGTATATACATATGCGGGTGGGGGTGTATTTTATAGTTGTCTCTTTTACACTTATACAATATACATATATGGAGCTAATGAGGTTGACGGGAAATTTCATCTATATCCTTTCGGTTAGCCATTTATTTTTTTGGAATTTGATCACTTAGAAATAGAAGTTGTTGTTGTTTTTTTGGTTTTCGTTAAAGCTTTAGTAGTATTTTTTTGCTCTGTGTGTGTGTGTATGGGTGTATGGTTGTGTGTGTCTTGCTTATGTTGTTATTGTATTTACATTTTGCATTAAATAATCCTTTATCCTTCCTTCCATTATTGATTCAGTTATCATAAATTAAATTTAAATATTGAAAAAATTAAAAACGAGAAAAACAAAACACAAAAAGAAAACCAAAAAAAATAATGTTGAAATTATTTTTTAGGTTTTTTTTTCGATGTTTTCTTTTTTTGTTTTTATTTTGTTAGTTTAGTTTTCTTGTTGTTGTTTACTTTGTTATATTTATATTAAGTTATTAACCTTGGATTTTCTTTTTCTTTTTTTTTTTTTTAATTTAATAAATTATACATATAATATTATAATTGTTAGTTTTATATGGGTTCATTATCTTTGTTTGTTTCTTTGGTATTTTATTTGTTTTTAATTTAAGTTAGATTTTAGCCATAGATTAAATTGGTTGTTGTTCTTTTTTTTTTTTTTTTGGTTTCTTTTTGTTATTTGTTCTACTTATATTAAATTAAATATATATAAACAGTTTTATTTTGTTGTTGTTGTTGTTGCTGTTGTTGCTTGTAGTCATTTCTGGCAGCCATTTTAACACTTGTCAAGGCCAAATTGATACTACTTAACGTCTTTTGTACTATTTTATTATATAGATACATATTGATATATAAAATATATATTATTTTTAATTATTAAGAGACGTATTTGTAGACATAGAGACATAAATTTAAATTTATATATATTCATAGGTATATAATATATATATTTAGATATATTCATGGCCCGGGGCAGGGGGTAGCGAACAAAAAAGCACACAGAACACAAAAAGATAAGAAGAGAGATGGAGGAGAGCGAGCGAGCGCGCATCACGTGGAGAGAGAAAAGAGAAAATAGTTTTTAATGCTAATAAAAATCCATATTATAATTATTATTATAATTAGTTTTTAAAGAGTTTTTCTTTTTTTAATATATATATTTATATTTATGTGTATATATAGTATAGATATTTGGGAATGGCTTACACAACTCAAGAATGGATTGTTTGTTCCACTCTCGATTTGAGTATGTAAGCTTTTCACCATTCATAGAAATTTGTTTCAGTGTTGACAAATATATAAAAATGGTTTGGAGGTGACAGAGAGAGAGAGCGAGTGAGATATAGAGCGAGTATAGGAGGGATAGGAATAAACTATGCAAATATATAACATAGTTTGTGTAAACGAGTAAATGTTGTATATAGTACGGAAATGGATTACTACTTAAGACTTGATTTCGTTAACATATCTATATAATTTATTATAATTTTGATATATTGAAATTTGAGCTAACTATTTATTTTTTAATGGATAAATACAAAACTGTATTATCCTTTCTGTTTATTCCGAAAGCAGATAACTCTCTATAATTCTATAGAGTAACGCATGGAATTGAAACATTTGCAATGGAAAGTAGAAACAATGGTTTTATTTGTATTTTAATTTGTATATTTTCATAGCGCAACAGATAGAAATGAAACATTTGTCTGATCTCATCTTAAGTAGAAACCTTGACTTTATTGTATTTAGAGTTGTGTGATAGCGACAGGTGTATGTATGTATGTATGTGTGTGTGTCCGTGAGTGTGTGTGTGTGTGTGTGAGAGAGAGAGGTAAGATTGAGAAGTTGATGGCTTTTGTGCAGTCGCTTGGCCCCATTAACTTACCCAGTAGTCAAACGTCGGTCTCGATACTAACAGCCAAAGCATTATTATGCCTCATGGTGAGGCTGCTGCTGCCGGCACCGGCTGCTGCTGCTGCGGCTGCGGCTACTGTAATGGACTGTTGTTGCTGCTGCTGCTTGAAGCCATTCTGCTGTTGCTGTTGCTGCTGATGATACAGTTGTTGCTGTTGCAGCTGCTTATCGAGCGATGTGGACGCTATCTGCTGTTGCTGCTGCGGCGGCGGCGGTTGCTGCTGCTGCTGCATTTGCGTGGCTCCCAAAAATGGAGCTGCCGTACAACTACGTCCAGGATGCGTTTCAGTTAATCCCGGTGTCGATTCAACACCATCATCCAAATCCATCATATCCGATGAGGACTCAGATAACGATGATTTCTTCATGTGTTGACCTACTTGGTAGTGTTATGCAATTGTTGGTTTTAGTGTTGCAGTTGTTTTAGTGTTTTCATTTTTTTTTTGTGTGTGGAACGTGTGGAATGGAATGGTGGATGGTTGGATGAGGATGGGAGTATGATGGGATTTATGGGATTGGAGCGAGAAATAGATAACACAATTGAGGTTTTTTTTTTTTTTTTGTTTTTGGTTTGGGTTTTGGGTTTAGGTTTGATTTGGTTATTTTTTATTTTTTTTTTTTTTTATCAATTTTAATAATTTTTTTTTTTTTTTTATTTGGACGGAATAAAGAGAGAAACAAAATAGAAGAGAGAGTGTGAGAGAGAGAAGAAGAGAGAAAGAGGAGATCACACATACAGTTGTAATGCAATTCAATTACAAATAATGTTTTCTGTTGTACAGTTTACACAAAACATATAGTACGTGTATACAATATTTGTATGTATGTATGCAGTTAGCTAACAAGTTTGGTCGGAATCATCATCTCAATGTTCAATTTGAGTGATGATGATTCGTCATTTGATGATGCTGGGTGTTGTTGCCCGTATCTTTCAGTACAAGGCAATATCATCCATATCATCAATTATTTATTGGGTATATATGTATATTTTTTTTTTGTTATTTTTTTTTTGGAATACCCAGCCGCATCGTTTCTTTCTTCGTAAATGTTTCTATTTTTATTCGACACTTAAAACTGAGGTGGATTAGATAGATGGTGGTGGGTACGGTGGGAGTGGGTTGGTGGGTAAGAAATGATTGTAAGATGGATATTCAGTAGCTAACACAAGTGACGTGTAAAAGTTACCAATAGCGAGTACAAGTAACTAGTAGTCAGTACAAGTTACCAATGATCAAATCCGACGACTAGTACAATAAACTTATCAACTGCAGCGAGTAACGAGTACAAAGGCGTACAGTTGAACAATTTCTCATACAGGCAACGTGTTGCATCAGAGGCATACTAAATAACAACTCAATTTGTGCGAGAGTGTTTGTGTGTATATAATGTGTATATGGAATTTTAGTTCAAGAGTTTTGTTTCATGGCTCTACAACACAAAAACACAAACCTACACAATTTCATTTCACAGAGTATTCGAACTTACCTAATGTACCTGGCAAATATGGACAACTAGTAACATGATTAAAGTTTTGGCTCTGCATCTCCTCCTGATCCGTTTCGCGGTGATAGAAGTAATTGAAATTACTGACGATAACCGGTACAGGTAGTGCGATTGTCAGTACACCAGCAATGGCACACAGTGATCCCACAATTTTTCCCCAAACGCCGACGGGTCTGTATTTATTTGTTTTTTTCCCGATTTTTTGTTTTTAGATTTTTTGTTTTATTGATTGTAATTCGAATTCGATCGATTTTGAGTAATTATCAATTATTTGTTTTCATCAAAATTTATCGTATATCAAACGAATTATGATTTTGTTTTTTATTTTTGTTTTTGTTACGTAATTCCGCATTCATTTTGCATTACATTTGATTGGCCAGTTTAGGGTTTTTTTTATATTATTGTGAGATTTTTGTGCGTATATATATTTGTTTTTGTTTTTGGTTTTTTTTTTGGTTTTGTCGTTGGTTTTGAATTGCGTTTTATTGGGGATATAGGTTTTTGATTTTTGGTCATTTTTTTGTTTGTTTGTTTTTAATTTTATATTTAGATTGATTTTGATTGGTTTTTTTTTTTTTTGGTTTTTAGATTTGAGATATATAAATATATATTTGATATATATATATATAGATATATATTTGTTTTGTTTGGTATTTTTGGATGAAGCGAGCGATGTTAACGATATAAATAAAATGAAAATACAAATATATAAGAAATGTAAAGTAAAAATTTGGTTTTTTCTTTGATTTTTGTTTTTTTGCATTGGAATTTTTTCTTTTGTTTTTTTTTTTTTTAGTTTTTGTCAAAATTATAGGCATTAGAAAAACTATAGGTAAGTATGTATATATATAATTATATATAGGAAGATATAAAGTACATATAAGTAGGTAAAGTTTTTGTTTTTTATTTTATTTTTTAAATAGGCATTTAGTCTAGGTAAGGTTAAGATTTGACTTGTCACAACACTTAGAACGAGTAATAGCGTATCGGAGAAGAGGAAACTGTGGGGGTAGTGTGGGGGAGTTTTTGGTGGTGGTGGAAAAATCTTATGGGTTGTGTAGTAATAAACAATATATATACAGCTATTATAACATAATTATTTCACAAGTGCGACGGAGAAGAGAAACAGAGATAAAGAGCGAAAGGGGTCGATGGACAGGGGAAAGTGCGGAATGTAAATTATTGCTGCAGGTATAAACAAACTTTTCGGCATAAGTGTCTGTGTGTGTGCAACCTGGAAGGTTAGGTAAGGAACTTGGATGGGTTTAGGCTAAGGCTGAGTAAGGGATAGCGCACATATGGTTTAGGCATTGGCTAAATAACTCTTTCGGTTTTTCTTTTGCTTATGTAGTTGGTTTAGGTGTTTGTATGTGGGTGTGTCCGTGTTTGTGTTTATGTTTATGTGTGGGCGTGTAATGTAACTGTATGTTTAATTGAATCATGCAATCATGCGAATGGAACGATAAGTTATCGTTATCGTATTTGAGATGGTTAGATGGTAGATGAAACATGCTCCATTAAACTTCTTTTAGCAAGTTTTTTTCTTTTCTTATTTGCTTTAGCCACCTTTGTTTTCATATATGTAAATGTGTTTGTGTGTATGTATTATTTTGTTTCCTTTTTTTTTTTAATGATATTTTTGTTTTTGTTTTTTTTTTTTTGGGTAAACTAAACAACGACACAACTTTACATTGATATTTTTTGGTTTTCGTGGTTTTAAAAGAATACAAAACTGGAAATAAATATCGCTTAGGCAAATGCAAATGAATAGAAGTCAAAGATGGTATAAAGCCCATTTTAGCTTCAGGTTCAGTTTGTTTTTGGTAACTGAAACATATCGAAATGAAGTGAAACAAAATCAAAACGGAATGAATCAGTTAGATTACATTAAAAGAATTGAAACAAACACACAGCTCAGCGAGTTAAAAGTAAATTTAAGGAGTTAGACGGGGGGTTAAGGATATAGTTTGTAAGATATATAAACAACAGTTAGAAATACGAAATTAAAGTTTACATATGACAAATTTTACAAGACAATTTAGCTTGGTTTTTTTTTTTTGTTTTTTTTTTCATATTTTCGGTTTTTTGTTTTGGTTTTTATGCTTGGTTAACTGTTTCTTAATATTTTCTTTTTTTGTTTTGTTTTTTTTTTTTGTAGTATTTTGCTTAAAAGGTTAATACAACGGAACGCAAAAACGAAACATAATAATCAAACGAAACGAATTGAAATAAAGAACTCGTCAACGAGTAGGAAATGAACAAAACTCGTTTCGAGCGGCAAATAAAATGAACTAAAGTTTCGATAATCGAAATATAGAAAACATAATTGGAATTTAAGGTTATAGAATTGTAAAGATTTGCATACGTCATGTCACCATATCCAACGGTGGTCATGGTAACGACTGCCCACCAAAATGCATCGGGTATGGACTTGAAGAAGGAATTTTCGCTTCCAGCTTCCGCAAAATAAACCGCCGATGAGAAGAGAACGACGCCTATAAAAAAGTTGGATGGAAGAATTTGCATTTCATATTTCCGAAACGTTTTTAAATAGGTAAATATATATATATTTTTTTAATATATTTTCATTTTTGTAGCTTATTATTAAATGTGTTTTTTCATGTATTTCAAACCAAAAATAAAAACAAAACCAAAAAAAAAACTTTTTTCCTGTAACTTTTTTTTTTTTTTATAATAAAAAAAAAAAATCATAAAGTCAAAGATTTCTTAAAACGTCTGTTGTTCGTAAGTCTGTCTTGTCCCCTTATGTAATGTTCATATTATGTACTTAACTGGGGAAGAGCATGGGGGATAGTATCCACTTTTATTACTACTACAACGACGAAACGAATTGAGACGAAGCGAAACATTATGGAATGAAACAGTAATCACAAAAAACATGATGGCGAATGACGCGCGCGTATTCCAGTGATCGGTTCACAAATTTACCGATATTTTATTTGGTAAATTTATATATATTTATGTATAATGGGGTGTGTAATGTATTTCATGTATTATGCTGTCATTCCCAAGCAGAAATCGAAGGATCTATTCTTGGCGGTTTTCAATTTGGAAATTGCTTGGAGTTATTTCGAACGATGTTGACGAGTTAACAATAAACACAAATTTAACATAAATTGTAGTTTCTGGTGGGCTGCACTTTCTTTTCCTTTCGAACCAGGAAATATGGTGATATATATATGATTAATTATTGGATGTGGATATATATTTCAACCATTTTTGGTTGGAATTACATTAAACAAAAGACTTTGAAAATAAAACATGCCAATAAATTGAGTTTTAAATAAAAGAATCAAAGAAATATATTATTAGATAAATGAAATAAATAAAACACTGCAAATTGTTAACTCTAGAGACAGGGAGAGAAAGAGAGAGAGCTCAAAGGGATATACAAATGGGAAATGGTTGCCTGTTTGAAGTGGGGAACGGAAAAGGAAAACGAGCAGTTACAACAAAAGTTTCATTATTCACACATTGATGCACTCACACACACACACACACACACACACAGATAATAAGGAAATTTGTACATACAACTAGCTTCTTATGGCTCAAGAAGATTTTATATTCTTTTGTTTTTTTGTTTGTTTTATTGGCCTGGCAGAGGTTAAAAAAAAAAATATTTTTATAGGTAGAAAATAAAAAACAACAACAAATAGTACAGCGAAACATTTAGAGAGAAATAGAAAGAGAGAAGAAATACATTTAGAAATATATAACAATTCTGCAAGTTATGCACAATGCTGTCATATATGTATATATAACACTTTATTTTCCATTTTACAACACTTAGAGCAAAACAGTTAGAGCAAGAGAGTGAGAGAAAGAGAGATTGAGAGAGTTTTAGCTTTTGAGTAGCAGGATTTGGATATTGGCCAAAGCTTTTCTTTATATATATATACTATATATAGATATCTTTGTTGTTAAATCATTTTGCTGATATTGTTTTTTTTATTTAATTTTGATTTTGAATTTGTCTATGTACCTCATATCACCATATCCCACCGTAGTCATGGTCACAACAGCCCACCAAAAGCCATCGGGTATGGACTTGAAAAACGAACTGTCACTGCCGGCTTCCGCAAAATAAACCGCCGATGAGAATAGGACCACGCCTATATATATATATATATATACATGTATATAATATATATGTAAAGATCGGTGCCAGTTATTATTATTGATCAGTTAATATTATAAACCAAAAAAAAAAATAAAATATAATTATACTTTAGATTATATTTCTGCTTGAGAATTAATTTTTTTATAAACAGAATGTACATATGTATTTATATGTATGTATGTATATACATATATGTATATAATAAAATTTATGTATTTGTATGTATGTAGTACTTTAAGAACCAAATCCCCTTTCCCTTCCCCAATAACCCAACCCATACAACACATACGTACATATGTTAAAAAAATATATATTTAAAAAAAATTCATTTTTTAAAATAAAATTGTTAAAAGAATAAAAAAAAAAAAACATTAAGGTAAAGTATTGTTTAAAGTGTATTTATATATTTAATATATTTAATAAGAGAGAGAAAGAACAGGATAGAGATAGATTTTGTTATATATGTATGTATGTATGTGTGTTTCTGTGTGTCTGTATTTGTGTGTGTGTGTGTATTATGTGTATATTTTCTTTTTATATACAACCCAAGTGATATTTGCTGTTATTGTTATTGTTGTTGTTGTGTTAAAAGTGTTTAAAGTCGACTGCATTTTGATTTGATTTACCTTTTAAAACAACTACAAGATATACGTACATAAAAACTATTTTTTTTTTAATTGAAATTTGTTTTTTTCAAATAATTTTTTGTTGTTTTTTTTTTTTCTGTATATATTTTCAATAATTTATTATTTGGTTTTTTAAAAAATAGAGGTTTTTTTAAAAATATTTTTAAATTGAACTGATTTGATTTGTGCACAGAAAATATAAAAATATATAGAGACAGAGAGAGTCAGAGATAGAGAGAGAGGTGTAACAAAAGTATGTATGAAGAAAGTATTGAAATTTGATATATACCCTTGCAAAGGAATTTATAATATATCATTATAAAATATTTTAAATTAGTTGTTAGAAAAAAATATAAAAAAATTTATTCACAATCGAAGTCATACAAAATCTAATTCTAAAATAAAAATATAAAAAAATTAAAAAAAAAAAATATGTAAAATTAAAAGTTAAAGTTGAAGAAAGTTTTTACGCTAAATCGTGACCCGATACTAATTTTATGTATCGATTATAGTAATCGATAACATTGATCATATTGAAACGGAATGGAATTCTTTTTTTATTTTGTAGGTTAAACAGAAAGTTTAGGCAAGGGTATAGAAACTTCGGCATGCCAAAGTTAATTAATTGTTATTAATGTTTTTTTTTGTTGTTTTGAAAAATTTGCTTTAGGAAAAATGTAGGTTTGTATGTATGTATGAGTGATTATTTGTGTGTGTGTGTGTGTGTGTGTTAGTCTAAAATAGATTGCAAAATATTACAAATTTTAAATGAAAATCATTTGAAAGTTAGTGTATATGTATGTCCATGTGTATGTGTGTGTGTGTGTGTGTGTGTGTTTGGAGAAAAGAAAGAGTATACGAGTTAGGTGGAGAGTAATTAAGACGAGAAATGTCATTTCATTTTTATCTATTTTGTAGAAAGAAAATCGAGAATCGATATCGATAACGATTTTAAGTTAGTAATTCTACTTGATTGTTTGCAACTCACTAGATATATATAGGTATGTATATATATATATATGTATGGCACTTGTATGGATTTGTTGCTTTTGCTATTATTAATTGTTAGATATTTTATATGAAACTAGCTAAAATATAATGTATATGTGTATGTTATTGTTGTTTTTCTTCTGTTTTATACAATTACAATATACATACGTTACATGTGATAGATATCATCAGGTATCAGTTATTAGTTATACGTATATAGTTAGTTATAGAATGTTGTATATATATATATATATAGATATATATAGTAATATTGTTGGTATACTACACTACGGCAAGACAAATTATATTAATAATTGTTGTTTAAAGAATAAATGAAAGTAATATGAAAAGCAACAATCAATTAAGATTTAGTTCAATTTCCCCCATTTTAGATACAGCTTACCTCTTAGAAATGATGATTCAAAGAAAATTAACAAAAAAAAAAAAAAAAAATCTATATATGTGCATATATGGATATATATATATTTATGTATGTATATATATATATACGATTCTCACAACTAACTAGATCTAGATCAAAATATATTCTATGCTTTAGCTATGAGAAATTATATAGTACAAAATGAAAGCGGCAATTGCTTACAAAATGTTTGATAAATTGAAATAATAGAAGAATAGAAAACTATTCGATTAGATCAATAAATAACTCTCTGAATTTGTAAATCTGAGAAATTTTGTAATAAAAATCTTATATAACAATATTAATTTTACATTCAGACTCAAAATTATTATTACTCAAATTATTTATATTTTTTTGGACCTCTAAAAGAAAAGTGGCAAATAATTTTGAAAAATAAAATTAGACCTATAGTCAGTTACTAGCACAAGTGAGTGGTATATATATACATATATACATAGATATATATATATGTATATAAAATATTAATATTTGTTTACTATTTTAGTTAAGATAGTTTTTCTTTTGTGTAAAGTAAGAGTTAGATATGAATAGGCTAGGCTAACTAAGTTGGATTATTAGAGTGCATTTCTGGTAATAATTGTAACTAGGAATAATATATATTTTTTATACAAAATGTCTAGATATATATATATATATATGTATATTTGTTTTATATATACATATATATATATCTATACAATTGAGCGGCCAATTTTAACCGCATTTCCATAGGGATTCGGCTCTAAACATATTACACATAAAAAAAACAACACAACGAAATGAAATTCAATACAAAACTCAACGAGAACTAAGTTGTATATATATATATATATATATCAATAAGTATATATTTATATATATAGATAATTAATTAACAGAAAATACAAAAACCAACAACTGGACATCAAAACAATGGACATCAAAAAGGACACTTTTACAGTTATAGATAGATTTTTGGTTTGGTTTTTTATACAGTTACGGTTACGATAACAGTTACGGTTACGGTTACGGTTACAACTTTCAATGTATTAACAAAAACAACATTAACAACAATACAACAAAAACGAAATTAAAAAACGGAACAGCATATAGTATATATATTTATTGAAATATATTTTATATATATATTTTTTTCTTTTTTGTGATCCTAAATATTGCTGTTGGTTATTTTATTTTTTTTTATTATTATTTTCTTCATCCTTGGACAATTTGTTGGGCCAAGAAGTTTGCCAATTTTAAGGCATTTCGATTTAAATGAAATGCAGTTTGTGCAAGAAAACGGAAAAATAAGAAATATTAGAAAGTAGAAGAGTGAGAAATATAGACAGATATATAGAAAGAGAAAGATAGATAGATAGATAAATAGATAGATTGATAGATAGCTAATAAAAAGGGGAAAACAGAATGTTAGAAATGGAGATTTATATAGAGGAAACTTTAAGATTATGGTAAGAAGAAACGGGAGAAAGAAATACGAGGGGGATAGAAAGAATTTTTGCATCAAAATATCTGCATATATATAAAAAAAAATTGCCTTAAAATTGCCAACGACTTTGGCATTTGGGGCATTTCATAAAAAGCATTTCAAATTGCACTTTTTACTTTTGTCAGAGTATATCAGGAGTAATAGACTAAAATTCAGTACATATTGAAAGGACACTGTTTGCTTTTATTTTGGTTTTTTATTTAAATATCGCTAGCCAAAAAACCAAAAAATAAATATATAGAAAAAAAAAAAAGAAAAATGAAAATAAATCAAAAACTTTAAAACAAAATTATTGGCATATATATAAGTAGTATATGTATTTTATATATATGTATATATATTTAAAGGTATATCAAAAACAAAATAATAATAATCCAAAATAATTCATATTTACTGAGTCCCAAAATATATATATATTACCTACTTATTGCTAAAAATATATATATATAAATATATTAAGTGTAAGACAATAATTAAATTGTATTATAAGCGACTTATGGAAAGTACAGTCAGACACAAATTCTTAATACTCGCTTCCTTTCTATGAAACAATTTGAAGAGTTTAATATTTTTATGATATTCCAATATTATGTCGAAAAATGTTTGTTCGAATTCAAATCAATTTAAGCAATATTTTGTGGAATTTTGTAAATAACTAATTGGAAATCTATTTATATATAGCAAAAACTACATTGATTACATCTCTTACGATTCAGTTCTTCCAACTAAACTAATTTAATTACTACTACTAACTATTAGTTATTGAATTTAAAACTTCTAAACTTCTTCTAAACTGTATTATCTTGAGTTTATAAAAGTTTCAAATCAGTCTATAGATTACATTTAAATCACATGGCCGTTTGCTCGTTCAACTAGTTAACTTTCTAGCGAGTAACGAGTGAGCTGACTGTACTTACCCAAAAGTATCGACTTGAGAATGAATCTAAATGTCTGTTGTGTTGCTTTGCTGCTCATTTTAACTAATTTGTGTATTTGGTTTTCGGTTTTGTTCGGATAGATAACACTAAATATTTCTTTTTGGTTTTGTTAAGTTAATTTTAATTTAGGTAAGTTTTGTGTCGTAAAAGGGAAAAGTGGTGGATGAATGGGTTTTCATTGTTGTTTAATTTGGTATACATAAAATACTGTACTTTTGATACTTGTAATTAGCATTAACTATACATATATTATATGTATTGTAGATATAGATAACGAATTTTACTGAGAGAGCATACGCTATATAAGTAACTTTTCAGTTGGCTTTTTTTTCAATTGTTCCCGATCCCCTAGAATATCTATTATAATATATATAAGCAATATGTTTTTGGTAAATGTTTTGTTTGTAATATTATGTAAATATGTAATTGGCCTATATAAATATTTCTTTTTCTTGTATTGTATTTGTGGGTTAACATAAATGACAAAATAACCAAAAAAAACAAAATGGAAAAAAAAATGGTTTTGTTAAAAAGCATAAAATCCAAGTATTTGGAAAGTATATATATATATATTTTTTGTTGTTGTTTAAAATTCTTATTTTGTTTGTTGCTTTTAAAATTAAACCTAAATTTGAATTGATTTTTGATTGTTTTGATTGGTTGGTTGGTTGATGAGAGAGTTGTTAAGGATTAGAAGGACGAGGGCGTGGACAAATAATGATTTCATAACGATAATGTGCTTGTTGGTTGTTACATATAGAAGATAACCGAAATAGGTATATATCTGCTGTAGATTTATATATATGTATATATATATTATACAAATTGAATATATGTTCCTTTCTGTATGTATTTTTTGTTGTTGTTTTAAGTATACGCGCTTTAACCCTCTGTTGTCTAAAGTGGTGCAAATTGGTCGCAGTCTGATGGAGTATATATATATATATATATATATAAAAGATATATATATATATATATTGTAAAGTACATTGACTGTATTTTGGTATATTTGTTTTGTTTGTTTTTGTTTGTTGTGGGTTTTGTTTTTGGTTTTTTTTTGTTTTTTTTTTGTTTTTGTGATGGTTTGTTGTTGTTTTTGTAACTTACCTATAAATAAGAAAAATATAAGTAAACCTAATTCCCGCATTGAGGCTTTCAGAGTTCGTCCTAATATTTGTAAACCCTTCGAATGCCTAGATAACTTAAATATTCGAAATACTCGAACTAATCGTATCACTCGTAATATTGCCAAGGACATAGCCTGATTCGATGACTTGTCCTAAAAATTTTAAATTATTTTTTGTTGTTTATATATATATGTATATTGATTTTGCTTTTTATTTTCATATATATATATATATATATATATATATGTGAGTATATATATAAAATAAATAAATGTATAGAGTTAGATAGATGCATGATTATATATAAGTATATATATATATATGGTATATATATAGTATATAAGCAAGAAGCTTTTCTTTTTTTTTTTGTTTGTGGTGTTAGTAATAAATTTACAACAATGATTCACTTTTTGTTTAAATACCAAAAGAAAAAAAAAATAGCATTTAGCGAAAAAAACTTTGAACAGAATTTTCAATGAGAATTTTAGGATAATGATGATGATGATGAGGATAATGAAAATGTATTTGAAACCAAAAACGGGCAGGCAAACTGAAAAATTCATGTTATATTCAAAAATTAAAAACAAGAATGGAAAAAAATTGATGAGCAATTAGAAATTTGCATTTAGCTTTTTCTCTTAGTATCAGTTTGTAAATTGTGTTAAATGAATATTTTTTGTGGTTTATTTGATTAGATGTTAACGTTTTCTTTTTTATATATATATGTATATAATTTTCTTTTTTTTGGTGGGTGGGTATATGCATATGTATTTGTTGGTTTTTTTTTTGGGTTTTGGCCAAACAAAAATCTCATACCTGTGGACTGACTGGCGCTTTTGGAAGATTTAATGTATCCTCCTCTTCGGCAACGACAGTCGCTAGTGTTATAAAGTACGGAATGATGGCGATTATGTCGATAACATTCATGACATCCCTGCAGAAATTTAATTTGTTCGGACATGCGAGGAACCTGAAGGACAAATCAATTCAAGAGACAAAAGAAAAAAACACACACAGATCGATGATAAAGAGATCTAAGAGGTTTTTTTTCCAGAAAATAAATAATAATATGGATTTTTTTTTTTGTATTTGGTTTGAATCGAAGATCTGATATATTGAAATTTTGTAGAATAAAGCTATGAATCTGTATTAAAGTGTCTCAAATATATTCAGTTAATCGATTCAATGTTTTAGCTGAAATTGTTTTTCATAATGGCTAAAATAGAATGGTTTCTTAAGCGGGTTGAGAGGGAGGGGGGCATCCACTTATAGTTACCTGACAGTTAGTTCAAATGTAAACCAAATAATACATAACGTTTCTATAAGGAAGAAAGGATCTGTGATGTCAGGCACCTCGTCTTCCTCGATTTTTGTGCCATTTGTTGTTGTATTGAACACCTAAATTGAAATTGAAATCGAAATCAAAATGATATATCGATATGAATGATAAGTATCGATAGTTTAATATATCTGTATATGTGTATGTGTATGTATATGTATATGTGTATGTAATCACCTTGTAATGCTTAAATTCGGGTAATGTTTCTAGACAAAATATAACAATTGATAGCAATATAACAAATACACTAATTATGGCTACAACTCTGGCGGCTTGTGAACTTTCTGGATACTCAAAGAGTAACCAGACTTTTCTTTGTTTCTCATTATCCGGTAATGGTCTTTCTTCCTCTTTAATAAAGCCTTCATCCTCTCTGTGAAAAAGAGAATAGCAAACAGATATCAAGAAAATTAATCAATATATTACAAATATATATTTTGAATGTAAATAAGAATATGTGTGGTTATGTGTGAATGTTATAATGGCAATGTTTTTCTTCATTTTTATTATTATTTATTTTTTAATTTTACTTTATTTATGTTTTTTTTTTTTCTTTTGGCAGCAGCAGCCGATAAAAGCCTATTTCAAGCAAATGTGTGTGTTTGTATCTATATATATGTAAATGTATGTATGTATGTTTGTGTGTGTGTTTTGAATAAAGTGTGACCATATCTGTTAGTTGTTTCGCTTTGAAATTTCATATTAATTCATAGGCCTTGCAAATGGAACTGAAACTTTGTTTTCACATATTTTATTTTACTTTGTCGGGCATCTTTAGCATCATCTCCTTTTGAAATTCTCCAACACGCCAACTGCATACCGGCCATATTGCCCCTCTCTGTCGCCGTATTAACAAAATTTTAAGCTGGTGGTCAAGTGATTAACTTTAACTTTTTATAAATTTCGTTTTTTGGTTTTTGTTGTTTTCTTTTTTTAGTTCGTTGGCCGCCAAAAAGTTTTTCATGTCGGTTAAGTTGTCTGTGTGTTTGTATGTATTTGTGTGTGTGTGTGTGTGTGTGTTGGCAAAAGTCGGCAAAACTTGGCCAAAGTACATTGAATATTTAATAAATTTTCTATATTTGAACTTCTCTTTACAGTAAGGGTATGTTCATTTTGTTTAAATGTTTGCATATGAATTATATATAATGTTAAAACAGTTATAAAGCTACACATTCTAACAGTACAATTCTGGAATAAAAGAAACCATTTTCTGCACTCGTTTTTCCTAGCTCTTGAGCTTTCGTCAAGCACACAAAGTGCCTTACATTGATATGGCAATTCTATGCTAAGTGGCAACACCATCTAAAGATCTGTTAAATTAAACGTTTATCTCCACAAAACAAAGAAATGTTGTAGTTCTTTTTATATTCCATTTAGCAATATCTTTCTTATATATTTAATATTTCCAACTAAATGAATAACTTTTTGTAAATTTCATACTGATCATAAAACTATATAGCAAAACTATAGTATTTAAAGTAGATCTATAGAAACAATTTTCGATTTTTAAATAAAATTATATTCGAGTATATTTCTAGATTCATTAATATTCCTTGTACAATTTGTTGTTGGCCTTTGACTGTCTTAGTTTTTGTTTATGTTGTTTTTGTTTGTGGTGTCTTTTGTCTCTTGTCTGTTTTGTATGCAGTGTTGCCTGCCTCATTATTATAATTATTATAATAATTATTAACTGATTCAATACAATAAATTTTGCTGCTACCAATATTAATTAAAACTAGAATAAACCAAATAATCGATAAACTTGAAAAAATTGTAAGTTAATTTTGTGTTTTAATTGTGTTTTTTCTTTTTTACTTTTAGTTTTAGTTTATATTTGGAAGTGGGAAATGAGGGGATTATATATAGAGATAAAGAGGGAGGGGGGCAACACATGCTTACCTGAATTTATTAATTGCTTGATCACCTAATTCATAAAATTTTATTTCTTCACTAAATACGTCTAAAGGGACATTGACCGGTCTTCGTAGTCGGCCACCTGTAAATTGAATGTCAGGTGTATGGCATTTATGTTTTGTTGTGAGTATGTGTGTGTGTGTATATGTGTGAGTGAATGATATTAGGGATAATTATATTTTGTATAGTTTTATGAGTAAGTAATAGTTTGTGTTTAGTTGGTTTTTGTTTTTTACGGAAGAGAAGAGAAAAATTGTACAAATGTTAGCAAATATAATTCAAGTTCAAAAGAAATTTGATAGGAGAAAAATATTTGAATGACAATTTGTTACTTACCACTCTGATAATAGTATAAAATCGCATCGAAGCTCGGTCGACTACGGTCAAAAAAATATTCATTTCTAAGCGGGTCAAAGTACCGTAATCTCCGAGCTGGATCCCCAAGTAATGTGTCCGGGAATTGATTTAGCGTACGTAGTTGTGTTTCAAACCTTAACCCGCTTACCTATATTGTAATGAAAGTAATATAGATATATATATATATATATGTATTTATATGTATATATAGATTGATCTGTTGTGTTCTACGTACATTTATAACGACTCTCTCGCAGAAATCATGATCGTGAGGAATGGGTTCAAAGTGTTGAGGTCCGCCACCAAAGCCATGACCAGCCCCCCCTTCTTCGTCTTGACTGCTCAATTTGGGCAAAGACCTATAAATAAATATATATATATATATAAATATAGTTGAAATACGAAAAAAATATCAATTTTGTTGCCTACTTTAAGGCTGAAACAAGAAACAAACATTTTTAAATAAACTTTTATATAACAATAAAAGATGCAAAGGATCTATAAAGAATCACAAAATGTTAAGGAACATGTTTGAGATAAATTCATACAAGTTTAGATATTCAAATGTAATTGTCTAGTATACAAATTCTAGACTCTGTTTAGGGCACTAAAAATTATTTCTAATTGCCCCAATAAAAGGAATTTTAATTGCTTACTTAAATCGTGAATTAATTTCATTAATTTTCTGCTAATTACATTGAAATGCAGATGACTAATCATATCAATTGTAATATATTGCTAATAATAGAAACATTTTTAAAATGTATCTAAAGGCATTTATATAAATAAATATCTATATGTTTGTCTGTATATATATATGTTTATCTACCCAAGCTCTATATTTGTTCATATTTAATTATTATTTAAATAAGAAATTGATTTATTTATGTATTTATGCCAATATCCATAAATATTTCATGTCCAGCAGGAAAATAAAAATCACTCACGTGAATTAAAAATAGGAAAAAAATAAGAGAAAACGGCAAGCAAAAGTCGTAATGTAATTGTAATTGAGATACAATCGATTTATATCAATGTATGAGGGAGAAAACCTGGAAAAATAAAACCCAACATAGCATAGGATAGAGACGGTGCGCAAGGGGAAAGGGAAAGAGAAGAATGTATGGCTAGATTGCTGGCATTAAATTCACATTTAAAGGCGGTAAAATTATTTTTGGCCACGAGCCCAAAATGCTTCAAGCACTTTCACTACCACAACTAATCCACATATACATACACAGATACAGATACATATACAGTTACATATACACATCCACATCGTCATCATCATCATCATCATTATGGTAAAAGGGAAGTGCAATATATGTTTACACTTGCAATTGAAATTCTATTACAATCATTTCTATTTTCTGGCCCAAGTGATCCCGCCCATCATTTTGGCTATGTGCCCAATAAAATGGGCCCCCTTATCGCTGATGTTGCTGCTGACAATGTGCAATTTGTTGCTGCTGTTGCTGGTGGCTTTCCATTTTATTTTTTTTTGTTGGCAAGGCGTTGTTGCATGGGCATGTTGCCTACTTTTTGGCGCTCTCTATGCCCTCGCATTTAATTAAGCGTGTAAGTGCATGGATCCAACATCCGTTACATGCCCTTGCCACTCTTTTGGTTTTGGTATGGCTTATTATTGAGCTGCATATATATATATATAAATATACTTATGTATCTAGAGACATAGTTGTATATATTGTAAACGATTTGCTATCACATTGAAACATTGAGAAGGAAAAATGAAAAGTTTTGGCTCTTTCAAGGAAATTTGAAATAAAATTAAAGATATACAATTTGTTTTTGATTTTACAAACATGGCCACCTTAACAAGAGTTTCAATATCACAAGCATTCAAGATGTTTACCAACACTAGGCATAACAGAACATGGAATGGTAATGTTAATATTAACATACATAAAACAAGTCATTCATAGAACTTTTATTTATAGAAATCATATTATATTTTTAACGCAATTTAATATAAAATAAAGTCTTGGCAAGGGAGAAGAGAATAGATAATAGATTGATCTAACATTTTTTGTCTAATTCAATTTATTAAGAGAGCTCAATGCTAATTTATTTTAAAAACCTGTAAAACTATGTTAATAAGCTAATGGAATAACATAATTATACTATATAAATAAGATTTAAATATAATTAATAGTGGCATAAAATTTCTAATTTTTTAAAGCCTAAGTAAATGGGAAAACTATGCAAAGTTCAAAGCTCAATGAAAACACGTTCTATCTATCTATCTCTCTCTTTATCTTTCTCTCTACCTTTTCCCCTTTTTCTCTCTTTTCAATATCTGATTTACACAAGTCGGTATTATTATATAGGTCAGCGGCACTTTTTGCGGCACTTTTGATGCTGCTGCTGATGCTGCAAAAATGTTGTGACGTCATTGTCGCCTGCATTTTTTAACCCCTGTTGCCTGGTCACCCTGCCGACGATGAGCTATTGCTTCATGCAGCAGGCGACCTAAATATATCATACATACATAAAATCTATATACACACATATACATATATGTACTATATACATACGTGTGTGTGTGTGTGTGTGTGAACTTCATTGAGCGGCAGGTGGGATATAGCGGTAAAACAGATTGCATAAGCCTGAAGTTCAATGCAAGTTGATATAGAAAATCGAAAATCGAAAAATAGTTCACAAATAGGAAGTAAAAAGGTTAAATCATGTATATATGTATATTGGAATATATATATATATATATATATATATATATATATATATGTATGTATGTATGTATATATATTGCCCTCTTGGCGCCTGTTTCAGATGCAATAATGAAAGTCATCTCTTTCTCTCTCTATCTCTTACTCTCTGTCTCTCGTAGTGTCTCTATGTATGTGTGTGTGTGTGTGTTTGTGTGTGCTCTTGCCAGTCGAGGCAATGTAAGTTTCTCTCTATCTTTCTCTCTTCATTGCTGACATCTCTTTCAGATATTAATATATGCATGTGTGTGTGTGTGTATGTGTATAAGTGTTTGTTTGTTTGCTTGTGTATGCGTGTGTGTGTGTGTGAGTTTCTAGCAAGAATACAAATAAAGCATTTTGAAAATTTATGAATTAAAATGAGGAACAAATGCTGTTTCAGCTTCATTATGAAAAGTTCAAGTCAGAGAAAAACAAAAAGAGAGTGACAAAGAAAGAGAAGAGATAAAGAGAGAATAAATAACAAAGTGCATTCCAAGTAAACATTTCTATAAGCTAAACAAATCAATCTTAAAACTATTTTCAAATGCGTTTAATAGAGTTAGGAACGATGAAAAGAAACACGCGACTATAAAAACAAAGAATTTTTAGTTTCTGTGTAATTCTTTCTTAATCTAATCTAATGATGATTCTAAATCAAGTGTATAATCTTAATTCTCCATGTTTCTTTTTTTAGTGTTATGCCTTTCAAAGTTTTACAATAATTTCCTATTTTCTTTCCGTTTCGTTTCATTTAATTTCAACTCATTTCCTTGCCGTCTACCAATAAACCGGAAGTGCAAAAAACTATGTTTCCAACACAAAGGTGCAAGGTAAATCAGAAATAAAAGAATCAACGTGACGTCACAAATGGCATTCAGCATTTCACTGGATGGAGGTAAAAAGCGGAACAACTTTTGCCAAATATGTGAATGGGTGGAAAGTGAATAAAAGGCGGGCACACCACACACAATGCACACACAGCGAACGAATGCAGTTAGCAGCCGAATCAAACAAAAAAAAAAAAGGAAACAAAAACTCAGTGGGTTTCATACTGGCTGTAGGTAGGCTACAGTTAACTTGGCTCGAACTGATTTACTACCAACTGGCTGACTGACTGCTCGACTGAGTGACTGACCTTGGCCAAAGTCTCGAGTTTGCGTGCACAATTTGTATGTGTATGTGTATGTGTGTGTGTATGTGTTTTCTTGTTGTGTTTTACTTTTTCATGCATATATTTTTCGGCAGTCTTGTTCTTCTTCTTCTACTTTAAGCCTCATTCCATTACCATTTGTATTCAGATTTTCCTACCCATTCCATTACAAAGAATTGCATGCAGCAACATGCAAGGCAAGTTAAAGAAGAAGAAGAAGGTTGTTGCCTGGTTTGGCTCCGATGTTTTTGTTTAATTTTTGCACGTGTTTGACCAGTTGGCAAGGAGAACCCCTTTACACGCTACCCTCTCTCTCTCTCTCCCTCTCTCTCAGTTGCTGTACCCAACAAACTGAAAGAAAGAAAGCCAGCGAGGGGAGTGTGTGTGTGTGTGTCTGTGTGTGGAGAAAAAAAAGTTAAATATCAAGGCAAATAAAAACAAATTGTTAAACGCGCAATTTACAATTGAAGGAGTTGTAAAAGATGAAAACTTATTAAAGTAGTTTGCCAGTTGCCAATTGAGAAATAAGTCCCAATTAAAAATAGCTTAAAGACAATCCTTTATAAAGGATATATACCCATAAAAAGTTATTCGACTCATTGAATGCTTGCATATATAGGAGAAATTTTCTAATTTGTTATAGAATTTCAGCTAGCTCAGATAAAATTAAGTTTGCTAATAAATAAACTATTTAAATTTTATACATTTTATTTTTGTTTTATGAGTTTGTTTAGGACAATTAGTCCTTATAGTTGCCTTATATTGTAGAAACTGTTTTATATGTTTACTATATACAAAAGATATATATTTATATATCTTAATGTTGTGACAAATCTATCATGTTAAAGATTTAGTCGATTTACTATATTGTTAAATTGGTTTTTGTATTTTTTTTTTCATTTTTCTACTTTTTATTTATATTTGTAAGCAATTTGTTCCCTAATTGAATTTTTATTTTGTGATCCGATTTAATTTTCTCGTTTCCTTATTTCCCTTTTTTTAATGCCTTCAATATAAATTGGACAACAACTAAATTAGATGAATTCTAAGCAACAATAGAACTATATTAGAATAGGAGAAAAGAGATAGGGATAGTAAGAGAGACAGAGATGGAATGTAAGCGTTTGAAAGCGACAGACAAAGTGCAAATAGTGCAGACATCAAGCGAGACATAATGAATGCATGTATGTATGTAGGTATGTGTGTGTGTGTGTGTGTGTTTGTTTGTGTGTGTCAGTGTATGTTGGGGGTCTATGTTTTGCCATTGTTAACTGGCATTGTTCCATTGCTTTGTTGTTGCTATTGCTGCTGACGTTGATGTTGCTGCTGCCGCTTGTCATGTCGCCCTGTCGCCAACAGCAGCAGAAGCAGCAAAGGATCAAAAAGTCAAGAACAATGACAAGGCAACAAAGCAAAAAAAGAAAAGAAATAAACATCAAAAATAAAAAAAAAACATAGAAGCAGTTGAAGAGTCAAGTTGCAAGTTGAAATGTGCGGCAATTGTTGTTTTGTGGCTAGTGAAAGAAAGAAAGAAAGTGAAAGTGCCAGCAAACAAAAGGTGTCTATGTCCCTGTCTACGGTTAAGGGTTTTCAATAGTTCAATAGTTTCATAGTCACCCTTTACCCCTACCCCACTAGAAGCCATTCTATTTGCTACATTGACATCCTTAGCATCTACATCAGACCCAAAAATACTCTTCCTCCATTCCCCTTACTCTAGCTACACCAATAGAAGTCATGCCCATGCCCATCATCTTCATCTTCATTATCAATGTCAAACTGATGTCAATTCATTGAGAGACCCATAACAGGATATCATCAAAGGATATGGTTATGACTCAATCATTAGAGCAGTGACAAGCTTACAAGTGTGTCAAGAAGTGGTAGGGAGGAGAAACACGTACTGTTGCCTTGTTGTTTCCTTCTCCTGGCTAATATTCTATACACGACTTTTGCCATCAAATCAAATAAATTGCATTTTGACTTTATCAGAAAACAGAAAAATGTATTATCAATCATCGAAAATATAGAAACTCTAACAAGATAATAAACAGATAGATAGATTTCACTAAAGGTTCAGATATAATTTTTATATATATAGATATACATATATGTTATGTTATGTTTTACCTATCAAGCAGAAGAGGGGGCGAGGCATTTGATAAATTTTCACCGCTCAAGGGTTGCTCCTGGCGCGGTCGTAGAACTGGTGTTAGGCCCCATCTTTCAATGAAATCGATGCGGGAAATGGTTGAATTGGAGCAAATTGTTTCTTAATCAATGTCCTTTGAAATGAATATCCTTTGGCTTAGCCACAGCTTTTCCAAAACAATTCTTGTACTATCCAATAATTTTCAGTTTCTTCAGCTCGATTGATTTTGGCAATATTGTAATTGCTGTTGTTGTTGTTGTTGTTCCTGTTGTTGTTGCATATTTCTTGTGGTCAGTTGCAGTTTATTGGCCATTTAGTTTACTTTGATTATCAAATTTTTTGTTGTTGTTTTGTTTGTTTTTGGCAAATTTGTTACTAATAATGAAAATGTGGCTTTTGTTGTTGTTGTTGTTATTGATATTGATAGAAGAAGACTTGTTGTTGTTGTTGTTGTTGCTTGTGTTTGCTTGTGACATGCATATAAGATGTGTTGTTATAGTTGTAGTTGCTGCTGCTGCTGCTGCTATTCTTCTTCTTCATTGTTATAAATGTTTTTGATTTTTGTTTGGGCCTTGCATTTTGTTTGTTGTTGTTGTTGTAGTTGTTGTAGTTGTTGTTGTTTTTACGCTTAACATTGCCTGCAGCAATTTTCCATTTGCTGTTGTAGTTGTTGTTTTTTTTGCTTTTCTTTAACTATTCAAGTTTTCTTTTTCTAAATTTTTTTTTTTTTTTGCACGTTTCTCACTTTTTTCTCATATTTTCACACATTTTCTTACATTTCGTTTTGTGGTTTTATTTTAATTTATTTTATTTTTCTTTTGAACTTCTTGTTAACCTGCTTAAACGATTTTCATTGATTTTATTCTGCCAACCGGAACTAGGCAAGTGAAAATGTTAATTTCCGCTCTTACACACACACACACACACATACGCACGCAGACTCATATATACACAGACACACACACACATATATATATATATTTATACCAGATATTTCTCTTATTGTTTTGTATTTATAAAAATAGGCCCAAAAAATGTGTGTTGTTTTATTTTTGCAGCTGCAGAAAGGGATAGACAGAGAAGTCGTCTCTCTGAGAGCTAGAGAACGAGCATGAATGAGAGGGTCTGAGGGCGAGAGAGTGAGAGTGAGTGAAAGAGAGAGAGAGAAAGAGTGAGAGTGTTAGTGTGAGACAGGGAGAGCAAGTCTTGTATGTCCTTTGTACCTATTGATTTTCAGGCTTCATCTTAGGTTAACTGATGAGATTTTCTTTTGTTGTTCACTTTCTCTTTAATGAACTATGAACCGAAAGTTGAATTTTCATTTTGTGTTTTTCATTTTTATGGTTTTTCACTTATGCTTTTCAATTGTTGTTTCATTTCTTTTAACTTTCGTTGGCGCTACAACCTTGAACCTTTTTATAAGACAGTAAGAGAAAGAGGGATGGCGACAGAGAGAGAGAGAGAGAGAGAGAGGAAGAGAGAGCTAGAGGTGAGAGAAAAAAGAAGCTGTCGCTCAGGTAACTAGGCACACACAATCACACACACACACATACACATAGACTTGTTATTGGTAGCACTTCTTGTATATATTTATAAATATGACCTAGGCCTGATGTAAAAATATTCATTGCATATTTTTAGGCAAATTTATTAAACAAAAAAAAAAGGTTTTGCCTTTGGTTTAACATTAAATTGCACTTTCAACGGTTCCAAAACAACGGTACATTGCACCAAAAATAAAAAAAATTAAAAAAAGGGAGTAGTACGAATATTTTTACATATACATATATATATATATATATATATATATATAAAGTTTTCTGGTTTTCTTTTTTGGTTTCTATTTTCCAGGACAAAACACATTGCCTGGAAGAAGACCGCGCGCAAAGAGGCAAAAAAAAAAAAAAACACACACACAACAACAAAAAACAACATAGGGAAAAAAAAAACCGAAGGTGGAATGAAATAAAACGTGTTTAGCCCACTAACGAAATGAGACGCGAAACGACATGGCAAATGAAACACAGGACGAAACCAAAAGCAAAGTGAAACAAAACGACACAAGATGAAACGTAGCAAGATGACTTAAAATGAGAGGGAGTCAAAACGAATACGTTAAAGAAGCATAGCCAGATGGGAAGGACTATGATGATGATGAAGAAGAAGAAGAAGCAAAAGCAGAAAGCAAAGGCGAAGGCAATGGCAAAGGCAAATGAAAAGACAACGAAAAAGGCGACGATGAGTTTGTTGGGCCAGAAGTGGCAAGCGAGAAATTGAAGCGTGTAAGCGCCTAACTGGCGTTGTAATGACACCAATACGCGCACACACAAACACACACACATACAGTCATGAATATGTGTATAACAAAAAATAAAAAAAAAAAAAGAAAAAAAAGAAAACCCAAAAGAAATACATAGACACACTCCCTCACACACACACACACACACACACACGCACACACCCAACTCTGAGTCATTGTAAAAACAGGCAGGAGAGTAAAAGAGAGAAAGCGCGGGAGCAAACGATAGAAAAAGCGAACAAAAAGAAGACCGAGGGGAGGGTTGGAGTACTCCACAGTGAGTCAAACTTTGTCGGACACCATAAAACTTTGAAAATCTAATTATAACCAAAAAAATTTCAATAATAATAAATGTTAATACATATTCTTAGCTTTATGTTTACAGTTAGAGATTGAATCAGAAATGACACAAGAGACAAAAGCGAATGCTTGTTACCAGTGTAGAATAAGTGCAAGAATCGTTGGGTATACTAACTGTAAAAGCTTTCAAACACTCCCAAGTATCTAAGGATCAAATGACTTAGACAACCAAAATTATGACAAACAATTGATCGAATTGCATTTGTACCTCCTAAAAAAAGATCAATGAAGCAAAATATCGTAATGAAATAATATATAAATAAACTATATAAGATCCATATCTATTTGAAGTTCGGCAAAGCATCTGAAGCTTGAACTATATTAGATTAGTATTATTTAAAAGTATAATAAAAGTTATAACTTTAACTCATATAATTGAACTTCTTTGTTAATTGGGGAAAATCTGTATAGTACATCTGATAAACTAATAAAGATAATCTTTAGATATTTTCATTAAACGAAATGGAAAACTTTCCTTACTGTTTTGAATCTATCTAATGCTCAGAATTTGATTCACAAAAGTTTTCTAGTAAATCTAGACGTACGTAGAAACAGTTGATTAGCATAGACAACAGCTGTTATATACATATATGTATATGTACATACACACCTATGCAAATATATATATATATATATATATCTACACATATCGAATTACTGTTTTGCGTAGACATATTTGAACCACTATGCATTTATTCATATACATATATGTGGAAGGGGCCATCCACAATGGGAAACTTGTTGGAGGATTTATGCAACCAACACACATACAACAACGTACATACACATACACACTTACACACACAGACATAGACATATCTACGAACTCGAATGCCAACTTAACGAATGAACGAAAGGACGAAACGAGACCAACGAGACAAGGCGAGACGAAACGAGACGAGCAAACGCAACGCACATGGCACGTTCGTGCGTTGTGCGTGTTTCGTGTTTCGTATGTCGTGTGTTCCGTTCACCGTTCAGCGTTCAGCGTTTACCGTTAGCCGTGTCTGTATGTGTGGGTGTGGGCATGTGTGTGTGTCTGTGTGTGTTTGTGCTGTTGTGTGGGAGTGTTATTTCTCTGTGTGTGGGTGTGTGTATTTTTGGCATTTCTCTCATTGCCTGCTGCTTCGTTGGTATAGCGCTAGAGTCAAAGCGAAAAGCAAACGGAGACCAGCAGCAGCAGCCTCGCTGCTTTGCCATTATCTTTGCAGTTATTATCGGACAGCTACAGAAAGCAACGCCTTCCTGCCACAATGCCACCTAACACCGCCCATTTTTGCACTCACTGTCCCTATATATACACACACACTCTCACTCATTCACTCACTCTCACACACACAGTCACTTAGCTGTGGTGTTAAGCAGCTGTCAGTTTTGCTGCTACTTTTGCTTTTGCTGTTAGTTGTTGTTGTTATTATTATTGTTGTTGTTGGTGCTTTTTCTATTATTTTCATGCGTCTGCGTCTTTTTCTTGCTATTGTTGTTGTTGTTGTTGTTGTCGCTGGTTGCATCCCTCTCTAAGGGCCGGGCCGGGTACAGAAAAATAAATATAAAAAAAATAAAAAAAATAACGAAAAAAGTTGAAGCATATAGCTAAAGCTATAGTCATAGCTAAACCGGGCTCTCTATTGGTTTTCTTTTTTGTTTTCCACCAATTCTTTGCATACATACATACATATATATATATATATATATGTGTGAGTACATGTATGTGTTTTTTTTTTCTTTTGTATTCACAAATTTCTTTTTCAAGCTTTGATTTTGTTTTCACGCCTCTGTGTATCCCTTTTCGTTTTCTTTTTTTGAAGGTTTGAGGTCCTCGATAGAAGAAAAACTTCAACAGAAATTCAATTTAAAAACTCAACAATAACTTTTCAAGAACAAACATAATAAAAAAAAAATAAAAAAGAATGTTTAACAAAATAATAATAATAAAACATAAACAATACATACAAATCGTTGATAGAAGTTGAGGAGCACATATTTCATTTATTTTTTTCTTATAAATTTGTTGGATCAATTGATTAACTGATTTTGGATTAGATTGCTGCTGCTGTTCGTTTGTTTCTTTGTAGCGTAGTGTAATCTATGAAGTGTATAAATTGATTGATTGACTTTGTAACTGCATTTGCTCATCTAGCAAATTATATTTCATCAATTTTGATTAGCAGCCTTTCGATCTGATAGCAACAGTTTGTACTTCATTTCACTTTGAGAATTCGTTGTTGTTGTTGTTGGATTTTCTTTTTTACGAATTTTTTTTTTGGTTTTTCTCATTTTCATTAAACACAGAAAATTGAAAGAAAGTTCCATCCATCAATTTCGCTTTTCTACATTTTTCTCCATAGACATTTTCACTTTCTACCTTGCCATCACACTCCCCAGTTATATATATATATATATATGGATGAGTGTGTGTCTGTGTGTGTATAGGTCAATAGTTTCTTTGTTCAATATGCGATGAGTGCAGAATGTATTAAAAGTGTTTGCCAAAGTTCATAACCGATTTAACAAATAAAGTTTTATTTATTCATGGATTTATTTTAAGTTTCAATTGAACTTTTAAAAATAAGTTCAGATTGTTCAGTTTATAATATTGATGGATCGCTCAAATTGTGATTCTATTATTAATATATATAAAGAGGCAAAATTTGATAGAAAAAGCTATTTTAAAAATTGATTTCAATTTATTAAATTAACAAAATTGTAATCAATATTTATTATTTACTTATAACTGAAACTTAGACAGCAATTAAACTGAACTAAAGGACATAATCCTTGCAATTCTTAGCTAGTTTTTTTTCAACTGAAAAATAATTTTATTAATTATTGTTAAATAATACTATTTAAGTTATTTATACACTTATTTTTTTAGAGTAAACTGTTTGAATCTACATATAAAGTAATTTTATTATAATGCTTCAAATATATAGGTATATATATATATATATCTACCTATATATATTCCAATTATAGAGTAATCTTCTTTATTTCATTTCATTTCACATTCTGTTCTATCAATCCTATTCTATTTTTATGTTAGAACTTTTTTTCATGTATTGTCTTTTAAGGTGTAAGACGATGAAGAAGAAACAGAATATACACACACACACACACACACCCAGAGAGATAGAAAGAGCGAGAGAAAGAGAGAGAGAGAGTGAGACATACCTATGTGGCAAGCAGCGGCTACAGGGCCAACACACAAATTGCCTTTGGAATGTCCTTAAGAAGAAGGAAAATATAAGGCAAAGTAATAATGATGATGCTGCCGCTGTCGCTGCTGCTCTTCAGGTAAAATCTCAGCTGTTTTTAGATACTTTCGGTCAATATGTTTGTACGTAGTCTTCGTCTTGTTAAATAAAAAGAAATAATACACACATACACACACACACCCATACTCACACACAGATGGGGGAAATGTTTGGCATGCCAATCGAATTTGAAATCGACAAAGCGAAAGTGCAGCAGCATAAAATAAAACAAAAAAAGCAAAGAAAAGAAGAAATAAGACAACAATTCATCGGCATTTTTTGATGTCCTCAACAAATATTTTCAATGTGGCAATAACAACAACAACAACAACAATATCAAATTGATAACGCACAACAATGCGAATCAATTTGAATTTAAATCTTTATATATATATAAATATATATGTATCTTTTGTCCTGTGTTTTTTTTTTTTTTGTGTTTTTCATTTCTTTCTTTCTTTTGGGTTTTTTTTTTTTTTTTTTTGTTTCATATGTCAAGGTTAAGCACACGCACAAAAACGAGATCAAAATTTCATTTACTTGAATTATTTCAAAATCACATTCACAAAATTTCCAACTTTTGTTATTTCGTTCTCTCATCTAGTTTTCTTTGCTTTGATTTTCTTTTCACATATTCTTGGAATTCACTTGTAAAAAAAAAGAAGAAAAATATTGGTAAAAAAAAATTGTGCATTACTTTATTATTTTTTGTTAAGGCGGGAGGAAGAGGGGGGAGTTGTGGCTAGGTAATGGGAAGATATTTCACTTGATTGTGCGGTTTATTTTTATATATATTTAATTTTATATAAATTTTCTTTTTGTTCCGTTTGTTAATTCATCGTTTACTGGTTTTTTAGGTTTGCGTTTTGTCGTTTTTCTATTTCTTTTCTTCTTTTTTTTTCGTTTCTTTTCTTTTCTTTTCTTTTTGTGTTGCCCGCGGCAGTTCGTTCGACGCTTTGTGTGTTTGTAGTATGTTTTGTTGATGCAAAGGGCGGAACAGTATGGAAACGAAACACCACGCACTTTCTCAATTTCGTTGTGTTCGGCTTTCACCACATCCTCTCATCGTCGGCATCTTCTGTCGGCTGCTGGTTGTTGGCTACTAAAAATTGTCTCGCCGATGGTTTTCCGTGATTGTCAATGGGAGCTTTTTTTTTTTTTTTGCTTGTGTTCCGTTTGCACTATTCCCCGGCTGTATCTGATGCTGCGCGCCTAAATTTATTCATATTTGACAGCTGAAAATGTTTCATATTTCCAAATTTTCCCCTCAAAGTGTCAGCTGTAGCGTAACCCGTTTCCATTTAATTCCAGAGCTTAGTTTAGTTGTCAATTCGAAAGCTTTTCGACGTGCAAAAATAAAGTTTTACGAAAAGATGAGGATGCTTTTTGTGTTTGTGTGAAAATCGGCAAAGAATTAAATGGAATGGAACACTCACAGCTGTCATTTTAAACTAAAGCTTTTTCTGCGTGTGTTTTCTTCTTCTTCTTCTTGTTCTTTTTCGTTTTAACTGGAAGCGGGAAGCTGCGCTTACTGTATTATCCAGCTTCCAGGAGTCGAGCTTTCTAGCATTTTATTTCCGTATAGAGGTCGCCACCATTAAGCCGGAAGTTGAAGTTAAATAGTAAACCAAAATGACGCCGACCTTCAGATGCTGGGCGCGCATTTACAAATGGAGAATTAAAGCTTTCCCAAATGAGACAATGGTAAATGGGTGGTATTGAGAGCACAACATAAGTTCACATAGCGAATTGTCCCTGCATTGGGCTAGAAGTTCAAAGCAGTTCACCGCTCTTGCCACACAATGTGACGTCAAAAAATAGCAAAAAAAACAAAAACTTAGTCTCGACCTGACCTCTAGTATTTTCCAGCCTTCCCCACTCCTTCTTCATTTCACATCAGCCCAACGTCCTATCTATATTTAATGCTTTAAGGCTTTTAACAAACTTGAGCGGAATATCTGTCACAAATATTTGTAACTATAACTATTTCAAGTGCGATTGATATGTCGTGCATAAAATCAATTAAATTGTTCAGGACACTGGCAAAAAGGATAAAGTTACTTGAGAGAGACAAAGAGACAGAGAGACAGAGAGAGCGAGAGAGGTCGACACTGTAAGAGGAAGACTTCCATTCTCCAGTGGCGCAAATACTGACCACAACTGACAAACTAATAATTGAATTGTGGCAAATGGACTCCCTACATTACTACCCACTGATGACAGTGAACACTTTCAACACATTTTAACCAAACTACATGGATCTTAGCCAGGCCTGGCATATAACTGTGCTTATTTGCTTACATATTTCTGATTTACACAATTTTATATTTACAACAAAGCGACTTGTGGCCATAGTTTGAGTTTGAGTAAATTTCAATTCATTTCAATGTGATTTGAAGTGCTTGTACATTCATTTCTTGTTCAATAAATACCCATAATTTTGAATTCTAAAACTATTTTCTTTGTTGATTCCTTGCATTCGTTTTGGCTAATACCAAAATAAATGAAGGACTAAGTCAAATGGCGTAAATTTTGATATGTGGTTGCTGCGGTTCTTTTTTTTTTTTAATTGTTAAATTTGAGAAATATAAGAATAATTGTTATGTGTGCACATTTGTATTTATATAAATGGTATTTAAGGTGTGCGGGTTTATGTAGTAGCTCTTAACCACTAGGACTCTTCAACTAAACCCAAAGTCAAAGGCATATAAAAATTTTAGTGTCATGTTTTACATTTGTAAACCACTCTCATACAGTGATGGTAAGGGGGGCAAAGGAGAGAGGAAGAATGCAAGAAGTAGTCGCCTAGCGAACAAATAGGAGGGAGCATGAAGAAAGAGAGAGCGAGGAGGAAGACAAAAAGATGATTGCATTTTTGGTGCTGATGCTGCCGCTGCATACTTTTGGGCGCTCGCTTGTTAAGCTGGCCAAAAATTTATGGCTAACGATGGCCAAACAGCAGCACTCATCTTTCTCTCTCTCTATCTTTCTCCCTGCCTCTACCTCTGTTTGCATGGTATATGAGAGGGGCGGGCGCCAGGCAAAATGATGGTCAAATTGAAGGTGCAAGGATATGCAAAGGGGGGGGTGGAAAAGCCAATTGCTTTAGTCAAATGAAGAATTTAAATGCTTTTGACATTGGTGAAAGTTTAATAACAACATTTTTACCCTGCCAAACTAAAAACAAAAAAAAAAAAGAAAATAACTTAAAAGTTACAAAATGTAAGTAAAGTGAATATCTAACAGATTGAGGTGCTTATATAGAAAGCTCTTACAGTCATGTTACTTTTATATATATATAAACAAAATAGTTTTATAAATTTAGATTAAGTTAATATAATAATGAAAACTTAACAATATTAAGCTATTATAAGTTAAGTTGGCATTATAATTGTTTATTTAATTGAACTGCTTTCTTTTAGATATTTATCCATTTAAAAGTCAAGTCCTAGAAAACTTGACTTTATAAGAGGAACGTATTTGTATATATAGATATATTGAATTATATCGAATACAACATGAATTCTATTCTATATCTATGAGCTATAATATGCTAACATTTGTTCTTGCAATAAAGAACTAGTAAAAGTTATATTTACCTACCAATATCATTTAGTTAGCCAAATTTTAGTAGCTTCTATGCTTTCATATGAAATACATAATTTTAATTTTATTGCAATTAAAAATCATTGTCGTGGCTCGAATAGCTGCAACATTGTGTTAATTATTGTCTAGTTACCATTGTGCAACATGGCGTATGAGTTATATAAAATATATCAAGTTTCAAGTTGCACGATTTAAAATCCAACCCATTTTGGTTAGATATACATATACGTTTGTTTCTCATGAGAAGAAGAGTTGGTGCCCAGGTCGAAAAGTTTCCCTCTCTAAGGATATGAAGCCGCGACAACTACAAAACTATATAAAACATGGTTTCGGGGTTTAAAATGCAAAAGAGAAAATATACAAAAATTGTTGCTACATAGAAAATGAGAAGCCACGATGGTGTATATACGTTTCTGTTGGGCTTTTGGGGGTTTAGTTGGCCAAATTTGTGCAGGCGCAGCAAAACAACGTGCAAAATTTATGGTTGAATTGCAGGCAAGTTGTATGTGTCTGTGTCTGTGTGTGTGTGTGTGTGTGTGTGTGTTGGTGTGTATGTGTATTCTGCATTCAGAATTTTGCGCCAGCGATAGAGATACTATATTGAATGTATATATATATATATGTATGTATAAGGATTACTCCGTATAGGAGAACCAAAGTCAAAGTCGAAGTCAAAATGGAAGTGAAAGAAGAAGAGCAAGTAGGTTGGAAGTAAGAGTACCGTTACTCAAATTGCTTGTCACTTCCGGCTTCATGGCTAACTGAGTGGCTTGCTTCTCCTTCTTGTTGCCATCTGCTTTACAGATCCCCCACCTCATCTTGCTTCTCTCCTGTCTTCTCCTCTTCTTCGCTTGCTGTCACTTTGAGCGTGTGAAATATGACTGCCGATGCTGCTGACGCCGGAGCCTTTACCGTCGTCGCTTAAGTTGGCCTTCGATGTTCTCATAACAATTGCACATTGATATTGGCCATGATTATGCAAGAGAAAACAAAAAAGAAATAAAGGAGGGGAAAATTAAGCTTCCAAATATGTGCTAGCCGTTTTTCAGTATACCCTGTACCAAGTAAAGATGCTTTATAAAAGCAAAAACTCTGCAACAGCGAACTCATATTGTCTCGGTCCCTCTTATTAGATAAAGTATTACTTGTTAGCAAACATTTTAAGGCTTATCTTTGATATTAATTATTTAATTTTTAATATAATTTTCATCAACTGATATTTGGTACTGGTTGGTACATTATCTTCAATACAAGTGTAGTAAGTGTTTTTTCAATTAGTATGGGCGTGGCATTTATTTAAATTCAACTTGATCTACCTATATACCAGACGGATGTACAATCCAAGTTTTGTAGCTCTAACTTTTTATAGTCTCCAAGATTTCAGTATACATACAGACAGATAGGGACAAGGAGGCATATCGATGGTTGCTACAATTAAGTATATATATATATATATATATATAATTTACTGATTCCAAAATATTTTCTTCTGTCTGTTAGATAGATTTTGACTATTTTAATATACCCTTAACCGTTTATCTTATGGTTACAGGGTATAGAAAAAAATAAATAAAAGAAGAGAAGAGAAACTTGGCCAACTTTTCAGAAACGCAAAAATCAAGCGAAAAACAGAAAGTGTTGACCCACATTCGCTTCCATTTGTGGATTTTGATATGTTTATTGAATTATTATGACATATCGGTCATTATGTACTTTAACATTTAAAGGTAAACAAAATGATATATCGATATAAAAAATCGAATAGATATTAAAATTGCCTTTAGGAAAATGAGCTTAAATTTAGTTTATTCAATTTTCCTCTTAGATTTTGCTTGCACTTTTGCTGACTGCCTGACTGATTACATATATATATCTATATATATGTGTGTGTGTGTGTGTGCGCGACCAGGCTTATAACCTCAATTTGTAGAGTCTGCAAAAAATAAAAATGTAAAAGTTGAAGACGAGTGTAGAAGGGGACTCATCTGCCTTGCAGCTGCATTTAAATGTGTGTCATGATGTTAATTTGCAGCACCGTCGGCTACAGCAGTTACCAGCCTATGTCTCCCCTTGCCGCATCTGGGCATCTCCTCTCTCTCTCGCTCTCTCTCTCTGTATCTCTTCTTCCATATACCGTTTGCTGGAACTAAGAACCATGGCGTCACTTTGACTCCATTTTTTTTTTCTTTTTCTTCTTTTTTTTTTATTTTGTGGGGCCTTGTCGTCAGTTTGTCTGCATTTTACTGACAGTTACAAGGCAGTTGGCAGGCAGTTGGCAACTGCAACTGCAACTGCAACTGCGCCAGCACCAGCACCAGCAACACTAACAACACCAATTGACTTTTAGTTATTTTTTTCTCCATTTTTGGCACAACAAGAATCATTGTTTTGCACTTAAAATCTATTGATAAAACTGCATAAATCTACACAGGATTACTTAACATTATTCTTAGACATGAAAGCAAAATGAAATGGCCTTTCATTTTATGATATAAATTCATACAAATAAAAGGGAAAGTTTTCTACAAGGAAAAACTAAAATAATTTACTGAAGACAATTTTCCAATATAAGCCATTAAATTGTCATCTTTGTTTCTACAATATTGCTGATCATATTGATATATATATATATATATAAATATTTAAAGTTTTGAATATATATATTCTTCTTCTTTATATATAATTTATTCTTTGCAATTTTGAGAGAGACTTAATAATGTTTTTCAAATATTAGTTCTAAAGTTAGTTTTTTTGCAAGTTCTTTTTCTTTCCGTTCTACTAATGCTCAAACAAAGTTCATTGGAGATTTGATTTAAAACTTTAGATTATGCATTTTATTTCTATTTCAAAGTTTGCATTTGGCAATACCAAAAAAAAAAAAAACTAAAGACAGAAGGAGAGAATGAGAGAAGGGAGCATGAAAAAAAAAAAAACTGCCTACTGACACTAATGCAGCAAAAATTGAAGTAGAATGGGCAGGCAAGTGAAAAATGTCCTTGAGGGCTGCTGTGAATACACACACGCATACACACACACAGATATGCATACACATATGAGCCGCTAGTGTGTGTGTGTGTGTGAGCGTGTGAGTGAGTTTCACATATGCCGCTGCTTAACCGTTGCCCGAAAGGCAACACAATGACATTTTATTGTCCGTTTTCTTTATCCTTTCTCTCCCTGTCTCTCTCTTTTTATCCCTGTATTACTCTCTCATTCTTTCATTTTGCTAAGTTTTACTTTTTATGGCCGCAAGAGTTTTGCAGTTGCAGCATTTGTGTTCACTTTTCTCTCCAACTCTCTCTCTGTCTTGCACACACAATTGACCTCTCTGTCACTCTTTTTGAGTTTATTTTTTTTCGGTATTTTTTTTTTTTTTTTTTGGCAACTGCAGGGTGAAATGTGTAAATTGCTACTACATTTTGGGCATGTTTAATGTAATTACCAAAAGGCTTTCAATGCACAAACACATGAGCATAGAAGCCAAACATACACACACACACACATTTATACACACGTCACACCACATACTAACACATACATTGAAATGTATCTTTTGGCATTCAGCCAACAAAAATATCATTCTATAAAATACGATTTTAAGCCCAAGCAAAAGTCCAATAAAGAAACTTCCTCAACCAACAGCAACAAAAATGAAAGAAATACAAAAAATGGTGCAGGCAGAAGGCATGTGGCAGGCTTTGTCCTAGGAGTAAAATATATATATATAGCTATATACATACACACATATGTATATTTGTATGTAAAAGCCAACAACTGAAATCCACTGCATACATTTTAGCGAAAGGTTGCTCCTGCCATCGTAGCTGTTGCTGCCACTTTGGCGCCCTGCACAACTTGAGCAAAATAACAATTTGGCTTTACCTTTGCTTTTTTCTTGTTGTTCTTTCTCTCGTTTTCAAATGTTCTTCCTAAGTTTTCTCTTTCAAGTGCAAAGCGAAATGTTTGCCCATATACATACACACATATGTGTGTCCTAATGCGTGTGTGTGTGTGTGTGCGTGTGTTAGAAAAAGGCTTACGGAAAATGCAAAATATATTGCAGCAACCTTACAATGTTAGCAAGTAGAGATTGAATTCCAAGCAGTTAATTAGCAGCGTAGCAGAGAAAACTTAAAAATCTAGTTTTAATACAAAGTATTACTCATACGCCGAGTGTACATACACACAAGTATATACAGGTGATATACAAAAGTTTAGGTTTTCAATCTTGCAATCTTGTAAAAGAAAAGCAAAGCTACTAAGTTTGGTTGTATATAACATCTCCTTTCATTTGTATGTTCCAAGTTCCAATACAAGGATAATTAGTTATATTACTAAATATCCGCTATATGTCTGATCTGAACACATAGTCAGGACGCAATTTGTATATAAAATTCTATTGCAATGTTTAAATACCTTAAAGTTATTATTTTGCTGAGATTCCTAGATGCTGAATAAGGCATATAATATATATACTCATACGTCAGGTTGGAGCAAATATTTTTTATAGTTTAATAAAATCTATGTTTAAGTATTTACCCTAAAATGTTAGTATATATATAGGTAAGTATAAAAGAGTAAATGTGTAAATAAATCATAATAATTATTGTTTATAAGTATTTCTTTTTTGTTTTTTACCCGTAGCCATCCAATGAGTTGCGCTGTAATTGCTGTTGTTCCCTCAATTGTAGTTTTCTTTCGGCGATTTTCTTTTGCTCCTCCTTTTGTTCAAGCTGCTCCTTTTGATGTTGCTGCTGTTGCTGTTGCTTTTTCCGATGCTGGCGATCCTCGCCAAGGCCATAAAGGCCGGCAACGGCAGCCATGCCAACAGTTAATGAGAATAAGGATAAGGATGATGATGATGATGATGCACCACCACCTTCTCCAAATCCTTTGTCTTATTACTATTATTACTATTATTTTTATGTTTTTTTATTATTTTTATTATTCAAATTGTTGTAACTGCGTTTATTAGTTTTGTGTAGAATTGGAAAAGAAGAGAAGGACACTTGACAATCATTTGACACTTTTTCGATTCAATACGAAACTCTTTTTTAACTTTCTTTATATTTGTCGTTGTTGTTGCTGTTGTTGTTAATGTTGTTGTTAGATAACACTACTATATATACATTTACCACCAATTCAAAAAGACAAAAAAACAAAAAAACAAATAATAATTAATTAAACAAGAACATAAAGATCATCTTAATTGACATTGACAATTAGTAAATGGTAATTATTACGATTGCCCAAAACTGCAATCATTCAGATAGTTAGCATTATATCTGATATACCTATATGTATAACCCAAAATAGTCTTTCCGATTTTCCTAGCATAGTTTTTTTTATTCATTTTTTTCCCCCTAGCCGGAATATAATTGCAATTGATTGAATCGGTCGCTCAGACAAATCCAAATAAAGGACTAAAATGTGGCTTTTATACTGTGTTTGATTATAGCCGATTTCCGCCATACACTAACAAGTATAAATATCTTAACTAAAAGCTTAACTAAATTAGTATAGAAAAGGTAAAGAGAAGAGAGTAAAAGTTGTGTTGTTTTTTTTTACTTATAGGGATTAAACCTTTTCCATATCTAACTTGTTGTCTAAATGAATAAAATTCTTTAAGATTTTATTGCCTAAATAAAGTGTATGGCATTTTGAGCTAAAAAGGATATGTACACTTATATTGTTGAGGGTATGTGAATGGAAACAATTTCCAGTAGAACAAACCACGAAAATCGAAACACGAGTGATTCGAATCAACATCGAGAAATACAAAGCAAACAAAACCAAAAATATATATGTTTCATGGTATACACACAAACACACACACACATACACAGAGTCCAATATATATATATATATATATATATAAATGTGTGTCAGACCATTATCCATCATCAATAAAATCAAAAATTATACTCATATATGTACATATCAAAAGAGACAGAGACAGAGAGAGAGACTGAGACAAATAATCTTTTACCTCCTTACAAGTCTGTCATAGTCTAGCCCCACCTCATACCCCTTTCAATCATTTTCATTAAGACAAATTTGAGATGCATAAAGTGCACTTTGGGCAACATTTAATAAGCCTTAGAAATTGTGACTTTCTTCCTTTTCTACCTCTCTCCCTCCTCCGAAACAAAGTCATCGTCACCGTCATCTACAATGTTGCTGTTGCCGTTACCGTTACCGTTGCCATTGCCGTTTCCGTTGCCATTGCCCACCTTGAAACCTGTTTCCGTGTCGAAATTGAGTTATTGTTAACTCGGCTAGGCGGGTGGATGAAGAATACAAGAAAGAGAATGAGTACTAGAAGAGGAAAGAGGGGGGGGCTTGCTTTTTTTTTTTTTTATTATTGATTTATGCGCCCTCACATCACAACGCTAGTTGCCGCATCACGTATACGACCCGTGTGGTTGCAGGTAGCTGTTGCTGGCGTTGCACTAATCTCACCGTGTGGTGGCCATTAAGTGACAGTTGCTCGGCTGCTCTTCAGCTTAAAATGCAATGCCAAACACTTGGGTATGTATCTGTGTGTGTGTGTGTTGGACGCTGGTTCATGTAAGCGCATTAACCAACAAAAAAAAAAGGTGGCAAGTGGCAGTTAGAGACTGAGACATGAGGCAAGAGGCATGGGCCATAGGCCGTGCCAAGGTCAGGGTTAAAATTGAAGGACAAGTCCAATGGGCATTCAATTGGATATGACTTTTTTCCTCTTTCTTTCTACTTCTCACATTCTCTCTGTGTGTGTGTGTGTGTGTCTCATTATATGTTTCTTTGACTGTATAAGCATTACCATTAATTGGTTAATTAAACAAGTGGAATTATGAAACATTTATGCTTATTCAATTACTGAAATAATCGTATATAAATCTATCCATAGTAATTGTTTATTACTTGTTAATTTTTTAGCTTAGTAATTATTCTTAAAAAAACCAATAAATGTAATTTTAATCCAATAATATAACTAAGACTTGTGAGACACTTAAGTCAACTACTAAGTAATTATATTTGAATTATCACTAGTTCAGCCACTTAAGGGAAAAGTCAAAGGACAATAGAGTGCAACACTTGTGAACATTCAAGTGTTGATGAAGAGTCTCTCACTAATAATTATTTTACAGTTGGCTTATATATATGAAATCCTTAAAATATTTCCGACAGTAGATATACATATATACCTTTGTATATATGTACATATATGCATTACAATCTGATTAATCTCAACAAAGATATTAAATGCTTTAGCCAGCTTTACTAATCAATTATGAATATATATATAGAAATTCTATATATATATTAAGTTATCACTTTTAGTAAGTATATACTCTACCTCTTTTACTCTCTCTTCCTCTCTCTCTCTCTCTCTTGCTCTGTCATTTTGTATTTGGAGGTATTTCAATGGTTATCAACTTTAACATTTTGTGGTTTTTGTAGATTCAAGTGGAATTCTTGTCCAAAAATGTTCCTCTATTCAGCTCATTATTAAATTAGAATCAACTAAATTGAATGAGAAGTGTGTGGAAAAGAGAGAGATATATAACTATATATATATACATATGTGTATGTGTGTGTGTGTTTGAGTGTTGAAGCATAAAATGCGCGCTGAAGCGCATCCAGCCAAACACACACACTCTCTCTCACACACACACACACACAACCACACACTGAGAACCACAGAAACACGTTTTATACACTTTTCATTCTCGTCCCCTTACCCCAAATTCCCTTCCCACCCGCATTTAATTGAGTTAAGCGCGCTAATTTGAAAGCAACAAGAAAAAGGGGGAGGAAAACGGGTGGCTGGTGGCCAGGTGGCCATATAAGAGGCATGCCGCTGTCAGATCCTGGTTGAATGAGGAACATCCTTTTAAAATTTTGCCTTTCATTTTGTTTTCGGTCAGTTTTGTTAAAAGTTTTGATGAAATGAGGTGAAAAAGTGCAAGAGAAATCAAATTCTTAAAAAAATTTACCTTTTCCTTCCATTAAAAATTCTACAACATTTATTTGACATTCAAAAGGCAGTTGCAAGTTTTTGCCTTAAATTATTCACTAAAAGTCTATCCACATATATATATATATATAGCAAGAGAGAGAGAGAGAGCTAGAGAACAAGGATAAGAATCCTGTTTTGGGTCTGGCAAGCTAAACTAAACCCTTCATACCCAAAAGAGTCATAAACAATGACATTTTGTAAACTGGCTTGGTTTATCCACAGAAAATTATGATTTCATAAGCACCCAAGAGACAAAACTGCAAAAATGGGTGGCAGGGCCAGTGGGTGTGGCAATGTTAGCACAATTGGAGCACACAGAGAGAGAGAGAGAGAGAGAGAGAGAGGGTGGTGAAGGATGATAAGTGCCTGTAGAATTTCAAACGATAAATAAATAAAATGTTAGAAAAGAATGCAAAAAAAAACTAAACGGAAAAAGAAAAATGTGTCCACTCAACATTTAGTCAAATAGATCTTGATTGATTTGTGTAAAGAGAAATTGAGAGAAAGAGAGAGAGAGAGAGAGAGAGAGAGAGGGAGAGAGTAAGAAAGGTAGCTGGTATGGCAGTAGGCGTGGCCATGATATAGGCAAATGCAACTAAAATCTAAATGCTTTTCATTTACACAGTTCCCCCCCACCAACAACCAAAAGCGAAACACAAAATTTTCCTTTTTTTTTATCGATTTCCTTAAATGACAGCAGAAAAACGCCAATGAATGATAGCCATGGAGAAAGAGCGAGAGCGAGAGAGCACTGAGGGGACAACAGAGAGGTTTGTGGCAATGCTAAGGAAAAAACGAATTTGATTTGACTGACAAGCGCCGACAAATATCAGAAAACTAGCCCGGAACATATGTATGTACGTAGAAAGTTAAATAGACCATCGTCCTTTTGGCCCAGCGCAACTGAGAACTGTTGGCCAAATGTGGGAATTGTTTTGTTTATTGGTTAAAGGAGTTCGGTTAGAGCACTTAAAGCACAAATCTACCTACTTCTCTTCTCTAAATGAAAATTAATAACAAGACATTGTCCTGAGGATTAATATAGACTGTGTTTTGCACAGTGTATATTTAGAGATATAGTAAAGTTATCTAATGAATAAATTAAAGTCCAGATGTTGCTTAGCAATGAGCTTTTAATATGGTTAAGGTTAATTTTTCTCTTCTCTTTTTTGTTGGTTTTGCCCAATAGATTACCAATATGCCAGTCTAAGGTTATTTATTATTACAATATTTGTGTGTAAACATAAACTTAACTCTTCGTCACACACACACACACTCACACACTCACACACATACATATACATTTACATAAATTTAGTGTGAAAATTTATTTGTTTACTTGGTCAGGGGGATATATTTTCAATTTACAATTTTCATTTATATTAAAGTGGAAAATACTTTAATAGAAATATTTTCAATATGAGCTCATTGAAATTTTCCATAGAAAAAGAAAAAATATTTATAAAATGCAAATTAATTATGTATATACACGTATGCATGTATGTATATATGTATATTCCTATAATACTACCTTTTGCTGGATCAGAATTGAAAGCAAATATAAAATGCAAATACAAGTGGAATACAATTTAAAATTGCAACAACAACAACAAAATGAAACAAATGAAATTTGTATAAACAATAAGCAAAAACCATTTGCACAAACTGCATATTTCAATTTTAGTTAACCCTCCCCCACTCTCTCTCTCTCTCTCGCTCTCTCTCTCACTCTTTTCCCAAGGCTTTGCTTAATGAATAAGCTGGCAAACTTTACCGCCCACAGACAAACCACTAAAAGTATGCAATGGTTTTTTTTTTTCATTTCATCTCTTGGTTGGTTTTGTTGTTGTTTTTGTTTGGCCTCTGCTTTATTCCTAAACTCCTTTTTAATTTTTTTTTTTCCTTCTAATTTCACAATTTGATTGTTGTGCTTGTGTGTGAGTTGGGTGGGTTTCATTATTTTTCTGTGTGTGTTATTTTTGGCTTTGCCTAATACCATTAAAACTTTTCTATTTTTCTTTTCCTTTTTTTCTGTGTGTTGCCTCCTCTTTTTTTTATGTCTAACAGACTAAAACCAACAGCAACAACAACAACAAGCAACTACAACTACAACTAGAGCAATAACTACCACAATGAGGACGAGCAGCAGCTACACGATGCATACACAGTTGCTAAATGGATATGGCGGAGTAGGCAGACAAGGAGTACAAAGAGGACGGAGTGAGCGGGAGAGAGAGAGATGCGGGGGGTGTCTAAAGGTAGGAGGTGTAACTAGAGGTGGAGCAAAACAATTAAGCACTGGCAAACCAAAAGGGATTCGACTCTGTTATTACCCAAGCAATAAAATCTTCCCTCTTTTCTCTCTCTCTCTTTGTCTCTCTATCTGTCTCTTTCACCCTGAAATATTACCAAGGGAAACTGCAAGACTGGAAAACTGTAATATATACTATATAAAACATAACTAAACATAAGTTTATATAGTAGATCGTATGGCATAGAACAGTTTTAATATTTTTACTCTAATTAATAATTTCCTTTAATTTTTGAAATGTTTACAAATATGATTTCTATCCCATTCTTGTTACTCTATAAACTATATTAATTAGATTAATAATAATGAAACAATTGTTGGATTCATTTGAGACAGTTCTAACCTCTCAATCTTGATAAGACATTAATGACATTGGAACTGTTTTTTTATATTATGAAAGGACTTTTCAGTCAGTTCTTCAATGACAAACCAGGGAATTAGCCTTAACTGAAAAGAATTGCTTGAATTAATTGATGAAATTGGAATATATATTAACATATAGTATTTAATATAATTATTCTAGTTCTTTAGGAGAAAGTCCAAACTTATTTATTGAATAGAAAGTTCCCATAACAAATGGAAAAGGAAACATTTATATTTCACTTTCTCTCTGCACTAAAGTAGCAAAAGCAAAAGATTTTTATATAAAAAGTTTCCACAATTAAAGGAAATTAAATATTTAATAGAATTTTCCTCTAGAGTTTCATTTGTCTTTAATTGCAAAGAGTCTTTTCTCCATTCTAGTTGACTTATCTCAAAACAATGAAAGTTTCCATCAAATTTTTGTGTGTTTTCCTTATTTCCTTTCTCTCTTTACTTTTGTCTGTCACGTTCGCTCTGTGAGAGGGTTTTTTGAAATCATTAATATTTATATACCCCTAAATACCTACTAATAGCAAAAAAACAACAAAAAAAAAAAAGGAAAAAACAGAACAGCAGAAAAACTGGTAACAATGTTGCTAGTTATTAACATTTATAGTTTCGTGTCGAGGCGAGTCCCAAACCGGCTTCACCTACTCCCGCACTCCAAATACCATGCCTTCCCACTAACTGCTCCCCTTTCTCCCTCTTTATATCGCTTACTCTTGCACACTCTCACTGCTTGGTTGTTTCTATTTCATTCTTACCCTTGATTCTAAGGCAGTTACTAAAAAATTTGTAAACTGACAGCTCACAAAGTTGCTCCTACTGTCTGACTAAATATGTATGTATATACATATATATATATATATATATAAGTATATATTTATATAGACACATATATGAGAAACTGAGCAACGGCCTAGCAAGGACCTGCTGCACCCTTGTCGATTTCTTATATCCCCTTGCTGTTCTGTCTCCTGTTCCTGTTTTTGCTTCTCCTTCTGTTCCTTGTTTCTCATTTTAGTTTGCTGGACTTTTCTCTTTTCATATTATTGTTTTTGTTGTTGTTTTTGTTGCTGGTCGTTCATTTTGCACGTGACTTTCAAACTTCGATTTGCTTGGGCTGGTTTTTTTGTTTCTTCTTGTTACCCAAAACATTTAATGAACTTTCTGCACAAACACACACACACACATACTCATATATATATATATATATATATATATGTATTTATATATAATATTTGTATATATATTTTGTGGTTTTTAGAACGAAAACAAATCGGAAATGGAAAAGCAAAGGAACAGCAGGTCGACACTTTCTATAGAGTGTACCTTGTAAAAGGAGAGGGGCTCCCCTCCCAAATCAATGATGGTTAGACGAAAAAAAAAATGTGTTTCTATTAACCTAAAACAGGGAAATTTAATTAGGCTAAGTGCTATGAAAATCAATGAGCATGAGGTTAGCCGTTTGCTCCTTAAAACAACAAATAATTCAGAAAGAGACAAAGAGCGAAAGAAAGAGAGAGCGAGCCCAAAAGAGAGAGAGAGAGAGAAAAAAACATGGAAAGAGGGGAGTAAGAAAAAAAGATTTTTTAATTAAAATTCAAGTAAAAAAAAAAAATTGATATAAATAAAAAAAAATACAAGAGAAATGAAAACAGAAAGAAACTTTAAAAAAAGGCAACAAGAATAGAAAGTAAATTAAGAAAAAAAGAACAGAAACACAGCTGTAAAAATAAAGAAAAAAAAGTAAACGAATTAAAGCTAAATCTTCTAAGAAAATCGGTGAAAAATATGTACAAATTTGAATTAAATTTGAAAGGATTAACTAGCAAAGGAAATAAATTATAAATGACTCTCCATTTCCATTTATATATAAAATATATATATAGATATAGATCATAAATGTATATCATTATTTTCTATAATTAGATTTGCTTTTCTTGATTTTTTGTTAACTGATCAAAAATTCGCTTTAGCCCTATGAAAGTGCGTAAGAAAATGATTCACCTGGTTTAAGGACTTGGCGCAATTTCCACCAACTTTTATGACCCACATACAAACACACTCACACACACACATACATATATACATACTTAAACATGTATATATATATATATATATATATATATAGGATATATAAACATAAAGTTTACTTTGGTTTGACATTCGCGTATTTTGTTTTGTTTTTATGTTAATTTTTTATCGCTCATTTTTATTTGGATAAAACTCTCAGTCCCTCTCTGTTTCGCTTTCGTTCTCTTTCTCTGTCTTTATCTCTGTCTCTTTCATTTGTGTCATTTGAATTAATTTTATTTAATTTGTGTGGTTTTGGTGTTGTTTTGCCTTTTCTTTTTTTTTTTTGCTGTTATTATTCTTTCGTTTGTTTATTTATTTATGCTTAATTTGATGTTTAGGAGCCGAACGGGCAGGAGAGGTGTGGTGTGTGTGTGTGCTGGTCGCAAAAAACCAAAAGAAATAATAATAATAATAAAAATGAGAGAAGAAAACCACAAAAAATGACAAAATCATTAATGTGAGTAAATTACATTTGAAATTGTTTGAAAATTAAGTGAAAATGTGTGAAAATTTAATAAATAGATAAAATGAAAATGTTTAAACAGAGTACAAAATGCGATCTACGGGGCAACGTTGCCAGATTGTTTTAGCTAATGAAAAAGATCTTTTTATACAAGTTTTCGAGAGATTAAAGATATTTCTTTACCAACTGATTCATTGAATTTTTATGTATATATCTTAGGATTCTAATAAACTAAGCTTGAAATATTTCTTATAATATAAATAATTATCAATTTAGTTTCATTTTACTAACTGGAGTTAAAGATATATTTAATAAACTTCAATTAATTGAAACTACATTAAATACAAGAACTTCAATTATTTCCATTTTGGTCTATTTACACGGAAAGTCAAAGGACAGGTAGGTAGGTTAAAATGTGGCCTGGGCTTGGGAAGGTACAGGTGGAGAGTAATAAAAGTAGGTTTCGAGTTTCAAGTCAGTTTGACCCAATCTTTTGTATGCTTAATGCACCTTCACTCTGGCAGACTGCTTTCTGCCTTCAATTGCTGCATAATTAAAATGCAGTCGTTTCAATTGAATAACCCCAACACTGGTCTGCCAGCTACCCCAAACAATAGTTACAACAACTCTAGAGTAACCTACTACTACTACTTTCTCTACTGACTTCATTTGCCCTTTTCCATTCTCATTATTTCCTTTATATTATTATTTTTTCCTTTTTGCTATCCTCTAGTCAAGGGTAGAAGAAGAAAACGGGGTATATTGGGTTTACGCTAAGTGAGTTCTTTCTATCTATTTATCCATTTAGAAGTTTTAGTCTTTTGAATATAAAAATAGTTTTTAGATATAAATCAAATTAAAAATTTCAGTGAAATTTTTGAATAAAGTTTTCGAAGTTTACACGGTAAGTGGAGATCTATTCCATTATATGTTAATCATTTCAACCCAAATGCCGAATCGATTTCAAAATGCCAACTGAAATTCTATTTAAGCATTAATGAAATTTAATCCTCAAACCGCCTCCCCCCCAAAAAACACACACACAAAGAAAGAAAAAAACTAGAAAATAAAATTTAAGTGTGCGTTAAGCCTCCCATTTCCATTTCTTTTCATTTTTTCTCCTCCCGAATTTGCACCGACCCTCTCCTTGGAGGAGATTCGCAAGTTCTAACCAAGTCCTGGTCCTTTGTCTCCCCTTGTTAAATTCTTTACTTTGCTTTTTTGTGATTTTATGCTTGATTTGGCAAAGCATTTAAAGCGATAGACCAAAAACTGGGATTTCGACAGATTGAAGGAAAGAACAAAGAGAAAAATAGAGAGAAAAAAAAAGGTTGTTGTAATGAAAATTGTCACAATTGAAAAAACTTGGGCGACAAATACTTTTTTGTACTTATAACAATTTTGATTTACCATTAGTTAGTTTCTCTGCGAATGACATTTGGAAAAGACTTTCCTATTTCATGTCAAAACTATTGGCAATGCTCTAATGTGAAAAGATTTTTTTAAAATTCTATTAGATTGGGAATACATTTATCTGATCTGATAAAATCTACTTGAATAGTTGTTGTCAGAGAATCGAAACTTATGGAAAATGTTTCCTTTTGAAAGATCTGGCAGACATTTCCGTTTTCCAACACTGTAAGTTTCTCACTGTTAGGTTATATAAATATTTTTGCACTTTCTTTCATTGCTTCAGCTGCTCAATATATTGCTTTATTTTGTATACCCTTCCAAAGATGTTGTATTCATTTTGAATGGAAGAACTAACTCTGACTATGGAAATTGTATATATTATTGATAAGTCTGTCTAGATCTATGCTATTAAGTAGCTCAGTTTTACAAGCTACCTTGATGAAACTTGACACACTCTCTTTTAACTACTGTAGGTTGGACATATGTTAAAATCGAAGAGTTAGAGTGACTAATTTAGATAGTTCCCATAGAAACGATCGGTCTATAAGAGATTTTTAGACTTTAACTTTGTTTACCAAATTAAGTATTAATAAGTTTAGTATATATCTTTATAAGATTCAAAAATTTTAACAAAATCGATTAAATATATCAGCTATGTAGCTACCATATAAACCTTCCCAATGAACTAACAAGAGTATCCATGGTTCGGCATCATCGAACTTAACCCGGCCTTCTAGTTTTCTTCTTTATATTTTTGTAAATCGTACGGATTTGGCTTTTGTGAGGGTTGGGTTAAACCCATGGCTGTCTCCTACTTTGCTCTACCTATTTCCTTTTCTTTGCGCTATCGTCAACAACAATTGCCAAGCTGCTGCTGCTGCTGCTGCTACTGAACGCAATCCCCTGCTGTTGGCGGCGGCGTCTTTTGAAGTTGCTTCTCTTCCTATTGTGCTTACAAGTGGATGAAAATGTTTGACACGGAAGAAGCAGCAACAACCAACAACAACAGCAGCAAACTGCAAGTCCTTTTGCCACATATGTGTCTGACTCTCTGTATGTATGTGTGTGAGTGTGTGTGTGAGTCGCTGCTTCCGTTTCCGCTTTTCTGCAGCTGACGGTACTGCTGCTGCTGCTGCTTCTGCTACTGCTCGTGTCTTGTTTTTGGCATTTTGCTGTTGTACAATTTTTCCTTTTTAAAACTAATTTTACAATGACGTCATTTCTTGTTGCAGCATATGCATATTATGTAACAAAGACAGTAACAGAATAATCAGTTCTAACCATAAATAAATATATAAATATATTCAAAATATTCTTTTCCCTCCCCCTCACTCAGACACCTTTTCATTGTCAGCCCCTTTTAAAAATGTTTCTCTTCCACAATGCGTCTGCTTGACCTTGAAAAATTGGTTTCAAGCGGCGCTTCTACAGATCAATAAATTTGTTGTTGCTATTCCTTTTTATTTTTTGGTTTTCTTGTGTTTTTTGTTATATTTCTGCTGCTTGTTGAGTCGTAAAAAGAATTACGCAAAACACACAAAAAAAGGCACAAAATGAACGAACGAAAAGCAAAAAAAAAAAAAGGAAGAAAATTGCAAAAAGGAAAAAGGGTGAGCGCTTAGGGAAGAAACGGAAAAGGCAAATAAAATGCGGGAAAAGCTAAGGTACTACAAAAAAGAAAAAAAAAAAAGAAGAAAAAACCCAAAAGCCAAAAAAAAAGAAGCAAAACACACACACACATGCACACAAACACATTTGGTTTAGTGTATTTCAAATTAAATTCATATAGAACACGTGCAAACTGCACACACACACACACGCACACAAAAAGATACAGAAACCTACACACACATAAGGAGAAATGCTTGAAAGCGTCGCATAATAAAAAAAAAAAAAATAAATAAATATAGAGAGCAACTTGGCATAGACGCCGCAGTGCGTAAATTTTCTTGTTGTTTTGTGGCACAACCAAAAAACACCACCACCAACAACATCGACAACAACAACAATAACAACAGCAAAGTAAAAATAACAGAAAATTTACAATTTTCCCTCAAAAGCAAAAATAAAAAAAAAAGATGAAAACCAATAAAAAGAAAAAGCCCTTAGGATAGCATATTAATTGAAAAGACAAAAAACATGTAAAAGTTTACAGCAAATGCAGGATAAACATTTTGAAAACCGATAAATATCAACAATATGTCATCAAGTTTTACTATATATGTCTGATCAGATAATGTTTAAGAAAACAATAAGATATTTCTTATCTTTAGATTCAGCTTGCAAAATGAATAAAAGATCTCATTTAGCATTTCGTATTTGTCTTCATTTGCAGCCGAAGGCAATGAAATGGAACCACTAGTTCATACGGAAAGATCTTTTGGAACCTGCTAAGAAAAGAGAGTTGTAAAAACGATCTGGCAACAAAATGATCAAGGATCTCCATTTCGAATGGATCCTAATTAAAATCTAACAAAGAAAACAAATGAAATCAAGTAAAATTAATACATTTTCTAAACTTTAAAGCAAATTTTTCTCAAGTTTCACAAGTTTTCTGGCATAAGTGATAATGCAACTCTATGCTCAACAGCTGATCAGTTATCATGCCTATTATATCAATATCAAAGTTTTACAGTTTTTGCAATAAGAGTCCATTCATCATTATATGTGAATTTTTGGTTGTTTTCTGTTTGCTTTACCTATATCGAAGATATAGCTTAATTTGAAAAATTTGTTTAGTCATTCAATAATTGAAGTCGATGACCAGCAGAATTCTTAAAACGCTTTCAAATTGGAAAGGTAAATGTTAACATAAAATGTTCAGTTATATATGTATCTATGTTGTATATATAGTTATTAATCAATCGAATCAAAGATTTCTTGATATTAAGTTGAATCACTTAATTCTATTTATAGATGAGCTTTCAACATATACACTTTTTTTTTTTTCTTTCTGGATATTCTATATACCATCATTTTGACATTTTGATTTCTTGTTTTTTTTTTGGGTTTTCTTTTTTTCATTTGTTTTTATTCTTATTTTTTCTGTTTGCTTCGTTTTTTGCTACCTTCTTGCATATCTAAGAGTTCTTTTTATTGTAAAATTTCCATGGCCATGGGCACTTTCGGTACTTGAATAATTCTAGAATTGGCTTAGCATTTTCTGGGCGAATGAGAGGAAGGGGATTTATTAGCATTGAGAGGAGGATGGCCTACTACCATCACCTCCTCCATTACCACCACCAACACATTTTTACTCCCGATTCTGTTTCTATTCTAATGCCAGAGTTGTTCCCATAACCAAAGCAACACCAAACACCACTACCAACAATTTTTTAGCCACTCAAACTCGACAAGAAGAACGCGTTTACGACTTTTTTGTTTTTTTTTTTTTTTTTTTTTTTTGGGGCTTAACTTGGCTTTGCTTCTGGTTCTGGTTCTGGCTCTGGCTTTGGCTGTGGCGCCTAAAAAGCGGCCTTCTATTGGGTAATGTGCGTGTGCGAATGGACTTTAGTCTGTACCCCCTTGTTTATCCAACACCACCGACCACCCTACACCCTCGTCTCACTCTCTCTCTTTCTTTTTCTGTGTTGATCCGCATTGCTGTGCTTGTTGTGCTTCTCCTCTTCGTCAATTTTCAACCACAAACTGCTTTTGTTTTATGATGTTTCCACTTGCCAGTTGTTGCTGCTGCTTGCATGCAAAGTTCAATCAAAATAAATCAGATGCCTAGTACATTATGACGAAGTGGTGGGGTAAAGAGAAGGGTTGGGTCGGTCTGTGGGTGCTTTGTGTTGTGCTCTGTGAGTGGGCCTAGAGTTGGCATAGGTAAGAGGGTTAACACCGTCACGGCAACTTTTTCCCCTTTTTTTCTTTCTTTTTTTGCGTTTTTCTTCTCTTTATGTTTCCTCGAGAAATCGGGCAACAAAAAATATCCATATACAAATACACATACATACGTATATACATATATATACGTTTATATATACAACAAACTCTTGAAGTGCTCAATTAATTTTGGCGTGTGTGAAATAAACTTGATTTTCAAATAGAAGACACTGAAGGCAAATCAGATTGAGTGAATGGAAAACCCAATCCAGAAAAACTATTTTATAAGTAAAATTGATATCTTACAATTATATATGCTGCATGTACATGTATATAGATTTTGGTTTCAGTGAAGCAAAATAAAAAAAAAAGAAAGGCAGAACCTTTGATTAACTTTTTGAGGGACAACACTAGTCGCGTTTTAAACCTTTAATTTATATTAAATTAAACATTTCTGGTAATATAAAAACTTTCTTTTAATTATTGGTATTCAGTATTAGCTGATTTGATTAACTGACTTTGGAGTTTAAGTTTTTAGCTTACATTTAAGCATTCTGTTACTACTTTATTTTCATATAATTCTATATTAAAAAGATCATTATTTCATTTAAAATTGTTTGAAATTGTAATTTTTTACTGATAATAAAAAATATGAGTAAAATAAAGATATAATTTAAATAGGTTAAGAGTTCCCAACTGATTCTTACAATTTCAATTGTTTTATATAGTTGGCCCAAAAAAGTATGCAACGGATTTGAATAATTTTCAGCAAAAGGCACTGCTAGAGCTTGAATTTAAATTAAGTTCCATTTTATTAACATTTCGATTAGTTTCTTTATAATTATAAAGATAAAACTAAAATACTTGCATTTTCATTCGTTTTATTCGAATTTTAGGCTACAAAATTTGAGGAATTTATAGAAATTTACTCATTACAAAAAGAAAGTTTTCAAACAACACTCAAATTTTTATATATTTGAAGTAGATTTTATAGGAAAATAGGTTCTTTAGATGCTATTGCGAAATGATCAAAAAGTCTTTAAAGAGTTGCCAGCTTATTTTCTAAAGCTTTATAGTCAAAGGGCTTCTCATTTGTATGAAAAATGTTTGATGAAAAAATATTTTTTTATATTCTTTATTTCTTTCTTTTTTTTTTTATTTGCCTAGAATAAAAAAAACAGCATTTTGCGTATGAAATACTGTTATTTTTTTATGCAAAAACTACAAAGGGAAAAATGTATGTGTGACTTTGATGTTATGCATGAGGATTTTTGACTTAAACTTGGTATTGATGAAGAATTGGGTCAACATATTCCAATCAGTACGTATTTTTCTTTCGATTTCTTTTTACTTTTTTTTTGCATTTTTGTAGGTGAAAAGGTGATGAAAGCGGTCTTGTTCTGAGGGGAATGGCAGGTAGGGGGTGGGGAGAAACTGTTCTGAGCAATTGTAGCTTATGTAATTGGGGAGTTGATGTTGTATTTATTGGTATTTGATTATATGGCCAAGTTGCAATAAAATTAAGGCTATGCTGAAATATTAATTAGACCAGTCAGCTGCAGTTGGTTAGAAGCAAAGCTCTAAGCTTGCTTTTTCTATATATATAATCCCTCTTCCACTTTCTGTACCTTTGTGAGCTCTTCTGCGTTTACCATTTACCGTTTGTCAGTGCATTAATTAAGGTAAACAAACAAACAAACACAAAGATACACACACACACAGACACAGAGATAGAGGGTTAGATGCTGCCACCACTTGTACTCTTCCACTTGCAACACCTGCTCCTCCGGCTTCATCTGATCTTTCACCTCTATGCGTTATTTTTGCCGCTTACTTTTGACGCTGCTTAAATGGCTTTTTAAGCAACTTTAAACACCTTTATTTTGTTTCTTTACTTTCGCTCTCTCTCTCTCTCTCTCTTTCTCTCTCCTTCTTTCTTTCCAAATTAAGTTTTATGTGGCACGCACCAGGCATAGCACCAGAAAAAAAATATATAAAAAAAAAACGTATAACAACAACAACAACAGTAATTATTGTATTGTACAATCAACAACAGCAACAACAAGTATCACGCGCGACTTTACATCGTTGGCACGCACCTGGCTAACCACCAAAAAAAAAAAAAAAAAAAAACCCAAAAAACCAAAAAAAAAAAAAACCAAAAAAAAAACAACAACAAGAATTGGAAAAAACGGCGAATAACCAGGAAAGATATGAAAAAAAAAAAAAAATAAATGAAAACGAAAAAAGAACTTCAACTCCGACTCACTGACTCGACTGACTGACTGACTGACGTCTGACTCTGATTGACTTAGCCACCGCCAACTGCCGTAGTCGTCACCGTCGTCGTCGTCGTCGTCGTCGGCGAAACGCGCAACACCAAAACCGTTGTGACGACGTGACTGCGACTACGACAACTGAACGACAAAAATGCTGCAAAAATATTTCAAAGCCAGCTGGAAATGGCCTTGCCTCGGCAAGGGAAACGATGGTTCAGTCCGAATACCACCGAATGGTGAAAGCCGAGCACCATATAGCACGTGCTTTTTGTTAATGCTGCTGGTGGTGGTGCTGCTGCTGTTGGTGCAACTGCATTCCGAGTAGCTACGAGGCGCTACGACGACAACGACGACTCTAACGACTTCAACAACAACTCCAACGACTCCAACTCCGAACATTTCGTTCTTTGTTTTTTTTTTGGTGGTGCTGTCGTTTTTCGTTGTTTTTTTCTTTTTCGGTTTTTTTTTTTTTTTTTTGAAACTCTCCAACTCTGCGACGATGTTGCGTGCTTAGCTAAGCTATGGGCTAAAGCTCGGCTCGGCCAAATAGTTTTTAGTGCCACTTGGCACGAACACAACCAAAACTAAAACCAGAACCAAGAACCAAAAACAAAAATTATATGTAAACCGAAAGGCCTGACTGAACATTGGCTAAGCAAAAAGAACTAGCTGGCGACACACAGACCGGGGCCGGTTGGTCGGACGGTCGGTCAGTTGTCGGTCGTCAGTAGAGCATGGACATTAGGCTAGGCCACCAATATCATCATTTATATGTGTTTGTATGTTCCTATGTGTGTGTGTGTGTGTGTATGTAACTCTCTCTGTCCGAGTGTGTGTGTGTGGAAACAAACAAAATGCCGCTAGGGAGGCGGCACAACAAAAGTGAAAATCGAATTGAGGTATGAAACCGCAAAAAGCCCATAAACAGGAGTCCCAAATCGGCCTATTGGCCTCTCTTCATATAACTTTCTCCACACCCTATATTTTCGGTATCCTCCTCTCTTCCTTTTTTAGCCGTCTTTCTTTCTGTCACATTGTTAATGTAACTCCATTTCTCTATGTGTATGTCCTTCCTGTTTGTTTATATAGGCTTTAAAATTCAATTGTTGTTGGCGTTGCTCTCCATGATTATTATAATGCAAATACACGCACTCACACAGTTGCAATTATGTCACATATATGCTACATGCATATGTGCGTGCGTGTATGTGTGTGTGTGTGTATGGCACTTGAACTAAAGGTAGAAGAAGCAGAAGGCAAAAGAGCGCCAATGTGGCGTATGAGTAATGCAATTATTAATAAATAAACACGACAAACAGCATACACTTGCACACAAGCACACGTATACTATTATACCCAATGTCAACACGAGCTTTAAAGCTTCTGCTATATTTTTGGCTTTCCGTAAAGCTTAAATCAAAGCACAAAAAAGCATTGTTCCTACGTGTATTTCAGGATAACTGAACTTTGACCAAAACTTTGACTTTTGTAAATGACGTATCTGAAAGCTCGCCTGCTGAAACTTTTGAGTAGGGACTAAAACAACAGCAAAGCTTAATACCAGAATATGTGCTTCAAATATGTTGTCAAACCGGCTGCACTTTTGATTTTTCATTCGAAACGGTTTTACACTGCAAAAAAACAAAAGACGCTTTCTTCTTACTTGAAAGGCTTTTACTTTTTCTTAACGCTCTCTCTTGTAGTGGGAATAAAGAGAGTCTTGAGTTATTATTTCTTTGTTTCAGTGTATACTGAAAAACAAGGTCTACAAAATCTACATAACTTTATGAGAATCATAAGAATATTTTGTTTAATTTAGAATCATAGCTAATGGGTTTGCATTGTCATTCGATTCCTTATCATTATATTTGTTTTATTTCTAACACATAAGCTTAAAAGTTCATGACTTTTGTTGATTCACAAAGCAAACAAATGACAAGATAAAGGATATCAGTAAATCGATTGTATTGACAACTATAGCAATTACTTGAATTCATTTTGATTTGTAATCAAATATATATTCTCAATTATTTGTAATGAATCTTAAATCTATGTAAAAAAATATCAATGCTTACCTGTTTATAGAAACGTATATATATATCCAATGAGATCATCATAAAAGAGAACAACCAATGCGAATGGATCAATGGAAAAAGAGAGAAGGATATGATATAGAAATGGATTAATAAGTTATCAGAATCGATCATTTACAAAACAGACATTGATACGTTATAATTATATCTTAAATTAGTATATATACATAAATATAATTGTACAGTTTCATAGGAAGATTTATACAAAAGTGCCAAGCAAAGGCTAAGCTAAATAAGCATAAACAATTAGCGCAAAGATGTGAATTGAGTTTAAGTTTTCATCTATTCGGTTAAAGAAGATAAAGATCAGAATATATGTATATATATATATATATATATATGTATATTGATTGGTACATATTTCTATTTAGAGAAACTCGATATTTGGTTATATAAGGAGACACAACTTAACCTTAGGTTATATTTTATAGACACACACATACACACATACGCACACGCACACACATAGACAACACACCAAGACAACACCAACACATACGAGAGAAACAGATTACAAGGGGAAAAAGGGTGAAGGGTGGAGGAGTGGATATTGGAATTTGTGGTAGGTGGTGGATAGTTTGGATTGGCAGATTGTAGGTGGTTCAACGGTGTGGGAGACGTTTCAAACTTACCCGCCAGCAACAAGTATCATCTGCATTTTTATAGTTGTTGTTGTTGTTGTTGTTGTTCTTGCTTGTTGTTTTTTAATTCACAATAGAAATTTCAGTTCAATGATTTTTCGTCTTCTTCCTTTGTTACGCTCATGTATGTGTTTGAGAATGTATATGTGTGTATGTGTGTGTATTTGAATATTTGTTTGTATGTGTGTATGTGCCAATTAAATGCAAATTTCTTTTCCTACTCTTGCTGCTCCTTCTTCTTTTTCTTCTTCTCCTTTTGTTGTTGTCGCTGCCGTTGCCGTTGTCGTTGCTGCTTCTACTTCTCCTTCTCCTTCTCCTCCTTCTTCTCTTTTATCTTCTCTTTCACCTTCGTCGTCGTCTTCTTCTTGGTCTTTGGCCCTGGCCGCCTGCAACTGCATGACGGCCGGTGCCGTTTCTTCACTTTTCTTATTTATCGTTGTTGCTTTTGTAATTTGTTATTGTTATTCAATGATTTATGCATTTATTTATATATACGTTTATATAATTATTTATTTATTTATTGTCCACATTAGCTTTGTCTCACTGTAGCACACTTATTGGTTTCGATCTGAAATCTTCCCTCTATCATTTCGATTACTTGTTATTGCATTTATTGATAGTAGCTCCATTTGCTGTTTCTATCGCTTCACAAACATTTTCGTCTCGCTATAGAGATACATATATTACATTGTTTACACACACTCACACACACACACACATGTTTTAAAATGGCCAAGCACACACATATACACACTCATTGAACATATTTTTATAGAATATTATTAATTTAAATGGTATTGATTATTGTTTACTAAGAGAAGATAAAATGGAATCTTCTTTTTACTATATTTATATAGAATATATATACTCTTTGATCGAACAAACAAAACTGCAATATATCTAGCTATTTATTAATTCAAATGAAGGACCACTTAAAGATGAAACAATAAATCAATAATTATATTAAAATAGATATTGATCATATTTTTCAATTCTGTATAAACTTGCAGACAGACAGAGACGGACCAGATATATTCCATACATAAAGGTACATTTCTATATACCAATTGCTCTATTGGATTCATTTATGTGTAGGATATATGGGAAACTGCTTGCTTTTATGCATATTTCAATGGATATTTATAAAATTATACCACATTGAAAATATTGTTTATTTTGTTGTGGTGCTTGTTAATTCGTTTTCACTTATTGCTGGAGCTATTCCAGTTGTGGTCGAGTGGTTTAAAGTAGTCATCGAGTTGGTTGATTCATTTTAATTTCATTTGTTACTTTTTTTTTATCCACATTTTGTAGTTACATTTCAATTATTGTTATTTAGTTGTTGTTGCTGCTCTTTGCGGCTTATTCAGGGCAGGTATTCACACACACAAATACATATGCGTGTGTGTGTATAGGTATGTGGGTTAGTGAATGCATGTGTGTAAACACATGTTGCATTATTGTAATTGCATTTTTTCATATTTTTTTCACATTGATTTTTTTTATCATTAAAACAAAAAGTGAAAAAAAAACATTGCCTACTTATTCGGGCAAGTAAAGAATTTTTTAAATAAACTCGTTATAAATCGGTTATTATTATTATTATTGCCAAATTGTTAAATAGTTTGGCTTTTTAGTGTTTCATTTGCCAAATTATTTCGCGATTTCTTTCCCATTGTGTCGCACTCAATCTCTCTCCCGCTTCATTTCTTCTACTCGCTCTTGCTTTCTCTTTGTCCGCTTTCTTTGCCCTCCGTTTCTCTCCATCGCCCAAGGTCGTCTTTAAGGTGGATGCAAATGGAAGCAAATAATTTATATAGATTTGTATACACAAACACAAATGCACTTTTAAATACACAGCTGTTAATTATTGCCATCAGCTGTTTGCTTTTTCTCTTTTTCTTTTTACCCAAAAAAAAAAACAAACAACAAAAAAAATTATAGGTATATATATTCAACAAAAAATAATGGGAAACCCACAAACAATTTATGTGACTTCCGCTTAAGTTGGCGCCTTTTGCTCAACTGATGACTTCAAACAGCAATTAATTAATTCAACATTTTCATTTGTTTAACTCGTCTAATTCATTACGAGAGCTGTGTAACTATTACGCATACAAAACTTGGGTCAGGCTGGCGTCGTGCGAAATTCTCTAGAGAATAGTTAAGGTTACACATACACACACACGAGAGTGTACACACACACACACCCACATACACATACACATATGCACATATACAGAAAGCACAGCTGCTATAGATGTTGTCATTGCCTTGGCATTCCAAAAATGTTTCCTTTCATTTGACCGCTTTTTTTAGATTTAGACATGCGCCAAAAGAAAATTAAGAAAAAAAAAACAAAAAAATGTTGTTGTTTACACTTTGCCGCCACATTACGATATGTGTCTGTATGTACACATACGCACACATACACACACACGGTCTTTTCGTATTAGTTTACAGAAATTAGTTTAGTTTTATGTATATATATATATTTTTTTTACGTTAATTTCTTTGATTATTTTGCTTATCGCTCACTTTTCCCACACATTTCACGTTGTCTACGTAACGCTGAAGAAAGAAAGAAATACGGAAAAATGCCGCTCGTCGAGCTTTGTAAATGCAGCAGCAGTAGCAGCAGCAGCAAAGCAAGCAGCATGTTTCATTTACCAAAACGTTTCATGTTATGCTTTCCTTCTTCTTTTTTTATTTTGCTTTATTTTCAAGAGCGGGTGAAGGGTGTAAGTAGTTGGGTAGGTAACATTGGACAGCCGAGATGACTTCGGCAATCATCGTATTCAACCGGCTTTGGCATTTATGTGTAACACTGACACACTGGCAACAGCACATGCTGCTCCTACTGCTACTGCTACTGCTACTGCTAGTGCTGCTGCTTACCAAGATGAAAGAGAGCAAGCGGTAAATAGAGATTGAGAGAAATATAATAGAATGCGTAAGCAGAGAGCGACAACTTGAATGAGATAGAGAGACGGTCAGAACTGTGAAATGAAGAAAACAACGCAAACGAAGCGTGTGTCATATGGAGAAGCGGCAGTCGGATGTATGGGAGGGTAGATTAATGTTTAACCAAGGGTCAAACGTAGTAAAGTGTCTACACATCAGCTTATAGTACATAAATACATAAGTATATATATATATGTATATAAACTTCAGTTCAAATAATCCATACATCAGATATACGCAAATTACTAACGGTGCATTGGATTCGTTTCACTTAATTTTCATAATGACAATATCAGCTGATTCACATAGTAAAGGATATTAAGATAATTAAATTCATATGAATAATGTAACTATATATAGACTGAAGTTTTATCAGTAGTAAGGACAACTGTTTAAACAAAAAGATATATCCAACTTGAAATTTGATCTACTTTATATGGGTTTTAGTATTATTGATTAATTAAAATATCTATATAAATTAGAAAACGAGAAAACTTTTCTATTGAATCAGGATAAAGTAAGTAAGTAAACCAAAACTAATGAATAATTGCAATTGCAATCCAAATGAAAAGAAACTCTTCTATGTGCAAATTGTTACTCTAAATTAAGGATCGTTTTATAAATGTATCTATCATAATAAATAATATATAAACTATATATAGAAAACACAAATAGTTTAAACAACTTTCCTTTACTTATAGTTTGTATTATTGATATACATTTAAGAATTGTTTTAGGTTATGTAAGCTGACCTTATCTGACATAACCTATACTTTGTTTTACCCTAGTTACGTGCAATAGTTGTCTCTAGTTTGTTTTAAAAGTTTAAATTTATCTATGTATGTATAGTAGTCAGTTGGCTCATCTAACTTCATTTGTGTTCATTTACCAATTTTTAAAAAGAATCCGTCGATTTACCTAATGTAATATTATATACAGTTACCAGTAACCACATGCACATACATATATATATTTATTTTATTACTATGTATATACCAATTGGTATATATATATAAATATATTCTAGTTATCAGTTGGGTCATCTTACTAAAATTGGATTTTTAGCTAGTGCTAGAGCTAAACTGTTTCACATTTTACCAAATCGTTTCGTCTCTCTCACATTTGTCGATGGATGCTTCAGGAAAAAGAGAGAGAAGTCAGTAATTGAGAGCAAGAGCAACGTTAAATGAGAACAGCAAGAGAGTGAAATAAACGAAACGGCGGAGTGAAAGCAAGAGAGAGAGAAAGTTAGACAACATTAACGAGTTAGAGCAGTCAGGCAATAGAAAAAGAGATGCCATACCATTGTTGATGATGGACCAAAACATAAGTTAACCGTTTCAATTTCAGTTTCTATACATATGTGTAAATACATACATATATACAGTGACATACAACATTCACATGTATTTATATGTGAGCTTATAATTTGTATTTCCCTTTTACACACTTTTCCTTTCCTTTTTCGTCTTATTTCTCACAAAATTTTATCCCTTAATTTGTTGGCACATCATTTTCTACACACTTTTCTCCCCATTTTTTGTTTGCGGTTGGTTTTTAACTTGCTTTTCTTTTCTTTTAATTAAATTTTCATATTATTTCCTCTAGACGTTCCGCTGCTAGTGCCAACGTTTATGCAACTGGCCAACATTTTGCACCATTTTAGTCACAAAATGAACACACACTCACAAACACACAAACAAACGCAAACACACACACACACTCACACTTATATATACACACGCACACACACTTACACACTTACACAAATACTCATATAAACATATCGATAAAGAGCAAAAACAACAAAAATTGATTACTAAAACTGGTAAAATTGGCGAAAAGGAATGAAATGCAATTGCAAAAAGGCAAAGGCAAAAATGAGAATGAGAATGGAATGAGCGCAAAATGTTAAACGCCTCTTAAATGGCACCTAACAGCCAACACCCCCTATCACCCATCACCCATCAGCCCTGTCTCCTCCCTGTCCTTTACAAATCCCTATTCACACGATTTTTCACGCTGTCATCAACCCTAAGAAAATGCCAAAGTAAGTTTTGACTTTCTGTTACTTTTACTTTTATTGTTTTCTAAGTCTAATGGGTACAGAATTCATATACACACACAAATAAACACACAGACATGTTATAATTATAGCCATTTGTTCCACATTTCCACATATATATACATATATATGTATATATATATATATGTATACATACATTTTATATGCATTTAGCTTAGGCAACCAACTGGCTTAAGGTGCCAGGCCGGCCAAAAGCCTAAGAAAGTCAAAAAACAAAAAAGGTGCAAGGCAACGACGCCGCCTAGCCAAGAGACAAAAAGCGTCAAATGCCACCAGACAAACACAACAAACAACATAACAAGGCCAACAAACAGAAGAAAATAAATTAAAAACAAAATACAAAAATACAACCACAATGAAAAGAAACATAAAACACGCAAAGGGGTTTCCTAATAGTTTCAACTTTTTTGATAAGTAAAACAGAAAAAAAAAGACTACCGGAAACGGAAGTCAAGTAAAACTGATAAAAGTTGTGTCTGAAACTTTCAAAAAATTTATACAAATCGATTTTCAGTCAATTTTTTTTAATAATTTCTTTTGATAATAAGAATCGTTAGATAAAAACAGATATAGAGAATATATATATCAAAAATGATAAGTTCAACTTTGAGATTCTTAAACAAAAGTTTGTCAAAGAATGATCAGCAATGTTTTTTCTTCAACTCTAATAGGAAAAATCGGGAGAATTGGGAGAATTTGATTTAATTTAAGTGAATTGTAAGAAAGTTTATAGACTTTCTTATAATTCCCTTAAATTGTATGCAAATTGGTTGCCCATATATCATTGCTCTATAATTGTAAGGAAATTTGGTTTATGTGAGTTTGATATTCAGTAGAACCAATCAACTTTATGGTATAGTTTTTTTTTTAGTTTTTTTCTAGTTCTTAATTATTAAATTATCAATTTGCAAGGGTATACAAAGTACGGCTTGGTTAAAGTTATGCTAAACCTTTAGTTTGAAATAAGTTCGCACTTAAATGCATTTGTTTTACCCTTATCAAACCCCAAAGATCTTCATTTATTTGAAATTGTGCTTTCCTCCCTCAGGAAAGCCTTAAATACAGTTATAAAAGCTTCTTTTCGTTCATTTGAAAGCTTTTGTTTGAAAATTGTTTGTTTTGCGAAAATTCCTATTAGTTTTTATGCATTCAATTTGGAAACATCTGTTCCCAATTCTTTCCAATCGATTTAAATTTTCAATTAAAAAGAAGACGAAAAAACACAAAAATAAATTAAACAATTTAAATTTAAGAATTGGTTTCATATAAATGGAACTTTAAATGTTTAAATATAAATTGATTGCCTTTATCCTTTTTTGTATTTTTTCTTTCCTATCCTATTAACGTTCTATATCTATATATAAAACAGTTAGTTTCTGCTTAAACCCAACCAAAACCGTAAATAAATATGTGAAAATACAATTTTCCATTTTCAGTTTCAGTTTCATGTTGCTGTTGTTGCCATTGCTGTTGCTGCAGTTGTTAAAGTTGCTTCTACAACAAAAACAAACACAATGAGAAGAAATAACAAGTAAGCAAATCAGGTCACCGATTCAGCAATACCCTACATTAAGTATTTAGATTTCAAGCCAAAACTTGATAGAAAATTGAAAGAATTATTTTTTATACTTTTGGACATCGTATCTGAATTGAATATATATTCAATAAGGGATATCCTAGAATAGAAATAAATAGCTATAATTACATCATTCATTTCATACTGAATGATTTGTCTTTTATCCTGTTTTTTTTTTTTTTTTTTTTTTGTTTTGTTGTGGAAAGGGTAAAAAATGGAGCATTGAAATTTATTTTTAGCTGGGTCAATTTAGAAGAAAAAACAAAAGCGGATACTCGGACACACACACACACTGAGCAAAGTCAATGGAAAAGAGTATTTAGCACACACACACCACACACACACACATCCTTTAACTTTGGTCTACTATCAATTGATTTTCCACTAAATATCAAATCGAAATGAAAGTAAAAAGAAAATAGAAATTCTGCATAATTTAATTGCTGGCCATAAATATGTAATTTTTTAATTTTATTTAGCCCAAAAGTGAAACGGAACGAAGCGAAGAAGAATGAAGACAAACAACAAGGAAACAAACAAGTAAAACAAAAAAAAAAATGAGAAGGAAAAAATGAGCAGAACAAAATCCTTGAAGGATACAAAATCAATCAAGAAATTAAATTTTTTGCCCATATGCATCGTGATATTTACATTTTCTCCAGCTCATCCTTAATGGCATGGTAGATGAACATCCTGGAGCAACGACTGCTGCATTTGCTGCTGTTGTTGTTATTGTTGCTGCTGCTGTTGTTGTTGTTGTTGTTGATGCTGCTTCTGCTACAGCAACTGCTTTTACTTTCCACTTCACTTTACATTCACATTAACAGAATTGACTTAACTTGAAGAAAAGCTCAAGAAAAAACCCAAAAAAAAAAAAATATATTATATGTAGATGGAAGAGAAACAGGCAAAAGCCAAACAATCACAGCCCATCGAGAATCCAGCTCTCGGCTAGATTCCATTTCTTTTTCTATTAACACTCAAAACAATTCACAATTATTTGATCCTGACACGATCAAACCATAACCGAACCGAACCAAACCAACCAAACCAAACCAAAAAAAAAAAAAAGAAATTGATTCCTGATTGCGTTTTTTTTTTTTTTTTTTGTGTTTTTCTATTATTCTAAACTTGATGGTTTTCTTTTTTAAGGAGTTTCGCATCAAGACAGGAGCGAGCAATGCTTCCGCTTTCCGCGCCGAGTTCAACTGCAACGGCAACGGCAACGTGGACGACGACGACGACGGCAGCAACATCAGCCATCAGCCATCAGACCATCAGCCGACAAAACCGACAAACCCCAGAACCGAAAATGTTGACTGCCGAAAAAAAAAAAAAAAAAGAGGAAGGAAAATCAAAAAACCCAAAAAGAAATATATATATATGTATAACAAACACAGCAGCAGCAGTAGCAACAGCAACAGCAACAGCAGCACACACACACATAAGGGACAACAGCAACAAAAATTGTTTGTCACCACAGCAGCAGCAGTAGCAGTGCCAGCAACAGCAACAACAACGACACTGAAAACAAAAGTCTATAAAAAAAAAGGAGAAGAGAAGAAAAAAAGAAAGCAACGTTTTTGCCATTTTTTTTTTTTTTTTTTTTGTTTTTTTACTTCAACAACAAAGTGCAACGCAGACGACACTTTTGTGGGCATCCAACTGGCGAAAGGCGGCAACAACAACAGCAATCAAAGACATATGACTAGAGCAGGCAAGGAGACAGCAACACTGGCAACACAAGCAACAAAGTTGACGTTGACGCCAGCTTTATTGCTGTTTGGTTGTTGCTGCTGTGCCTGCTGCTGCTGTTGGTGGCATTGCCATTTGCCGTTTGAACTGCGACACCAGCAACAACAGCAACAATTGCAGCCACTTGAGTGCCCAGTAGGCCTTTATATACATATATATATATATATACAGATACATATATATATATATATATATGGGCATATGTTTCAAAGTGTGTTGGTGTGTGTGTGTGTTTGGGAGACACTTTGTCATACGAGCCGCTTGACAAAACTGTCATTTATACTGAGTACAAAAATTAGATAAAAAGCAAAGAGCCTATTTCGAACAGTGAATACCGTTACAATCCTTTGAGTTGCAGCATTAGATTAATATATAATTTAATTTACTTAATTTTAAATGAAAATTAAGAACAAGAATTGCTTTACCATTAAGAAAGATAAAGAATATTGATAAATTAATATTAATAAATTTTCAAATCTAAAATAAAATCTTTACTTTAATCTCAACCTAATCTAATTTATCTACATTCAAAGATATATATAGTTGGTCTGTAAATATAGATTATAATATTTTTTATAGTTTATGCTTTATTCTAGTTCCAAAAATGATCAAAAAGTGTAGAGAATAACTCTTAGTCGCCACAGTGGCTAATTGCTCTACAATTCCATAACAATTGATGCCCTTTTTAAAAGAGTATATACACTTTAGGCAAAAGTTTGTCATCTATATAGAAGGGAATATTTATGGATATTATATGAATATATATTTCTAAGCCACATTACCGAGTTTCTAATGCCAAATTTATCTATATCTTTTGGTTTGATAATGATCTTTTAATTGCTGATGAAGAAAGATAGTTTTAAGATCCAAATCCTGCATCATAAGACTATATATTTATATATATATATATTTATACAAAAATTGTTTAAAGATTTGCTAGACTTATAATGTGATAATTTTTACTTAAAACATTTTAAAAACTATTTATAATTATTGCAAATAAATCAAATTCTTTGCACTTGATAGTAATATATATATCATCTAAATGAATCCTCGATCAAAGTATCAGATATACAAGGGTATAGAAACTATAACATATATCAAAAAAGAACTCGAGCTCTCATTTTTCCTTTTTTTTTTTTGCTCTTTTTCTTTGGGCTTGTTTAATATTTTTGGTGTCAAACATGCAAAACAGCAGAAAAAAGGAAAATAAAAATTAAAAGTCAAGTCTAAAGCGTAGAGAGAATTTGCCCTAAATTTAGAGAAGATATATATATATATATATATATATATAGATTTATGCATATGTAGAAACAGAGAGAGATGCATAGAACTAGGCATAGAGAGGGATAGAGATAAAGAGAGAGAGAGAAAGAGAGTGCGTCTATGTGACCATATATAAGCTAATGTTAACTTTGAGCCCAATAAAAGGCCCAGCAGGGTAAAGGGGGAGAAATAATAGGGCAAACATCATTTTGGCGAATTGTTTGCGTGTTTCTGCTGTCTCTTTGAAAAAGGAAAAAAAAAACTTTATGATTGTAAATATATAAAATGACAACAGCAGCAACAATAACAACTTCAAGTCAATGTTGGATTTATATTTCTTCTTCTTATTCCTTGGAGTGGGCTGAGCCATAAAAATCAAAAAAGATGAATGACACAAATTGGCGCAAATCGCCAAATCGCTGCTGACGTTCGCTGAAAAGTAAAGTTTCTTTACCATTTCTTTAGCAAGAAAAAAAAAACAAAAAACAAGGATAAATAGTAAAAAAGGCAAAACTAGAAGAAAAAATATAAATTTGTCGCAGTGCCCAATAAAAAATAAATAAATGCAAAAAGCCAACGGCCAGGACAAAGGGAAATCTGATGGCAGTAGAGGTAATGTCGCATGGATTGACTATATCCTAGGACCAGGTGTGATGGGGTTTGGTTACCACAAACTTTGACTACTATGACGTCAGAAAAGTTCATCAAGCTGTGAGTGTTTCGCTCTAATACAATTTTGGCGCCGCCAATTACGACCTTCACACCCATTCAAAAGAAGGCGGGGTAATAACGAAGAGAGAGAAGGGTAGGCGGCCAATGAAGGGAATAGTGACGCTATAAGGCATTATTCATGCAGCTGCAATTGCAACTGCAACTGCAATAGCAACAGCAACAACAGCTAGCAGCACGTGCAGCTTTTACTTTCATTCTACAACACTTTTTAGTTATCGTGTGTGTGTGTGTGTGTGTGTGTGTGTGTCTATGTTTGTGTGTGTTTTTATTTCGTGCTTCGACTTGCCGGCGAGTTCAAGGTTAGTTGTGACAAAGAGAAAACGGCTGGTAAGAGTTGAAGGAGAGAGAGTTAGCTAATTGGTGGCACTTGAGGTAAAGTTCTGCCGCACTCAAACTTACACTTAAACACATACACACACTCACACATAGAAGCACACAGTAACTTGCACTCTGCAGTTACAATTTCTATAGCATACTTTTTAGGGTTCGCCAACTAAATTGAAAGTTGAAATGAGATAAAGTCAGAAAAGAGTTACTAAAACTCAAGTAAACAAAAAACAGATATGCCCCAATATGCTTTAACTAAAGTCTAATTGTAAAAGTTCAAAAGTAACTTTAGAACTTTCTACATTCTCTCAATGAATAACCAACCCAAATACGGTCAATAGTTAACGTTAAGCAAAAAGTTCAACTAACAATAAACAACCAAACAAATAGCAAAATATTTAAATATAATGCTTGATTTCACTCTCAAAAGTTAGCAAATTTAAAAAGTTTAACTTTAATGAAAGAGAAGAATAAAATTGAATTCACTTTTGTGCTTTTTGGTCTCCTTCTTGGGCGTGACAAAATGCTACGATAATTAATAATTGCTTAGTCTAAGTGCCAACAAAAGAAAAAGTTAGGAAAAAGAAAATCACAAAAAACACAAAAATATAATTATGCAAATGATTTTGGCAATGGTCCGATTACCATCCAACTACAATTTCAGCTACCTGCAATTGTTAAAGTAAAAATGATTTCATAAATGCTAGCACATGAGGAATTGTTAATACTCTTTCAACAACAATAATCAGCAATATATTTTAGATAATTAGATGAGACATTATTTCATATTAAAAACAAGTTGCTTATCATTTAAATTAATATTTTAATTTCGAAAATTAAAAGAAACTTCAATTGGTCAATCTTATATTCAATTTAGATCTAGGTAGAACTATATATACTCTGTCCATATACTCGAAATTCTTTATTCTTTTTATGGAATAATATGTTCATGTTCATTTATATAGTATAATTACGCGTGTGTGTGTGTGTGTGTGTGTGTGTATGACCGCGTCAAAGGTCTTTGTAGTACACTAGCCCTTAGGCACCACTACCCTCCACTTTCCTCTGTTCCAACTCCACCTTCCCCCCCCTTTTTCATTGTGGCAAAGTGCAAAATAAAGTTGCGAGTGACCACCAAACTTCAAATGAGTGTTTTTTTTTCTTTCTTCTCCTACTCACTTTTCTTTCACTTTTTGTTTTTTGTTCTTATCGCATAGCAAAGATCGCCACAAAGGCCATGTTACGAAATTATTGGACATACATATATATATATATGAATATATATATATATATATATATATATATATATATATATAAATTTGTCCCGTTGTGGACATGCAATGCAAATAGTCAACACGCCGCCACATGCCGTGCACACAAATCAAGGGCAACATGTCTCATTCCGGGTCTACATTAGGCCAAAAGGCATGGCATGGGGCATGGCAAGGCAAGGCAAGGCAAGTGAAATCGAGGGAAATTCGGGTATGTAGTTATGTATAGGGTGTAGTAGTAGTAGTAGGTACTAGTACTGGCAATATCACAGGGTGTACTAGGCGAGGTCGCTAGCTATTTTTTGCCGGGCAATTTAAATGGCGGCTACATGTCGCATCAAATGGCGTCGCGTGTATTTTGTGTGTGTTTTTTTTTTATTTTTTTTGCTTTTCTTTGTCGACTCCCACGTGCTTTATATGTATTGATGGATGTGGCGGTGGCGTGGGCGTGAGCGGGGCGAGGGTGGGGGCAGAGCAATTGTACTGCCAGAACTGGGTTTTGTATATGGTTGCCAATTAACTGAAACTGTAGAGTAATGTTTGAGGTAGTTAGTGAACTTCATTCGTACATTTTGTTTACGCCCCTCCACTGATGGCTCCCCTTTCTCTCCATATTCCCCATTTAGTTTGTTTTTGTTTTTTGCCCATTATAATGCTGTTGGCATTGACATCAATTTTTGATTTGCTTTGCTTATTGTTGCTATTTTCTTTTAGACAGAGACAGAGACAGAGTCAGAGTGTGTGTAAGCGTGTGTGTGTATAAGCAAACAACAAACATACAACACAAAAACCACACGCAAGTCACATTAAAGCAAATTTTTATGGCAAAATCTTTTACCTTTCCTTTTTTTGCTATGCATTACATAAATGACAATGAAACAATATAACAAAGCGTTTAGTTAATATATGTATATACTATATATACATACATACATACATACATATATATAAATAATTACATAATTTTTGTACAATGTGAAACTTGAGAAATGGTTTCATTTTGTATTTCTTACCAAGGCTGCAAGGACATCGATTATTTTGTTCTATAGACTGCAATGTTTTCTTTACCAAAAGTGAATTTAATTTGAAGTTGAAGGACTCAAATATTGGCTAAAATCCTTTTTTGCTTTAACTTAAAAGGTATTGCATCTTCATATACTTTTGCTTTAACTGGCAAAACCACAAAACTACAATTGAGACTATGATTATATAGATTTAACGTTCGATTTCTAGATCATATATAGCTAATATAGATAATATTGTCTATCTATATTCTATATTTCTAGATGAACATACAAGTTTTTCTAATATATCATAGGCAATCCTAGAATATATAACTTAATATACTCAAAACAGAACTTTTTGTAGTGGAAAAGGAATCCCAATACAATATCCTTCTACTGCATACGAATGATATATAAATATATATATAAATATATAAATATATATATCAAGGAAAAAGTATATATTTCTATTAAGTAAGAATAATAAATAATTTTGTTAATTAAAATATAGATATAAATAAATATATATGCTAACAATTGTTTATTTTGTTAGCTTTGTAAATGATATTAAAAGTTTTTTTTTTCAATATTCAAACTTAGTTTTCATTAGATCTCAAATAATATATATATCAATATACGATTTTATTTTCTTTAAGCTTAAAACTTGAATATTTCTTTCTAAATTTTTAATTATATCTTTTATATACATATATGTACATTTGTATAAGTATTGGTGAGTACTAAAAAATTCATTGCCTACATTGTGATGGTTAACCTTAATTAAACTTTCTGACCCTAACCCAAACCCAAACCCATAAGAAAAGGAACAACAACATAAAATATACTACACTATATATCTATATATATATATATATATGTGTGTGCATATTATCTCTTTGTACAATGTGTCGTATACGCAATGTGAGAGGCATTTCGGTGGCTGTTTTATCCAGATGACAAAAGCCGGTCAGGAGCCAACGAGACGGGGTAGATGACTTATAACGGCTCCAGTTAGACGCATAAATGACGACGCATTTTCGTTGCCAAAAAAAAAGAAAGAAAGACAACCAAAAAATGAAAAGAGTGGAAGAAAAAAAGAAGGAAAATGTGCTGGCGACGTCGCGTCTATATTTCCGTTTTGAATTCTCTGTTGCTGATCCAGCGGAGCAAACAACTTCAACTAAACTCTCAGGCCATTGACTTTCAATCGCAGAGATTTGTGACCCCAGCAACTGTGTTTTTTTTTTTTTTTTGCTTTTCTGTTTCGATTTTCTTATTAGCAGCAGCGGCAGCAATAATAACAACAGCAACAACAACAAAAGAAAAACCAAGATAGAAGCAAAATAGTGAATTGAACTAACTAAGTTAAAGTTATATAAAAGCCAAGGAAGCCAGAAAAGCTTAAGCCAGCAAATAATTTCATATTTGATTTATTGTTTTGTTTTCCATTTACATAAAAAATTAAATCAAAATGAATTCAAATGATATTTTGCTAATGCTATGTATGTATATGTAGATATATAATATTATTTTTGCAGTTAATTAATTAAGGCACGTGAAAAGATTTGAATTAAAAGAACTCTTTGTGCTTGGTATTTGTTTTTTGTGGGTACTTCTCATAGCCTCCAGAGCGATCCAGAGAGGAGGAGAACATGGGAACTGGCTGTTTCTCCTTCTTTTTTGGTTGCTGCTTTCGTGGACGATTCATCAGTGGATCCTCCATGGTGCGTGATGCTTGTTGCCGTACTTGAGGTGGTGGTCCAGGTGGTTTTTTCTTCTTTTTTGTTTCCGGTTGCAATTGCAAAAGATTAAATTGCAATTGCTGATGCTGCAAATGTTGTTGCTGTTGTTGTTGCTGCTGCAGTTGCTGTGGTTGCTTTTGATGTTGCTGCTGTTGTTGTTGTTGTTGCTGTTGTTGCTGTTGCAGTTCTCTTTTCTCCAAAAATGCTGCATTAGCCGATGCTACAGTAGCAATCCTTTGCTGTTGCTCCAATTGTTCTTTCTTTTTATGGAATTGCATCAATTGTGAACTGCGACGCCTCAATGCCGAGGCATATGGACCTTCATTATCGACACTTCCATCGCCAACACCAAACAAGCGTCGTATGCGTCGCTTATTGATGAAACCCAATCCCAGTTGCATACCCAAACCCAAGCCAGTTGTTGTTCCAAGCGGTGAGATACCGCCTCCTCCTGCATCACTGTTGCTACCATTGCTGCCATTATTAATGCCGGCAACCATTTGGCTAAAATTGCTATCCAAATCGCAGCTGGCGCTATTGTTGCTCCCATCCAGTGGGAAAAGATATGTATTCAGTGTACTCAAAGTTGTTGATGTTGAGGTGCCAGCACGACTAATTGCACCAAGATTTAATTGTTGCTGTTGCTGTTGCTGCTGCTGTTGCTGTTGTTGCTGCTGATGTTGCTGATGCGTTTGTTGTCTGCCATTATCGCTTAGTGGCAACATTATTGCAGTTGATCCACTTACTGATCCTGTTGTGCTGCTATCATAACTATGTGGATTTATATAGATATGATTGTTGTTGTTATGATTGGAAGTATTGCTGGTATCATGATTGTTATTACTGATCGTTGATGTTTCGCCTGTAGCTACAGTTGTTGCTGCTGCTGTTGTTGTTGTTGATGGATTTGTATTGACCACCATTAAGGTGGTTCTGTTGCTTTCATGTTGTTGTTGTTGCTGTTGCTGCTGCTGTTGCTCATGCTGATTATTGTTGCTAGCATGACTCATCTTCTTCATATTGCTGCTGCTGCTGCTGCTGTAGCTGTTATGGTTATTATTACTACTATTGCTGCTACGTGCCGGTGCTGTTGATGGGCGTGGCAGTGACACAACGTTCGCAACATTTCCATTACCTTCAGCTGTTGTTGTTGTTGTTATTGTTGTTGCTTGTGCTGTTGCAGTTGCAGCAATTGTTGGTGCTGCAACCGCTGGCTGTTGCTGTCGTTCATTATGGCCATTGTTATTAATATTGTTATTGTTATTGGTATTGGTATTGGTATTGGTATGGGAAGCATTTCCATTGCCATTGCCATTTTGAGAGCTCATGACTTAACAAATTTTATATACTTTTCTTTTGATTTAAATTATTTATAAATGTATTTACTATGAGTTATTTGTTTAAACAATTATAATTTATTAACAATTGCTATACTCTTGCTTCAAAAAATAAATATATAAATAATAATAATAATATATTTATCATATTAGCATACATATATACCTCTGACTATATAGTCAAATATCAGTCAGATTCATCGATATAAGCAAGAGTATAGAAATCAAAGTTGTTTTTTGATTTTAGTTTTAGTTTTGGTTGCAGTTTGTTGATTTGTTCAATCACTTTTCATATCATAATATATTTAATATTTAATATTAACAAATAAAGGCACACACACAAACACACACACATAGACACAGAGACACATTCGCCGAGTGTTAGCCACTTGTTTTTCACATTGGATTATGGTTTAGCCAAGGATTATTTGTTTAAAGGCAACTTGCGGGATTATCCTATTGCTGATAAGCTTTAAAAAACTTTATAAATGGAAAAGGATATTGAATACATTTTGGGTTCGGGCAGTGAACGTATAAGAAAAAAAAAATAACAAACACACAGAAAAAAAATATGTTTAAATGTCACTTGCACTTTTTATTGCATTGACTTTCTTTCGTCCAACACTATATATATCTCTCTGTCTCTCTCGCTCTTGGTCTGTTATCAGGCAGTCTGTCAAGTTAACTAGAGGATAGCCACGTGCTTAACGCGCCGCGTGTCAGAATTGTATGAACTTAAGGCCTGCCGCCGCCGCATTGTTGACAATGCCAGCAGCAGCAGCAGCAGCAGCAGTAGTAGCAGTAGCAGCAGCAACACAAGCAGCAGCGGCAATGAAGTCACGCACACAAGCACACACAGAATGAAATAGTAAGAGAGAGAGGGAGAGAGAGACAGAGAGCATGTGAGTGTGTGTGAGAGAGAGAGAGAGAGAGCGCGTTGTTAACTGGCTTCCTGGTCGGGACAAACTATTCACTGTGGAGGGTCTGGCACTGTCTGTCAGCGTAGCGACTTCTTCAACAAAAATGCCAAACAATCGGCCAGGAAAATCTAAGCCAACAAAAAAATATAAAGGCAGCAGCAGCAGCCACTTGAATTACATATATACACACATACACACACACACACACATATAGTTGTGTTCGTTGTTGTCGTCGTCGTCGTTCTTGTCGTCGTTTCAATTTCGGTTCAGTTTCGGTTCAGTTGGGTTCACTTCATTGCTTAACTTAACTAAATGCTGCAGATGGCGGCCAACGACAACAACAATAACAATACACACACACACATACACACTCATACATAAATATACACGAACAAGCCTCTCTAGTTAGATGTGTGTGTGTTTTTATGTGTGCGCGTGTTTTTTTTTCATATGCTCACAACTCAAGTTTAACTCAACTGAACTCTCGGCTAGCGGTTCGTGAACTCTGGCAACTCTGTAAGTGTATGTCGTTGTTGTTGCTGGCAGTGCCAGCCGAACGAAACATTTCAATTCCTCGTCGTGTTATCCTCGTCTTCATCCACATTCACATCCTCATTCACATTTTCATCCATGTCCTCATCGTTGCTGTTGTTGTTCTTCTTTTTCAATGTTTTCTTGTTGCCTTTTGTGTTTCATAACATTTGCAATTTCTCTGTGTGTGTGTGTGTGTGTGTGCGACAATTAATGTTAATAGTGTGCATTAACAACAGCAACCACAACAACAACAACAAAAATGGGCTCCCATCATCATCATTTTTATTGCATACATATTTTTAATTATTTATTATACTTAATAATATTAAATTTTTACTTTACACACAAAATTTATTTAGATTTAAAGATAGGAACAATCGATTTATAGTTTAACGTTTGTAAAGGAATTTTTCGTTATATTAATGTGTGCTTGGGTCTGGCAACGCTGATCAGCCATCCCTGACGATCAATCAAATGGAGAAGAAAGAATTGGAATTATGGTAAAGAGGTTAATTTTTGTATTAAAGCATTTTTTCAGACTTTTTTTACTTTATGTTGATAACAGTTACATAAGCTCCCCATAATACTGGTTAATCAAAATACTGGTTAATCACAATACTGGTTAATCATTCTCGGCAAGAGGTAAACTAATATCAATTTCACTTCAATTTGATTCATCAACTATTCCATCTACAATTTTGAGCTATATGTAAAATCGGTATATATAACTGATTTCTATAATGATTTCTGTATGATTTATACATTTGATGTGTTCATCAATTGGTTCATTCATTCAATCATTCATTCATTGCAATGTCATTTGGATTTATTATGATGATTGCATGCACAGCTGCAATTTGAAGAAAAAAAGAAAAGAACACACACACACATCACGCATACGCAATGTTGCTGGCCAACAACTTGGTATGAAGTGAAAGGCCAGCATTTTCTTCATATTTTCATTTTGTTTTTCAGATTATTTTCCATATTTTCCTTTCCTTTCCTTTTATTTTTTTTGTTTTTTTGTTTTTTTCCAAGTTGTTGCCATGCAAATTGCCCAGTGTCAGTATGGGGTATATTCGTATATGCTTTTGCCGTTTTGCATGCCAACCTTCATGGCTAATAAGTAGTCACGGCACGTGAAAGCAACAGCAGGACAGGGCAGTGGGTGAGGGGTAAGGGATAGGGAACACAGTTACTCCATTCCAGCTAAAAGAGACACACAATATATTGATCAAATTTTTGTTGCCACAGCAAATGTGACGAATTGAGGCAGCAAGAGACACAAAAAAAAAAATAGAAATGAAAGAAAAGCAAACAAACAAACAAATAAATTTACAAAATCCCTCTCTTTCTCTTTACTAACCACCCACCCAACCAGAAGCTAAAACTGCTTCTCTATGTCCCACCCACCGGTGCAGTCTGTTACTCATTCCTTGACCTATTGCAACTCATCATCATCGTCATCGTCATTATCATAATCATCATCATGATTTGATCTCCCAGCTGGAACCAGAAAATGAATTTTTCCTCCTGCTGTTGAAGGCTGAAGGTTGAAAACGATTTTGCATGCTAAAAATAAACCAAGAAGCAACAGCAACAACAACAACAACCAAAAAGAACGAATTGATGGCGTCTTTTGGTATCCTCCATTCACTTTCTCTACTCTACCTCAACCTCAACCTCCACATCACATCACTTCACTTCACATTACTTCATTCCCTTTTCTCCTCAAATTGCCTTCACCGACATCGTTGCATGCGTGTGTGGGCCACATAAAATGCTTCATATGTATATGTATGTGAGGAGAAATGGGGAAGGCATTTGTCAAAATGAGGTGTACGGGGAGGTGCTAGAAAGAGAACTGGTCATGGCCACGGTGAAGGCAAAAAACACATATATTAAAAGCAAGTAAATCAATTAAAAAACAAAAAAACAAAAACATTTCGAACAGTTTAAAACAAAAGAAAAACATAAAAAGAAAATTTAACCAGAATAAAGATTTCAATGAACAAACAAAATGGTTTTCATTCAAGGACTTGGCACTGTAATTTAGTTCTTGTTAACTAGTTGGTCGCATTTAGTATGCTATATAAACTATATAATACTATATAAATTATCGTACTTATATATCAAGATATCAAGATTTGAGAACCATTTGAAAAGAATATTGAGAATTTGAATTCTTAAGAATACCTTTTGTATTTCAGTTCAAAGATAACTTAGCTAATTTTCAAAAGTTTTCTTGAAGTATCTTTGCTAGTTTCTGTAGTTAGAAACTACCTTAAGACTTGGCAAAAGCAAATATCAAAATATTTGATGATTATAAAGAATTATTGATCAAGAATTCTATTTCCTTATCAATCATTCCCATAATATAGTCTTATATATCGACATGTTAATATTACAATAACTTTTCTATTACTTAATATTTGATGTAAGGTTCAAATAGAAAGAACTTTATTGATAGCTATAAAACTAAAGCAATTAAGTAATGGTAGTTCCTAAAAGTATGCATTAAAAAACAACTAAGTGATGTTTATGCTGTTCTTTCCTCAAAATACCATAATTTTTAGAGCTGAGTATTAGTTACAATGAAATGAAATATCATATTATATATCTTTTCATTCAAATAATGACTTTAATATCTATTGAGAAGCAAAACCAAATATTTTTTGTACTTAAATTTGAACCATTATCAAAGGCTTTAAAACTTCTTGTTAAGTTTTGCAAATAAAACTAAATAAATATAAAATTGATAACACAAAGTTGGTTATGGTAAGTTGAACTTTTTAATCCCAAACATTATGTCTAAGGCAAAATAGCATTAAATAATTCTTTGAATTTGCAATTTAAGAGGTAAACAAGTTAGTTTAGCTAGCTGTTTTGTAATAACTACTTAATGTTATTTTATAGTTACATCATTTTATAGTTATCCTGCATGACGAACTGCTTTTGCCTGTAATGATCATTATTATCATTAGCACATTAAACACATGAAACACATTTGAAAAAACAAAGCACAAGCACACACAGAGCAAACACACACATACACACACATCTTCAGTTCTTTAAACTTTGATCAGTCTCTTTTCATAGAATAAGATTTCATCTTCTTCTTTAGGAATATCATATATGGAATATCTATATAGATATAGAGAACGATGATACCTCTTCTTTTTGTGTCGCATCTCTGCTGGTGAGCGCACATTGGGCGCCGCATGCATAATTCCCGACACCAGTTTTGCAAAATTATTTTTGGGTTAACCCAACGCGGCGCACAAAAAAAAAAAAATTAGATTATCAAAAAAAATAGTAAACAAACGAAAAAAAAAAAAATAAATAAAGAACAAATTAAGAGAAAATCGAAAATAAAAGCAAAACAGAAACGAAACGAAACAAAAACAAAAACAAAGGAAAACTAGATTCTTTTTTTTTTTTTGTGTGGTTTTCTTTTTCTTCTTTTTTTTTTTTTTTGTAATTTCTAGTTTCTGGTTGATTTGGCGATGTGAACGGGCGCGCACGCCACTTTAAAGTGCGGACTTGCCACAGAGGCACAAAGATGGGGCAAGAATTCCAGAAATGTTGCCTATGGTTAGGCGCATTGTTTGGTTTGTTTAGTTTAGTCTAATTGAATTTTCAAGGGGTTGCTGGATCTGGAAATGCCGGAAATAATGCTCAAAAGAGAGTGGCCAGCTGTGTGCCACCAAAAAGAGAGATGGTAAAAGAGAAAGAGAGAGAGAGAGAGAGACAAAGAAATTATGGGTTAAAGAGCAAAAGCGGTAGAGACCCAGCTTAGACCTTTGTGACAACCACGCGCGCTTGTTGTCGCAATTTTTAAGACCCTGTCAAGGTCATTCGCTTAACCTCTACAATATAGTATACTATAGTATTTGTACAACATATGTATATATATATATATATATATACATATATATATATATATGGGTGGGTGGTCTTGTCTCGTTCTCTCACATTCTTTGGTCTATCTTTTTACATTTCGCTTTTCATGTTAATTGGCTGGCCAACGCCAAACGCCAAAATCGAAGACAGAAATCTATAAGTTCATGTTCATTATCATTATCTTTTGGGGCCAAAGAATAACTGTAAAATTAAAGAAAGACCACAGAACAGCCATGGGACAATAACAAGGCAATATAATGTCAAAATCTATCGCATTTTAATAAGATTTGTAATATTTGTTTATAAGAGAACTGAACATCAAATGATTGGCAAAGATATAAATATTGAAAATATACAAAAATTAAGCTTTAAGTAAGATTTTGTTTATAAAAAAAGTTTACTAAAGCAATATTTTTATATCAAATTGTTTAATGTTAAGCAAACATAGCAGAAAACCACAATTTGACAGAGCAAATCGGATATGATTACATCACATATACTGTTAGTCCTTTGAGTACGAAAAGCTTAAGCTAAACCTTTTTTTCCCCAATTTTCAAGAAACTTAAATATTTGACACATAATTAATAAGTACAAGCAAGTACAAATCGGGTAGAAATCGTTTTAATTTGAGTATTCTTTTGTCCTTATAAAGTGTTTTTTTAACTCATTTTAAACAATGCTTAAAAAAAACAAATTATATATAATAGAAAATTGCCCTGAACTTATATCTAGGAAAAACTATTTAACTATAAGGTGATGAAGCATATTTGAAAATTAGAGATACACTTTCATTTCTATTTTACAGAAATCCCGTCTGGGCCATATTTCAATAAATAGCCAAAGTCGTAAAGTGATAAAGTAAATATTTAGAGAATAATGAAACAAGAAAACAAAAATTAAATTCACAATTTTGTCTGCTTTAATGCTAGAGAGAAGGAGCAGCAGCAACACACAAAAAAAAAGACAAAGAAGACAAAATAGAATGAAATAAAACATGTAGAAAGAAACGCGTGGCCAAACAAATGAAGTGAGTGAGAGAGGGAGAGAGAGAGAAAGAGATAGAGTGGCAATATATAGCAGAAGATTAAAGGGTATATCATAGGCAATAGAAAGAATATAAAATAAAATGGAATATTGATACGATATATGCATCTCTATATAAATGTGACAAATTGTTAGTTGTTAGTTAATTTGGTAATAACCATTTGCTGCTGCTTACCTTGGCCCTTGGCTTAAACTGCCGTGCGTCGTCGTAATGTGGGCCATACAGGGCACAATCCATTCAAAATTGTTTCGACTAAACTAAACGTGTTTGGGCAGATTTATCTATTATTTTGTATCTTTATCTCAATCTTGTTGGCAATCTACTTTGGCACAGATATATGGCAACCAGCGATTTAGTTATATACACTTTGTGTGATTGTATTTGTATTTGTATGGTGTATGTGTGTGCATTCATACATATGTATGTATGTATGTATGTATGTTTGTAGGAGGAGACAAATAGACAGACGTCGTCGTCGTCGCCGTCGTCGTTGTTGTCTCTAAAGTAGATATATATTTATTTATATTCAAATGACAAAAGAAATGAAACGAAACAATTTTCATTTATTTTTTTTCTTCTCATTTTTTTGTATATTTATATTTTTGTTGTTTCACATTTTCACTGCTGGCCGCCTTTTTTCACTCCACGCAGCAGCGACAAAACGACAAACGGACCGACAAATCGACAGACCGAGAAACCGTTAGACCCCATAAGACGAGGGCGGTGGCAGCGCTGGGCGGCAACATCAGTGCAGGGGCAGTCAGTTGTCGCACACATTTTTCACATTTTCCAAGAAGAAATCACAAGAACAAAAACAACACATAAATTTATATTTTCATACACAATAATTTGACTAAAAGATAGAGACACACACACACACGCACACACACACTCACATATATAAAAAGAGAGAGAGAGAGCGAGCGAGAGATAGGGATACAACGAGATTGAGAGCAATAGAGACAGATATAGAGGGCAAGAGAGTAATAGATCTACGTCATCATTTGCGACACTTTTCACACAACACTTGTTTCTTTTTTCATATTTTCTTTTCAATTAATATTCACATTCTCCACACCCCAAAAGAAAAGCACTTAAAAAAAAATAAAAGGAATTTGAATCAAACAAAAAAAAAGAAAAAACTCAATACTGAATGCAACTCTAATTCATTTTGATGAATTATTGGAAATATTTTATTCCTTTTCGTTTCTTTTTTGTTGTTGTTGTTTCTTTTAGCTGGTATTTTGTTTTCCACTTTTTTTTTTCTTTTTCTTATTGTTGTGCAGCAAGTGCTTAGCTCTCACCGGCGTACGCGTTACTGAAGATCCGGCATGGCACGGACATCGACATCAATATCATGAGATCAGGCGCCAGCTGAGACGTTGACTGCTCTGCTAGCTAGCTACGATCTACGCACACATACAAAATGGACAACAACAAAGGCGAAAAGTAAATCCATCCAGTTTGTGCTTGTCTGTTTTTACTTGTCTGTGTCTCTCCCTCTCTGAGTGTGTGTGTGTGTGTATGTGTGTCTGTTTGCAACGTCAACGGCCAGCAGATTTCTAGACAAACGGTTTATTAACTATGTAGGTTTATGCGTTACCAGAGAACATAACATTTAAATGTTATCTAACACAATGTCAACAAATTGTCATAAGGCTTATGCCAGTTGAAAAAACTTATGAAAAATGGAATATTATCGATACAAAAATGCAAAAAAATATATATAATAAATGTAAGTGCACAAGTTAAAAGAATATGCAATTATAATTAAACTTTATCTTATCAAATGACTTTAGTTTAGTCACAAAAGTGTACTACAAGTGTACTACTACTAAGTGTCTATATGTACCCTAAAGTACCTTCTGTCTATTTTATACATAAATACTCCATATATTCCATTCTATATTCTTTAATTAGCATTTACTTATGATACATTTTAATGAATTGATATTAAGAACTACCAAATCTATAATTTCTTTTCAAATAAAATTAGGGAAATTTGTTTATTAAACTTAACAATTAACATAAACTTAATGCAACGCATAAACTTGGTGAAACAAACTAAAACTTAGCCTTGTTAAATTGTTTCAAATTGCAACATGGGAATGTGAAACATTTCAAATAGTTAGATGGACATTATCCTAGACCTTGCCGAAAATTCATTTGTTTGAAATGCAATACATAAAAAGTCATAAATATATACATACATTAATAAGTATATGTAGATATGCTTTTCCTATTAACTGAATCATCAAGGTTTAGCTTTAGATAAAGAGCAAACAAAAAGCAAGGAAAATATATAATAAATAAATATATACTATGTACTTATATCCATTGTGAGAAATGCATCAATTAATTGAAAATAAATATAACCCATTGCCCATTTACTGAGGTGATAAGAATATGGCAATTATATTTAGATGCGAGGGTTTCATATAAAGTTGATTCTAATTGATATTATAAGCATGAATTGTTTAAAATGTGAATTTAATATTGTTTTTTTATGAATATTTATTTAGATTTCTTGTAGTTTCTTTTTTGTTTTCTTTTTTGTTGTAATGTAAATATAGCAATTTGTTGTACAACCCTCGTACTTACGTCTAACCACAACGCAATTCAGGGTCAAAAGAATCTCTCTGCATTATTTCATCAGTAAAATGATAAATTACAATTGTATATTGTATATATATACATACATATACATATTTTGTATATCCGAATGATGCACATTAACGCTTTCCCTCCCCCCCCTCTTAACAAATCGAATGGGGAAACTTAATGGTAGAACATACATACATATACAGACTGACTTGCATATATTTCTTTATATAGATATATTCTATATATATAGACAAGTATAAGAGGGCACTTCGGCAGCATCGTCACACGATTAACAAGAACATAAACAATAAAAAAAATATATATATATGTAAAAAAAGAAACAACAACAATCATGTGGCGCGACCTTCACTCGTTTTTCATCCATCCGTCCATCCATCCATCCAATAGATTTTTCACTTTCCCTTCTTCATTGCTGTTGAAGAAGGTTGCGTAAAGCGGCCATCGACCAGGAGACGAACGGACGGAAGGGACACACAGACAGACAGATAGACGAAGAAAAATATGAGAAGAATATGATCTTTAATTTTTGGTTGCCTTGTTTTCGTCAATTGTCGACAAATATCGTTTTTAATGTTTGGCAGATGAACAACATTTTTAAGCATCATTCTTAATGCATTTTCACATTTTGGCAATTGCCAAGTTTATTGCTGATTTTTTTTTCTTTTGCTTTTGTGCCGATTGATTGAGGAACAGCAACAGGCTCTATGATGCAGGATAGGGCGGGGTATGAAAAGGGGGGTAAAAAGTCGATTGGGCGTGAATGGATGTTGATCATTTGCATTGAGAGCAAACAGAGAAATCCCCTCCTCCTCTAACCATCCAATTAATAAATCAAATTTTATTGATTTCATTTTTACTGGTTTATCTCAATCTTTTTTGTATTCTTACGCACTTTGCTTTCATTGAATTTTTTGTTCCCACATATATTTGTTTATTCAATGTCCAAGTTTTTGTTACATATGTTAATTATGATTGTATGAATGAATGATTGAATGGTCGATTGATTGAGTTTTGTTATTGGAATTATGTTAAGTGAGGTTAGATTGAATTGCTAGTGACAGGATTTAGTATGTTCTGTAACTAAGAGAGGAGAAAAAGAACTTGAATTAAAGCTGGAATCTATATACATAGATATGCAGGACACTTGATACAATTTTTTAAATCATTCGGTTTGAGTTTGAGTTTGGCTTCAGATATCCTTTACTTAATTGCAGATTGCCATTAAAAAGGGATATATATTTTCATACAATCTTATTCAAGTTAATAAAGAATATATATTTGTATACTTAGCCTTTGCTTGGGTTCTTTAATATATATATATATATATATATATAGTTCTATTATCTTATTGGTAGCATTTGTTTAACTCACCTGCAATGAAAAGAATAAAAAAAAAGGAGCATTAAAAACAAGGAAATTGCATTCAATCAAGTTTAGAAATTTTTTTTCTCTTCTTTTTTGCTTTGTGTATTTTTTTGTTTTTGTTTGTGGAGGTCAAGTACTTGCACTGACGTCACAGCCGCAGTGACCCAATGACCTTATTTTGCTTTGGTACATTTGTTGACATACAGAAACATCTATATATATATATATATATATATATCTTGTAGATACAACCCTTGAAAGGGGGGCAAGCGTGACGTCGATGTCAAGTGCTTTCAAATTTATCTTCACAAAGCTATCATTGGTGCGGATCTTTCCAAAAGCTCTAGGAAATGGAAGCGAGCTTAATTAAATCAAAGAAAACAATTTAAAGGAGGAGAAAATGGAATCGAGCAAAGCTTTTAAACGAAAGAAAGCTATTCGAAAACTTTCATGTCCAATATCCATATTCCAATGCTTTTTCGAACATTTCAACAGGCGAAACGACGCATCGCTGTCGCAGAGTTTCGCTGTTGACGGCAACAGCAGCAGCAGCAGCAGCAACTGTAACGTCGACAGCGACGTTGGTGCGATGTTAAGGCCCCTTCGGGCCTCATTTGTCGGCATTTGTTGCTTCGGAGCAAAGGCGAACACGTGCTCCGAGGGCATCTTCTTTTGCATCCCTTTTGCTCCTTTTCCTGCTTCGCAATGTATTAGAGAATATTTGAGCAATCAAAATGAAAGAATAAAACGAAAGCAAATCGAAACGAAACGAAACGTAAGAGCAAGAAATAAAAAAAAAAAAGACAAATAAATGCTGCACTGCCGGTTAAGGATGCTGCGAGGTATGTATGTACGTACCAGGACATGTTCTCTATCCATCTCTGCCTCTTCTTAGCTTTCTCTTTCTACACATCTCACTCACACACACACACACACATCTCTCATCCTGTCGTTAAATTTGTTCAGCCTCATAAATATGCAAAAGCCAAATGCAAACCAACCTAAATCAGAAAATCAAAAGACCAGACTACCAAGACGAAAGGATAAACCAAACGACAAGATGCTTCATCATCTTCATTCGCATTTGCTTGATGCCCGCCCTTCAATTGTTCAATTGTACAATTGCCACGCCCAAAGACCAAAAAGTTTAAACATCAATTAGACAACAACAAATTCTGTTCCTTTCCTTTCATTTCCATTTCATTCCTAAATTCTTTTTCAAAAATATACAATGAATAACCTTGAACCATTCTTTTTTTTTTTTTTTGCTCTTTCAAAACGGTTTAATTAACACTTATAACTGATTGGCATTTAAATTGGCAACAATTCGCAACGCATTTGATTTTTCAACTAAAAGAAATAAATTACAATTCCAAACGAAAGCATATTTCATTTAATTTCAATTATCAAATATTGATTTTCTGTTACTGATTTGATAGTCCGTACGACTAAAGTAAGCTGTAGCTTATGTTAGACAAATAAGGATTAAATTTTACTACAGCAACATTAAGGATAATATTCCAAAAGTTATTTTCTTAAGCCTTTTGAACAACTTTTCGTTTTCTGTAGTCAATCATAAATAAGACAGGCAAACTCCTTCAACATCAATTTTCCCTCGTTCTTTTCAACAGAATCCGAGAATCAACAGTCTGACAAGATACATTTTAAGCATGACGAAAATTTATGCATTTAAAATGGACTGAATACAGGTTACCCCCAAGAATATGCAACAATTTCTCAGCAGCACAGAGCAAAAGTAAAATATACTCCCCAATGGCACAAACTTGGAGTAAGATAAAGTTTTTCTCATTCCATTTTCTTCTGGTTCAACTAGGCCAGCCATAGTCATATATATCAGGTTTTCTTTTTAACAGTCGTAAAAAACTAGACTGCCAAATTTAACTGCACTCCCTCCCTTCTCCTCTTCTTTTTACCATCATTATAAAAAAGAGAAAGAAAAATGCTCAAAATTTTTTATTACTCATACGCAACATAGTACGATGCTGGTGTAAAAATGTGAAGGAAATTATCATTTTGTCATTAAGAATATAAAAAGGAAAGGCCAAATATTAATTGATTACACCGACTATTAGTTACCCTACATTCGATCAATCTATTAAATCGATTTGTGCTAAGTTTAAACTTAGTTTAAAGAAAAACTTCAATCAAATCAAAATAATTTGAATGATGCTTCCTTTTTGTTAGACAATAGCAAATTAAAGGTTTATGTAAACACATCTTTTGACCCACTGTTTGTATAGGGTATGACAGACTAAATAAAACTGAATCGTTTTGCTGAGATGCTGACAGCTCAGCTCCTGTCATTTAATTTGTCATTTCCGGATAAGTGAAAGGAAAATTAAGCGATGTCTGTTGTCTGTTGTTGTCTTCAGGCGCAACACCCTGAACGCCCGCCCACCCCGCTCTACTTATATACCCAACATTATGCTGTTTCCAATGTTTTTGGCTGGCGCTTATTGTCCTTGTTTAAAAGGCACTTCAAAGGCCATCATCTTGACGTTTTGATTTATTGGCTTCGCTGCTGCTGCTACTGCTGTTTGAATGTGTGGTTTTCTTGAGTCCTTTTTTTTCGTCCTGCGGCTTGTTGCTTCTTATCCATAAGCAGCTTATTATATTTGGCATACCAGAGAAGAAGAGAGTCCCATCTAATCGGGGTCTTAGCTTGCCCTGTCAAATTACATCTTCAAATCAAACCTAGCAATGCTCTTTGTCCTGTGTCCTATGTCCTGTGTCTGCCTGTGTTACCCCCTCCCCATTGTTACAGTTCATTTGGCCAAATGTTTGTCTCGTCCTTTTGTGCTCTATGCATTTTGCCTCGTAGCTAATGTAAATTGAATTCAATATCGAAATACAAATAGACATGCAAATCAAATGAAGTGCAAAGTGCCAAGGATAATGGAAAAGGAAAATGTTCGAAATGCTCGAAAGATAAAGATAACATGAATGACAAAAAAGACAATAGACATAATAGAACTAATGATTTATAAATAAAAGAGAAGCCAAATCAAAGACTAGCTAACATTTTGTTATATTATTTCAAATTAAAATTGATTTCAACCATAATGTAATTATTGTCCACTTAAAGGAAAGATATATATATATAGATATATACGATAGTATATACTGGTCAGATTATAAATACTTTATTTTTTGATTGATGATGATAACCTTTTTTTTTGGAAAATTTTTGCAGTATCATTAAGAAACATTTGTGAAACTAGAAAAAATCCATGTTTACTTCCAATAGCTCGACAAACCAAAAGTTTTCCATGCCAATTCTATAACAACTGTTGCTATGGCAGCTATATGATATAGTTGACCGATTCCGTTTAAATTTGTTAGAAGAAACAAATATATATTGTAAATTTGATAACAATAAAGTAATTGATCTAAAACTCCATTCCTGAACAACTGTTTCTATGGAAGCTATATGATATAGTTATCCGATCCGTCTGGTTACAACATATATACAGCTTGCTGCAAAATGAAGATCATGTGCAAAAGTTTGCCATGATGACTTTAAAAGTTAGAGATTTATTTGCATAGATACAAACAGATAGATGTGGCTATACCCAAGGCAGTTCTTAGTGCTGATTATATAGTTTATTTATTCAAAGATAAAGAACTTAATATATATATTAATATATATATAGTTTTATCTGTAGAGCCGTTAAAATGCCAGAAATACAAAAACAAATGTTAATTATCTTTTGCTAATCAAAGTTTTTAGACTTTTTAATAGAAATACATTCGCTTAGTTAATTGTGAGCATAAAACGAATTTCAAATATATTATCTTTAAGATATTTATTTTTTAAAACTTTCTATCTTTGAAATTCATTAGATTTCTGGCAAAGTAAAAGCATAAATAAAATAAAATAATTGAAATTATTAATTACCGATTCCATTTAAAAAATATAATAAATTCGCATTCAACTTGTTGATAAAATAATAATAAAGAAAAGTTAAACATTTATTCTAGTGTTGGTTTAAATAATTTGAAAGACCGCACACGACACTTGACACTCAGTCAAACAGGCGTTCAGCGCATGCGTCAAACTTAACAGAAGAAGAAGAAGAAGAAGAGGAAAAAAAAAGCAAGAAACGAGTTGGCGGCCAAAAACTCCCCAAGTCGCCTTGAAAGTGCTCTCTCTTTTTGTAACGAATCGAATAAAAATAATATTTCGATTGAAAATTAATTCCAACATCTCTATATATATATATATATATATATATATATATAAAAAGATTTTTATATATTTTGGATATTTTTAAAAAAACTATAAATTAAGAAATAGCATTAACTTGGCTGACGTACTAACTGATTTCTAGGCTATGCTCTCTTTCTCTCTCTCTCTTCTGTTGGAAAAAAGTGTCAAACGCTTGTGTAGGAGAAAGAAAAGTTTTGCCGGCGAATTCTGCCGGAGAAAATTTGTCGCCACATATACAACAATTTAGTCGGAAATTAGACGCCAACGCGAACGGAGGTTGTCCATACAAAAATATATATAATTTCCTCTATCCCTTTCTCGCCCTCTCTTACTCTCTCTCTCTCTCGCTCTCACTGTCTCTGCCTTGCCCGCTCCCTAATTTTGTTGTCTCTCTGGAGCTCCATAGGAAAAGTGTGAAAAAAAAGTATCTAAACACAAGAAAAAAAAAAAACAAAACACAAATATCGAATTGTTTCAACAAATGTGAGAATTAGCATATAGAAATGCAACTCGTGCAAGTCTTTTGATTTGAAACTTTCCCCACTTTCCGCATATTCCCTCCCTCCTACACATCTACATACACATATAGAGAGTATATATGATGTAGTTTCTCACTATAGTGTTGTGTGTTTTATATTTTGAACAAATTTCTAAAAATATATTCATGTTGAAATGCATTTGCTGGCCATAAATCGTATTTGATCAATTTCATGTTAATTTTATTGTTGTTGGTTTTTTTGAAATAGGCGCACAAATGTTTTTGGCCGTTAATCAAAGTTTGCACAAATCGAAAATGAAGAAGAAACGTAAAAGTAATGGAAACGAAATGATGGAAGGATTACCACCAATCAATATCAATGCAATATCAGAGCCAGGACAATTGGAATCATCTGATTCAAGGACCAATATGCTAGATGATATCAACAGGAGCAGCCGGAGTGAATCTCTCTGTGAGAATTGCCAACATTTAAGGCAATCATCAATATGTGATGATGGAAAGGATCAACATATCATTCAGACAGCATGTCCTTGCCCCTGCAATTGTATTAACAAATCAACAGTTGTCGTTAAAGAAGTTCGTACATCTTTAGTTCTGGTCTATATCTATTTGGGTGCATTAACACTAATTCTGGCCACACTGGGCATAGGTTTCTATACACATACACATCAACATAATCCGAAATTCCTAACGTTTCATAAGCAATTTCAAGATGAGCTCGCCAGATCAGAGCATGTCCTTAAAGCAATGGTTCTACAAATATTAGCCAGAGATGATAGTATAGAAACAAGGTTTGTATATAATTCAAAAATATTTTAAAAAGATGAGAAAATGAATGAATAGATATATATATATATATATATATATATATATATATATTTAGTTATATTTAAACCAATCTTCAAGATGATAATACTATTCGCTTTCTATTAATCGATATCTTCGATAGTTCAACAAAACCAATTATACAACTGGATCCGAAAACTTCAGATATAACCATTATAAAGAATGAACGTAAATTCACGGATAACCTAATTAGTCATACTACAAGAGAGCCACATGGAAAAAGGATACGGAGGGAAGAGCCCACTTCACCAGCATCAATGCATGGCAAGTTTGAGATTTGAAAGTAAATTAACACTTAAGTTTCTTATTTCCATATACAGCGGATCCTTTGATTGAGTTTTTTAATCCCAATCATCGCAAGGTTCTTGATGAACAGGATATGGAGATACGTAAGCGTACAGGATTAAAAGGTGCGGCACCTGGGGGCGATGAATGGATCTATTTGAATACATATTGTCGTGTGCCGGAGAAGATTATCACAGGATTTTGTAAGGGAACCCAAGATTATTGCCCACCCTCGCCGCAAGGACCTCAGGGAGAAATTGGACCAAAGGGACCTACCGGAAATCCAGGATTGCCTGGTATACCAGGTCCCAAGGGCAATCGGGGTGATGTTGGTCTGCCCGGAGCTCCAGGAGTAGATGGTGTTGGCATTCAGGGTCCAGCTGGACCTCGTGGACCCAAAGGAGATGCCGGCGGTGTAGGTCGTGCTGGACTCGATGGTCGTGATGGAGTGCCAGGTGAACCTGGTCTCGACGGTGTCCCAGGTCGTGCGGGTGCAGATGGTAAAAACGGTTCACCTGGACGGGATGGTAAAGATGGTCTACATGGCAAAGATGGCAAAGACGGCATGTCAATTACAGGACCAAAAGGAGCACAAGGACCGCCCGGCGAAAGAGGCCTTAAGGGTAAGTCCCTAGAAAATGGCACATATATATATCAGATGGACTCTCATTCTGTGCTTAGGCATTGCTGGACCACGTGGCCGTCCGGGTAAACCCGGAACAAACGGTACACCTGGTGTACCAGGCATCAATGCCTGGAAAATGCAATTCCCCAATGGCAGCGCCTCCAATGATCTACTTATACCGCCATCCATAACGGATCTACGCACATCCGATAGTCAACGTTCAGTCATTGTGGAAGAGGGACGATCATTGAATCTCAGTTGCTCCGCAACAGGAAATCCGGAACCAAAAGTCGAATGGCGACGTGACGATGGACGCACCATCAATGTCAATGGCATGGAGAGTGAGTTGTGATTAAACGATTTTTAATAAAGAAATAATAATGACACTTGTATTTTACTTTCCAGTGGCCTCCATCAGTGGTCAGTTCCTTAAGTTTACCAACATAACCAGACATCAGATGGCGGCCTACACATGTTATGCCAATAATGGTATAGCTCCAGTGGCCAATGCCACCTTTATAGTGGAAGTCCATTGTAAGTAGGAGACATTGTTGTCCTGATTATCTACTCTCTGTCTATATCTCCCTTCTACTTTTAGTTGCTCCAATGATATCGGTCTATCGACAAATGATCTATGCTGAATATCAAGGTAGTGCCACATTGGAATGTCAGGTTGAGGCCTTTCCGGAAGCCATACGTTATTGGGAAAGGGCATACGATGGAAAAATATTGGATCCAAGTGATAAATATCGCATCGAATCGTATCCAGATGGGTAAATTGTTTTGAAAATATTAACCGATATATATAAATTACCGATATCTCTCGACAGTTTCAAGACTTCTATGCGTTTAACCATCAATACTTTGCGTAAAGATGATTTTGGCTATTATCATTGTGTGGCTAGAAATGAACTAAATGCCACAATGGTTAATTTTGAAATAGCACGTAAGTATTTGAATTGAAAAGTTTTGAAAAACTACTTTAAGATATTCTTTTTGATAGCCCAAGATCCCAATAGTGAAACACCTTATGTGGGTAATAATATTAAGGTCTATGGTCAGCGACCACCAGAAAGTGAATGTCCTGTATGTGATCAATGTCCGGATCCTAGGTAAGAAAAAAGTAACTAAAAGTTGTAAAGAAACCTTCAACTTTAAATATCTTTCTTTACTTGCAGTTTATATCAATGCAAGGACTCGATATTGAATAACTTTGAAATACAACCAACTGGCAATTTGAGCTATCCAGGATTACCAAAGAGAACCAAAAGTAAATTGGGCACTCATTGTTGTAGATATATCTCTTATTGTATCTTTTATTTCACTTCTAGCCTGCTATTTGTATGCTGTGGGTAAACCTGTATTCCATAAGGTTGTCAATGAAAAGTTTGGTTCATGGCTAAGAGATGCTGCACCCAGTGATAAGGATAAGGATAAAACTTTCGTTACCAATGAGAATGATCCATTCAATTTGTTTGAGTTTACAACAAGGAAGCAATATCGTATAAATAGTGTTCCAATGCATAAATATAAAATACCAGAAGGTTTTCATGTAAGTTTTCTACAAATTTCCATATCGATTATATCGTTATCGATTATCAATTTAATTCATTTTGAAGGGTAATGCTCATGTCGTATACAATGGCTCATTTTACTATCAACAAAAGAATACCGATCTTGTGGTAAAAATTGATTTATTTAATAATGAAAAAATAAGTAAGTATTCGGAAAATATGAAAAAAATTATATAAATATTTTTTTGAATAATATTTTCTTTTCAATTTACTTAGCAACACAATTACCTTATTCTGGTATATCTTCCTCAAATCGGTTATATAAAACCGATTACAATTATATGGATTTCAATGTTGATGAAGTTGGTCTTTGGGTTATATATTCAACCTATGATTCCAATAATACTTTGGTGGCCAAGGTGGGATACTCAACTTTATCAATCAATCAATATATTTTCGCTAAATTTTTATATTTTATTCCAGTTGGATGCAAAAACATTGAAAATGCAATATAATTTCAATATCACTCTCGATCATCATCAATTTGGTGAAATGTTTATTGTTTGTGGTAATCTATATGCCATTGATTCTGGCACCGATAAAAATACCCAAATACGTTATGTTGTCGATCTATATAAGGGTAAATTGTTAAACACAAATTTACCATTCTCAAATCCCTTCAGTCATACAACAACTGTTGGCTACAATCCACTGGCTGTGGTAAGTTTCTTACTAACTCTTTATATTATTGGTCAATTCAAAAACTTTTGAAATCTTATTTTTAGGAACTTTACTCGTGGGACAAGGGAAATGCTTTAACATATCCGATACGATATAATGAACAGCGTTTAATTAACGATAATAGCTAAGATCGTATCAAGCAAATGCAAAAAAAAAACTACAAGAACAACAAAATCAAAAATAAATAAGTGTTTTTTTTCTACTATATAAATTAAATATTGTGTTTTTCAATTACTATAACACCATAAAACCATTCTGTCTAGTCTGGCAAAGTGAGAAATGTTAATTTGACAAGGGACAATATCAACAAAAACTAATGGGACAACTACTTAGTTGCACATGTTAATATACAAATAACAATATATGTATGTATATGCATATATAGTAGACGCACCCATCACACCTAATAATCAGCTGATAAGAAAGAGAGAGAGAGAGAGAGAGAAATTCAGTGACAAATCGGCGACCAGTAGAAGGTATTAAAAAATAATAGAATACATTTTATCTCGCCACACCCAAAGTGTGAAGAAATTCCCACCGATTTTTCATACAGTGACCATACCTTATAGTCATCCGATTTGACTTATTTTTAAACTTGCAGTGCGTACACATCTTAAAAACATTTCTACCAAGTTTAAGCCACATAGCTTTAAAATTAATGTCTAAAAGCAGCAAAGAAACAAACAGACAGGCGGACATGGCTAGATTGTATATGCTTGAATAATACTCTTCTTATTATATATTTCCCATAGATTTATTATATTAAAAAACCACATTTTAATTACTACTGAACATTTTGCCAATTGGCAATTAGCTGGCAATAGGATTTCACATTAGCCAACTAACTAACCAAAGCCAAAAATGGAACCAGAAGCGAGGATGCGATGATGCAGCCAAATTGCAATAGCAACAAGTACCAAGTCGAATGAAAACTAAACCCAAGGGAAAAGTCTATAAAGAGAGATGCACAGAGAGAGAGAGAGAGAGAGAGAGAGAGGGAGTGAGAGGGGTGGTAAAGGCAAATGTGAACAAGTTCGAGTTAATTTTGCAAACAGCTGCACTGTGGCAAGAGGAATGAGGCAGTGTTTTGGTGGCATAAAGTGGTGGCAGCTTCGCTTATGTAGGCCAAAAATGCAACTGAAGCCTCCAGTTGACAGAATGACAGAGTGATAGACTGAAGGCTTGTCAATGAGCGTGCGCGTGTCACAGTTTCAACTGCAAAAGCATTTTGATGTTTGGCAGGTCACTTGGGCACTTTTTGACAAAGAGGTGGCAACTGGAGCCCAGAGGGGGATGCAGATGGGGGTTCCAAAGACTGAAGGTGGGGTGGGTGTATGTAGCATTGATTGCTCTGCACTTTTGTGCGTGCCAATGTCCCAGTGTAGCAAAGCTGCCGTCAAATTGCTTTGCATGTTTGACAATTTGCATTTTTTTTATTTCCATTGCCTACTTCACAGGGCGCCTTCCTCTCTCGTTCTTTCTCTTTCTTTGTATGGTGTGGTATGACATGTATATATCGTCATCTTTGTTTTTCATGCAAGTAAAAAATATTATTTGTCATTTTTCATCAATTATAATTTTTTGGTATGGGCTTAGTTACTGTAATTTCTTCATGTGTTGCTTTGATTTATTACATTTTAAATATATGAATTTTGTTGGCACAATTCCAACATCATTTCCCTTTCTATCTATCTCTCTTTCTCTCTGTCTCTCCATCTCTCTCTTTCTTTCTGTCTGTCTCTTCTCTGTTTAATATCATTTTTCATACTTTTTTTCTGCTTAGCTCTTCGCTTTGCCCATTTTGTATGGATAATGCTTTCTTGTCAAATTGCCAAAAGACGGGACAGCATAAGGACAGCAAGGACAACAAACAGATGTTCACTCACTTGCCTTTCACACTTTTCATATACACTATCCATGCTTAGTTGCCTATTCTAAATTGAATAAATCAGACGATTAGGATCATCAGTGCAATAAAAAACGGATAAAATATTTAAAATTCATGAAAACAAGAACTAAAATAAATTGAGCAACTCTTCTTACACTATATATAAATCGATCAAATTTACAATATATATTTCTTTTTTGTTGATTAACAACTTTAACGAAAGCTTAAAACATTTATAAAATGTTCATTTTAAGCAATTTATATAGTGTATATAGAATTCGTTTTTATGTATATTATTATTCCTTTTGGCTTTTGCTTTTGCTTTCTTGTTTTCATGCTTGAGCGGTGCCACGTCCGTTGCATGCCCCAAACCAAGAACATTCCGTTTGCTCTTTAGCAACAGTTTGCTTCATTAAATTGCAAACGAGAATAACTGTTTGGCTGCCATCTTTCTCTCCCCCTCTTGCTCTCTTTCTTTCTTAAGCTCTTGCCTACTTCTCTCTTCTCTTTAATTTTCCCTGTTTAAGTGCCTTTCTTCTCCATGTTTACTCCTTTTTAATCAAAATGCAAAATGAAATAAATGGAAAAAAAAAATGAAAAAAGGATTCTTTTTCTTCTTCTTGTTATTCCCTCCAGAGAAAGATTGCCAAGTCAGAATCAGCTCAGTGGTCCATGATAACCTAAGAACGAACTGTAGGCGAAAGGGCAATTACAACAAGCCAAAGGATAAAGGACATGGACAGCACACAAACACAGCACACAAGTTGAGTGCCAATAATTAGGACCAAATGTGTTAGCCATTCACTGATGCGTTAAATTATTTTCACAAATACCCCAACCCCTTCACTCTCTCTTCCTCCCATATCTACAAAAAAAAAGCAATAAAACCAATGGCAAAGCACAACAGAGAAAGCATTTAGTAACTTTAATAATCATAAAGAAAAAGAATTGCTGGAAAACTTTAAACTCCCCAAAAATGTTTGTTAAATTTAAAGGAACTTAATGAAAACAACTTGAAAAGTTATTACTATATATATACATATATCTAAGTATCTAAAATATGAAGTATCTCTTTGTATGGTTTATTTTCAAATAGAATAAATTGTTATTTATTGAATTTCATCAACTAATCTATTAAATCTATTTTCTAGCTAATCCTTTTCCTCAGTTTTTTGACGTTTCTGCATTTCGATTTGAAATTTACAATAGAATTTTACATTGATAAGATTCAGATATTCTAATCCATAGTTCTTTCCAAAGGCTTATAAAGTTATTAGTTTTTTATGGACAAATCTTGTTCTCTCTTTGTATATCCTTTTGTAAGAATAAGACACTCATTTACCTCTGTCTATTTACCAGTTTTAGTATTAAATTTAAATGTTTTGTGTACAAAAAAGAAAGATTTCCAAAATGCTTAATATTTTCCTCAAAGTATGCTACAAATTTTGATTACAGAATCTCAAAAAGGAAAACAAAGGAAAGAAGTTGAAATCGCTTTTACCTAAACCAATCAACGATTACAAGTTCTTTGTGTAAAAAGGATATACTCTTATACTTTTTATACACATTTCCTTTATTTATGTAGCCAATTTAGAAAATATTTTGAAATTAATTGCTATCTTTTCTCATTTATCATAAAAAAAGAGCAAAAAGCAGCTGGCCAGCCTAATACATAACTATTGGCCATTGGCTATTGGCCATTTTAAGGTCCCAAAAAATAAATAAAAGCAGAAACCATTAAACTGCCATTTTAGCCACATAAGGGACTTGTCTATTGATTGATTATGAGGCCAAAAAAAAAAAAAGAAAGTAAGAAAAAACGAAACAAAAACAAACTGATCCAGCTGCTCTAGTCACAAAGACCCGCCTATCAATGCGGTAACTCCTTGTTGTGAATGGAATAGAATGGGTTAGGGTAAAATGCAAGGGAATGCTAAAGGTATCTTTTGTCTGAGTTTAGACAATGCCTCCTCTTCTGATGCTTTTGACGCTTCTGACGCTTCTGATGGTTGCTTCTGGTTCCTTCTGGTTGCCGCGTGCCGCAGACAAAAGCTGTCGATGCACAATGCCAAGCAGCAGCAACAACAACAACAACAACAACAACAACAATAGCAATAACAAGCAGTCAGTTGTGGCTCAAAATAAACACACAAGTGGTATGGCTCGTCCACCATCAGGTCCTCATATACCACTAACCCTCTCCCATCCCATAGGCCACTAGAGAATTGAAATGGAAGGGAAGTAAGGGAACAAGAGAGAGAGAGAGAGAGAGGGAGAGAGATAGAGAGGGCAATGGGAGGTCGGATTTCTATTGTCAACTGGCTTTCATTAGATTGTTTAAATGCGTTAATTGAGTGCCACAATGAATTGTTTACGAAATTTGCCTACATCACCGAAACAAACAAATCGAAATCAAAGAAACAAATGGTCAACGAAAGTATTCACCTTCAATGAATAGAATTTGTTTAAGAGACATGATGGAATCTATATAAAATATGCCATTAGTTAGCTATTAGCTAACTCATTATCGATCAATGACTATAACATTATGTGTAAGATAAATCTATAGTTAGATCGTAATCCAAAACCAAAAACCATTTAAATAGTTCTATATAGAGATTTCTATATATCTAAAAGAATCGCTTAGGAGTGTGGACTATCTAAATCGATTAAATCTCTTTTTATATTACCAAGTAGCCAACCTGTCGATTTTTGACTTTCTGCTAAGCGATTACATCTAACCACTGCCTATTTGGTTGTCTCTTTTTTTTTTGTTATGACCAAAGCCAATTGAAATGTTAGCCAAGAGAAACGTTAGCCAAGTTTTTTTTTGTTTTCGTGTCTGTGTATAGCTTCCTTTCTTTGTGTCTGTGTGTGTGTGTGTGCTTTTTTTTTTTATTTTTGGCTGCGCTGCACAACAACATTTTTGAAACGTTTCGCTTTGACACTTTACGTAGGTTTTTATAGCTGCCAATAAAGTGAGGGCTCAATAAACCAACCAGCTAGCCTTCCACTAGGTTTACTTGCGCTTTAGTGCACCTCAGTGGACTCCCATGGTTTTAACCCAATGGTAATGAGCCAAGTTTGGCGCGTGTTACATGTTACATATAATACATACATACATACAAATACATATACATATACATATGTGGCCAGTTTCGTGTCCATGTTAGGAATGCGCTCATTATTTTCACCTGAGTGAAGTTCAATAGAACCACCCACATACAGCACACAGCATAGCACAGCACAGCACAACCACCAAAACCACTCAACCACCAACAGCTATAGAACAGCTGGACAGGTGGCAGACAAAGTATAGCAAATTTTAACAGGCAAATGAAAAATGATTTTAGCCCAGAGGCTGACCACGTTAACAAATGGTTTTCAATTTAGCAACAAGAAAAGGAAGAAAAAAGAACCAAAACAAAAAATATTGTAGCAGAAGCGGCAAAGTATCTATAATTTAGTAATCCATAAAATCGGAAAATCTTTCTATCAATATATAAGAATCTGATATATAGTTGATTGATATAACAAAAACACGAAACTGGAAATCGGAAAAGTAATTAATTTTCTTTGAACTTACTTTAACTAATAAATTTTACAAGGTTCAGTTTACTATTGATTGAGTATACCCCACAGTTGTTAGGGTATAATAATAGTTAATTCTGAACGGAAAAGGGGTGGGGCAGTGTCCATGGAAAAGGCTGAGATAAGCTAACCGAAGAAAGCTAAAGAATGGCCAGCAATTAGACAAAAACGAACGATATAACAAAATTTAGGCCATACCTTTCCTTATACTAAAGTTTTTCATTTCGTTCTTGTTTCTTTGCGTAACTTTAAGTTTGTTTCTAATCTATAAAATTTAAGGATATTTCTGAATGTTATTATGAGTCCTTTTTGTTGAATTTGAGGATTTAAATTTTGGTTAATGTAAGGGACAGTTCAATTTCAATGTAAAATGAAATGCATTCGAATGGATACCGATGAACTGTATGTGACATGGCATGTTGGCACCGTTACCATCTCATTTTTGTATGTATATCTAACGGTAAAGTGTTCATATCCCATACCATACCATTCCATAGACTCCACGTCCACCTCTCTCTTTCGCTCAGAAGTACAGTGTGAAGGCAGGGCGATAGAAGCAAGAGATAAATGTGGTTGAGACTCGACCTACAGAGAGTAAAAAGGCTTATAAAATATTCATATGGACATGCCTTCCACTTTTGCACACACACACACACACAAACACACACTTACAAAAAGAAGAGCCCCCAAATGAAAACAGTTTCGTGCACATTTCTATAAATTCAAAAAGTTTGCCCCTTTCACCAAATATATATAAACACATACACACAAACAAACACACACACACACACACACACACACATACTTATACACCCTTGCCTCTATGTCTAATAGTTGTTACAAAATTTATGCAAATTTCAAAATGTTCAACTGTTGCTATTACCAAAAAAAAAAAAAAATACAAAAATAAAGAAAAAAGAGAGAGAAAGGAAAAACAGAGGTCAGTAAAAGTGCCATATATATAGACCTAAATAGCAACAGTTAAAACAAGACCAACAAAAAAAAAACTTACATCTTATATTAAGGCGTTCCATTTGACCTTAACTTGGCCCCGGTCCAGCAACTTTCAAGCCAAAAAAAAAATAAGTAAACCATTGAGAAAGATGTTTGGTTTCTCGAATAATACTAAGATTCCATCTTAAAGTCATTCGCTTAATCCCTTCAATACTTATATTATTTAATCCTTTCATTCTCAACATTAATTGCATATATATGTGATCTTTATGATATAGCATAAAGTAATGGAAGTTGTCGTAGAAGCATTAAAAGATTACCAACTCTTTCCATTAAGAAAATTTCCATGGCATTTCATTAAAAGCACTTAACGAACGAAGAAAATCAAAATAACGCAAAACCAGGGCTCCTACAGTATTCTTTTACAAATGAACAAATGTTGAAATTACTTTGAAATGAAATATTTCTTATAAAGTTTCTTTGAATGTTCGTCCAAGAGTTTTCTAACACAAAGTTGACCAATTGTATAAAGTAAATGAAAGTAAGACAAATGACTATAAGTAAAACTAAAGTTTGTTCCGTTTTCTTAACAATTGTATATCTAACTACTTATCTGAATACATCTAAAGTGGCAAATGGGGAATGGGGGAATGGGACTGGGACTGGCAATGATGGAATGTGATGAAACTCACTGCGCACATAAGTATGCAATAAAGTCTCAGACTTGTACTATTTAGCATATTGAATGTGAATATTGGATGCCATGTTATATATACATACATACATATATATATATTATAAAGAAGTGTGAGTAGGAGGGAGAGAGGGGAAGTATATGTACTATCACCAGTGTATATTGGCCCTGGCCAGTTCGTAAAACATGCGCCAACTGCGCAATTAAATGGGTTCCTGCAATGCAAATGAAATGAAATGTGCTGTCCTATCCTATCCTGGACATGTTGCAACTCGTTTGTTGTTGAACAGCACACAGTACAACATTTACTACCATTGCTCTTATTCTCTTGTGCAATGCCACAAATCAGCGCCATCGAACAGGACCGGCTGTACTCTGTACGATTTCTGTATCTGTATATAACTGTTTGCTTCTACTTTCTGTTTCTGCTTCTGCTTCTTCTCGTCCTTCTCATCTTCTCTCTTCTCTCTTCTTTTTGCTTCTGCAGGCTTCTCTTTTTTTTTTTTTTATTTTCCGTTTCTTTTAAATTGGCTATAAATGCACTGAAGCATAAATGGATTTACACACATGCCGCTTGTTGCAAAGCCTTTCCCTTGCTCTCCTCCCATACACCTTTTGGCCCCTTAACTCATGCCATATCATATGTTCATCCATTTACCATTTCCATGCAGTTGCATGCGGGTGAAATTACAAAACAACAAGAACAAAAACAACAAACAACAAAAAAAAAAAATATAACCTCACTGCATTGCCTCAATTCTTTCCTCTGCCATGTCGCATATTGCTCTTAATATTTGATGTGTGTGTGTGTGTGTGTGTGTGTGTGTATGTAAGTGTGTTGCATTGTATTATGTGTGTATATGAGCGCGAATGTGCATGTGTGTGAGTGTGCATGTGCTTATAAAAATTGTACAACTGGTGTTGTTGTTGTTGCTGCTGCTGCTGCTGCTGGGGGAGAAAGTTTTTACAATTTCTATTTTATATATACACGTAAACCATATCCTACAAATTTGAAATCCTTTAGAGAATTGGAATATATAAAAACTTAATTCCAATATCGATAGATCATATCTGTATTTTATCCTAAAAGTTAGCTAAAATTGGAGACAATTTTTTGCCGAAATCGAAAACAGAATCGAAATGAAATATTAAGAAATCTATTTTACAATTACTTAGAAAACCAAAAGGGAGTTAGCATAGAAATCAAATATTTTTTGATTAAAAATATAAGGGAAATAGATTTTTTTTACCATTTTACATCTATTTCAACATTTCTTTTTTTTATTATTAACAATGTGAAACTGAATATACCCTTAACTTTTGTTTTAAATCACTTTTACAGGGTATGTGGGAAAATTTATATAAACATAATAATGAAAAGCACTTGAAAATGTAAGGATAATAATAATAATAATATTTTTACTATTACACTTAGTATCATCTTTGGGATCATCATCATCATCATAGTCATTGGGGGTAGCAACTTAAGGTCAGGGGTAGGTCTAAGTGCTGCACAGGGTTGCATTTTGAGTAGCTTAGAAGAAGTGAGTTGAAGTGGTAGACGAGATGAGAACACGTAAGCTATTTGTACAATAATTTTCCAGCAATCAACTGAATTACTCAACTATGGCATGACAGTAATAAAACCCTTTTGATTTGCAGTATAAAGATAATCCAATTGGATTTAACAATATAAGACAGTTCCTATTATACAGGACTAGCAGATAAGATTTTACATAACTTAATTTGATGTAAAGGAAACATGATACGAGTCCTTGTTCGAAAGAAATCAAACATGAAACTTATAGAAATATATTTCAACTTGTCAGCAGATCCTATAGAATACTAGTTAGTAAGGACTTAATCTAAATTTAAATCCAATGTTTCAAAGGATTCAACTATTTGGTTGATAAATTGCATCAAATCGATTGATTATTCAGTTATCATATGGTTAATATTATTTATAGATTACAATTGGTTTTAATTGAATAAAATATATTTTACTTACTGATTTAGATTGCGCTCATTGGAACCGGATTGACTTTGAACATTATCCGTGTGTCGTCGTTCCTTATGGACAATGCCCATTAGTTTCATCCATGGATTATTTTGGGAGCCATGGCCTCCCATACCGCCACTCTGCCACATCGTCATCTTGGCGGCTTTTTTTTTTTTTGTTTTGTTTTTTAAATAACTTGAATTACCCTTTTTATCCTTTTCAAAGTGGCAGTGGGGGCAGCAGCAAAAGCTAAAGTTGTTCTTGTTGTTGGTTTAGTTTAAGTTGTTGTAGTTGCAGTTGCAGTTGTTGTTGTAGTTTTCTTTTATATATTATATGGTTGTTGTTGTTGGTTTTTTGTTTTTTAGTTTTAGTTAGTTAAGAAACCTGGCAAAAAGTTTATTTTTTTGTTTTTTTGCAGCAAAAGTTGTTGTTGTTGTTGTTTGCATAACAAGAGAGAAAGAACAGACAGAGAGAGAAAGAGAGAGAGAGAGAGCAAGTGGGAGCGAGAATGTGTATATGTGTAAGAGAGATAGCAAGATAGCGCGATAGGGAAAGTCAGATGCAGCAATTGAGAGATAGATAAGTGACAGAGAGAAAGAGAGCGAGAGAGAGAGAAAGAGCGAGCGAGCGACAGGGAACAGAGAACACAGTGGGCACTAGGCGTAAATAGTTTTGGATGGCCTCACATCTGTCTGTTGCATACTTTTTGGCGCTGGCGTTTCTTTTGACCGTTACAATTTCAATGCAACTTTCTCTTTTGGTTTTTGTTTTGTTTGTTTTTTTTTTTTTGATGGATTTCAACTAAGAATCTCGTTTCCGTTTCTTGTTGTGTTGTTGTTTTGTTGTTGTTGTTGTTGTTGTTATTGGGCGGCTGGCGTTGCTCTGCTTCTTCTCCGTCTGTTTCTTAAGTCTCCATTGATTACTTTCTTTTGTTTGTTTTAATTAATGTATTTTATATATTTAATATATATTTAAATTTTCGTTTATTGGTCGTTTTATTGCCGCTTCTTTTACTTTTGTAGTTGTTTTTGGTTTCTATTTTCTTTTTGTTGGTTTAATGTTAAAGCTTTACTAAATTATTAACTTGTTTTTTTTTCTTTTTTGGTTATTTTTTGCCTAAAATTGTCTAAAATTAAGAATCACAATGGCATTTTTTTTTCTTATTTTCTTTGGTTTTAATTTAATATTTTTTTTCTCAATTTGATTGTTAACAAAAGTGTTTATTATTATTTAATTATTATTATTAATCTCTTTTGTGGTAATGCTAGTTATTGTAACGTCTTTATGATACTTTTGGTTAAATCGAAAAATAAATAAATAAAAACGTATTTTATGATTTCCTTTTGTTCTAGCTAATTTTTTAATTTACTAATTGATATATTTGATGCAGTTTTCTGCTTTATTATCATTTAGCTATCAAAAAGTGTTGCCGTCTTTGTAATTAGTAATTTATGTTTTGTTTTATAATTATTATATTGATATTATTATCCTTGAATATGTATAAATATGTACATTAATTAGGTTTTTGTATTCCAAAATTGCTTTTTTTTATTGTTGTTTTTTCTGCTTTTGCTTTTATTTAGACGATATGGATGAGAATTTCTGTTGTACAACTGCAAAGAAACGAATGAGAGAAATTTAAACTGAATAAAATATTAAAATATAATATATATTTCCTATATATATACTAAACATATCATAATTTATAGATCTAAATCTATTTTCAAAGGGAAAGTTCTCAATTTTTGTTCTTACTTCACTTTGTATAATGTTTTATCAACTTGAACTGAAGTTGGTTTCATTGTTTTAATTAATATAATATTTATTTTTAATATACTTATTTTAAAATACTTAACTTTTGTGTCAATTAACTTAAATTTTACATTTTCCACAAGCAATTTCTTTTATTGCACCTTTTCAAATGTCAATGTCAAAGGCTAATTAAATGTTATAGATTCTTGTGGTTATACGAAATGATTTCATTTGCATTTCACCTAGGCCTTTGCTCAACCAAAGACCTACTTAAGACCCACATCACCCCTCCACACACACACACACACACACGAGTATGGATAAGCTTAAATGTCTGCCAAATCTGACATCAAACATGGAAAGTCTTCCTATGTCTGTCTGCCTGTCCGTCTGTCTGTCTGTCAGTCTGACATACAGACTGCTAAGTACAGGAGCAAAAGAAAAGAAGAGTGATTCAAGCGTTAGAACATTGGCAATGCCATCAACGTAGCAGTAAGCACATTAAGACGGCTTCCTTCTTCTATCTACCCTCGACTCTTTTACACATCTAAACCAAAAGCCAGCCCGTCACACCAAATAGATCTCACTACACACACAAACACATACATATGTATATATGTGCATATAATTTCATATTTGCCAAAGGAGGGGGGAGCAATAGAAGAGGCTCAACTGAAGATAATGACGATGATGATGATGATGACAACGTCACCAAGCAACCAACCAACAGACCGAACAACTCTCACACATGCAACGTGACAGTAATTAATAATCACTTCTGCATATATCCATGTGTGTGTGTGTGTGTGTAAGTGTGTGTGTGTTGCTGCTGTCGCTTCTGCAATGATTGCCAAGAGGCAGGGCAACAAAAAAAGGAAATTCTCAGCTTAACTGGCTGGTAAATTCAGCCAAAAGCAACAACAAAACCACCAACATTTCCAGCAGCAGCAGCTGCAAGCGGAGCAGCAATTTGTCAAGCAGTTGACGGCAAAAAGAGAAAAAAAAATATAAAAAAAGAATTTACAAAAAAAATTGGGGCAAAATTTGAAAGAAGAAAAAAAAACACACACACACACAAGAGATAATATGTCAAATGGCTAAAAATTTCAGTTTCAATCATTTTACAACAAGAGTTAGAGAAGAGTTTGAGAATTCTCCTGTAGCAATATGCAGCCACACTATTTTGAAAACTAATTGAAATTTAGAAATGACTTTCAACTACTGTAAAGAAAATGATTCTAAAATAATAATCAAATAATAATAGAAACAAAATGTTCAATTTTTAAAACATTCACTGTGTTGGAAAATATTTCTTATAAATTTATAATTTTATGTGATTTTAATTGAAAGCAATCAAGTCACAGCAAGCTAAAGTAGAAAATATCTTGAAATTGTAATCAAAATTATATTCTTAACAGTCAAAATGAAACATTTGCTAAATTTGTAACTACAAATTTCGTTTGATTGAAGAACTAAAGAGCTTAAAGCCAAAAGGCAGGTATAGCTTTTCTCCCTCTTTCTCTCTCTACAGCAAAAACAACAAATGCATCCACAGAAAGTAACTAAAGCCTTCCCGATGTGATAATTAAAGTATCGCTCAAATAATATTTAATCAAATGAAAGATGGATATAAATAAATTCAATGTATAACTAAATCTGGTCGAACAACAGTTTTTAACAGCTTAAAAAATTCTAACAATGTTTGATTAAACTAATTCGCATTTGTCGCTCATTTCAGAGCACTGTAATTCAGGATTTACATGCACTGTGCAATTTCCCATACACTAAAAGTAGAAAAAAGAAGCAAAAAAAATAAACGAATTTTTCATCATATTACAAAGTTTACTCGAGCATGACACATTCAGTGAGTGTCTGAGTGAGTGAGTCGCTTGTCGCCTGACAAAGAGCCAGACAGACAGAAAGACTGATGGACAGACAGACCGATAGATAGACAGACAGACAGTAATACAAGATGGACGGATGTACGGACATACATTGTTTGCAGCTCAGCTCAACGATCTGTCAATGTCAACGGTGCGTATGATAAATTTTTATTATGCATCATTCGAGCTTTTCATTTTCAGCAGCTGCTCCAAAAATGAAGGAAAATTCCAACAAACCAGTAAATACGAGGGTAGGTCAATAAGTAATCATCTATATATAACTTTCTATATATTAACACCGTTAAGGAAATGAATTAAAGTCTATCTTATATAGGAAATATGGCTCATTGTTGAAACAATATTTGAATATTTATTTAATTTAAATACCAACGGTTTAACCCTCGCATCTGTGTGTGTATGTGTGTTTGTGTATGGTTGGGGATAAAGCTCCAATTGTAACTAATTACTTGAACGAATTCACATTGGCATGGCAACAAATGCGAACAGTATCGAGAACCAGAGAGAAGTGCTTACTCGTAAGGATTATAAGAGCTGATGCTGAGAATTATGGCCACCAAGGAATCGCACAGACCACAGACAGTAATAAATTTTAAAGAAATAATAAAAAAAAATAACAGAAATAATATAATATATACATATATATCTTTAATCAATATTAAATGAAGGCCTTTTGATACTCTTATACTCTTTTTTTTTACAAGATAAATATTTAAAAGTTCCAAATTAAAAACTCTCTTTAAAAAGGATATCCTGATAAAACCTTTTGTATATATTTACTATACATAATTTTTGTAATTAAAGTGAATCTAAAACCTTTCTAATGATAATAATTGAAAAATTAAGAGTTGAAACAAGTCAAAAATATCTAATAAATTTAGTTTAAGGTTAATTAGTTAATAGAGGTGAGGTTTGTTCATTATTTTGGGTTAAATTTCGAGATGTAAATTTAAATTTATGAAATTATTTTGAACTTGATAAAATTTGATCAAATTTCCCTTAGTTATTTTTACAGTTATGCAAATTAACCGCATTGTTACCCAGCTACCTTTATTTTCGAGTAACCAAAGAGACTCATTAAATTGATAAGCCGGCAGTGACTACTGAGTGTGTGTGTGTGTGTGTGTGTGTGTATGTGGCATGGTGTTCGAGTGTGTCTGTATGTGGGCAATTAGCTGGGAATTGAAAAAGAAAAACACGCTCGCTGTCCGGAGTCTTGGTTTGCAGCTGCCATTTAAATTGCCTTGGTAATTAAGCGGCGTTGTCACCTTACCACCTTGAGACCTTCTTATTTTTCCACCCCTCTCTCTGTCTCTCTCCCGTTCACTGCTCTTTCTCTTTGCATCCTTCTTTTTTCACTTTGACGGCTTTTGCTTCCACTTTTTCTTCTTCTACGTCAGGCTTGTCTCACATGAGAAAATAAGTTGTATGCCAAGTAAACGAAAGAGGAAAAAAAAAAGACCACGAAAGAAAATTTATATGTATAAATATTGTATTTATGTGTATGCAGGAGAAAACTGGCTACAAACAGCAACAGCAACAACAACAACACCAAAAAGTTTAAATTAGGCGTAAAAAAATCAGAAAAAGAAAAAGGAAACGAGTAAAACCCAGAAGCTAAAAGATGAGGGGGGCATATGTAAAGCAGACATTGTAGGAACTGAGAAAAACTTGTTAAAATTCAAATAGGAAACTTTTAGCATGTACCACGGAAAAATAAAAACAAAAATAAAAACAAATTTTTGATACAAAGTGTTAAGAAAAGCAATTTCCTCAAACCAAAAAAATAAAAAATATATATATATATATATAGATATATAAATAAGTTGTGTTAAAAATAAATATTCTATATATATACTATATTTTTCTAGTTCTCAAAAAATCAGCTCACAATTTATTTAAATCAAGGAACAAATGTTACCAAATTAAGTATCTTTGTATAAGATATAAATCTAAACTGATTTACAAAGTTTCAACACAATCCATTGGCTATATCATAGAGTTTCGGTTTTAGAATGGGTTTCAGTACTTCTTTGTTTCTTAAGAAAAATCTTAATACTAAGTGGTTACTTATGTTTCCCATTGAAAAGCATTTCTTAAAGGTTAACTTTTCATTTCTTATAAACTCATTTCCAAAGTTTACACTTTGATTCATTGCCAGTAACAGGCTTTCTTTGGAAATGCAGGAAAATGCATGGGAGAAATGGGAGAAAATTTCTTGGCTTTCTTTTCGTTGGCTGCCTTAAGCTTTATCACCGACGACTTTCGACACTGGCACTTGGATTCAGCTTGTTCCCATGACAGCTTCGCCACAACCTGTAAATCCGGCTTCATTTTTTCCGCTCCCTCTCTCACTGACTCGCAAATGCTGTGCGAATATTTAATTAAGGAAATTATGGCACTAAAGCCTCAAAGGAACAGATGGAGGAATTATAAAACGAAGAAGAAGGAAATGGAATAAATGTGACACCCAAGAGACACGTAAGCAAAAGGATTGTGTGACTGCACCTGAGCATTGGACTTACCTAACAACAACAACAAAAGAAATAAGTCACCATGGTGTCCATGTGCATGCTAGAAGTTGGATCAATAAAGGGACTCAAAGTGCGTCATTTGATTTCAAGCAAAGGATTAGAATGGTACGGATGTATATGCTCACGATGATAATCCACATGATGCATATGATTTATATCAATTTGCATTTTTCTTTTCATTTTGCTAGCCACCTAAAAAGAAACTGTCGAAGAAGGAGAAGGCCCGGCTGGAGGCCGAACAGGCGGAACTTTTGCGCATTGAAATGGAGAAGGAGAAGTAAGTTTACACTAACATATTGATGATCCTTTGAACTTTTTCTTAACCTTCTTTCTCTTGGCAGATTAAAAAAACTGGAGGAGGCACGTCAACGTAAGAAATTGGAAATGGAACAGGCCAAACATCGCCAGCAAGAGGAAGTGGCAGAAAATCGTTTACGTCGCTCCCAATTAAAGGATAGCATGTTGTTCTTTGATGCAGTACGTCTGGCTATAGAAGCCATAAAGGATAGTGAACGACATGAACGCGATTGGGAGAAGTTTATGCGTTGCAATGGTCTACCAAATGCCGCTAGTCCCAGTGATTTACGTAAATATATCCATCAATGGCATGCAGACATTGCCCAAAGGCAAAAGGAATCAAGAAATTGGCTTTTACGCACAAATGAGCGGACACTCCTCACCCAAGACTCGCAGGTAGCGGATCTAACGCGGGCATCACTACGCCAACAACAGGGACAACTGGGGGATGTCTATGCACAACGCATTAAGGAAGTTTTGGGTGTAAGTATTATATATGATATAGTCACCCGATCTGACTTATTACGATACATACATACAGTAGAGCAGAAAGAAGAGTGTGTGCAAAGTTACATGACAAAAGCTTTAAAATTGAGGAAAAATATGGCATTGATATAAACAGATGGACATACAGACATAGAGACAAGATTCAGTTCGTAAAAACTAACGTTGTTTTTTTGATTATCTTTGTAGATCCTTAATGAACTGGATGAAATGTTGCCATATAAACAACGTTCGGTAAATGTAGCCGCCGATTTAGTTAAATTGAAAACAGAAATGCGAATATTTCTCAAACAACATTTAGATGAGTTTACCTATAAGACTATGTCACATATTGAACGTGATATGGAGTAAGTACATATAAAATCTATTATATATATATATTGGTGTAAAAAATTGTGTATATATAATTTCAGAATCGATAGACCTGGAGTGTCTAAACACATTTACAGTTCGGAAGTATTTCAAAGTTTCATTTGGACCTTCTCCAAAGATGCTCAAATGTAAGACATGCCTATTACACTTCTTGTCTGTGTCTCTTTCTCTCTCAAACAGACTGTCTCTTTCTCTTCTATGTAGTGCTGTCAATCCCAAGGCTCGTATTGGTGAACAATCGGCACATAATGAAATTGATTTTCCCACCATTGAAATGCAAATCTCTTTACCGCCCACAGTGCGCTTACAGAGTTCCGCATTGCGTGGACTTTGGCTTAATTATGATCACTTTAGTGATTATTGCAGTAGTTTTCCATTGAAACATGCTCGTTCAGAGAATGCAAGTATGGGGAAACTGAATTAAATAACTGAATTAAATAATTCATTGAGTTTTCTTCAGCTATTTTACGGCAAACGAAACGGGAATGGCGCAAACGCAAAGAGATACTCCAGGCCATGTTGGATGAATGCGGTCGTGATATACCTCTCTCCGAATTGGAACAATTGACACAGGATCAGCATTCAACTAGTTCACAACAGCCAAAAGAACGTACCTATGATGTGGATAAACTATATGCCGAATATGAGGATGAGCTTAATAAGGCACGTCGGAGAGCCATAGGACCGGAAGCATATGGCATGCTGGAAACGGATGTCAATTTGCGTAAATATCGTATAATTGGTGGTGTCTATTGTATTGATTTTCTAGAAACGCCGCAACAGGATAAACAACTAAATGCAAGATCCTTTATTCGTACCAGTAAGTCAAGGATCTAAATAGATCATAGATGATTATACGAAAGTCTAAACATTTTATTCTTCAGTTACGGTTGCCAATAGTCTGGTTCATAAGGAATATTATCAGACGTATAAGCCGCCGCCACCTGTCTTGCCTGGAGTACGTCGTCTACCAGAAGAGATTGAAGCTGAGATGCGTATGATTGAAGCAGCATTGGATAAATTAGCTTTGGTCACACTACAGTAATTGCAAAAATATCCTTAGATATGAAGATATAAGTATATAAATATATTCCCAATATAGATTACCCGATTCTGTTATTTGGTTTGAGCCACCGATTGCTTGCCGTTGGGAGACACATGTGGAGACATTTGAAATGGAGCTAGCTGATGGAGTAAAGCCACCAATAGCTACCTCTTCTACTGGCGGTGCACTTGGAGCCACTGCCACGCCCACTGAAGCCACACCTCTATCAACAAATGCCCAACCAAGTCCACTGAAGAGCTCACCACGCTGTCCAGTTCGTTTACGTTCACAGAAATCCGATTTGGCACCACCATTGCGTGAGATCAGTGACTTTAATCTTCGTGCCATACCCAGTGATGTGGATCTATATGGTTTGGTTAAGGATTTCATAGTGCCACGATTACCCCAAGGCTTCTGTGTGCGGCTTGAACAGCATACTCCCCCCGTGGGCATGGTGAAGCCCCAACGAAAGGTCATGTTTTTGGCCCGACAGACTCATGTCCGTTTGGGCCAGCTGCAGAAGCCAGAGATACTCATCGATCCCGAACAGACCATAGAGGGATTGCCATTAGATCAGTCGATTGGTATTGGTGCTGATTTTCTAGACACAGATGAACCAGCAGAACTATTTCCGGCTCTCTGTTTCGATAAGTTACTTAAATTCCGACAAATGCCGGCACGCCAAGTCAGACGGAGTACACAATGTTATCTCTTCTCTCAGTTGATTGAAGACATGGATAGATTGTGGCGACTACAATTGCCGAGGGAACAACAGGAAGAAATGATACAACAGATTTCTGAGCAGCTGTCACCAACTGGTTCAGAGCATGCCGACGATCAGGGCACAGAGGAACAATTGACGGAGGAAATGCGTCCACTTAGCCAAGAGCTAGTTGAGGTTCTCCAGCCGGCTGCAGCTGCTGCTGCCTTTGCCTATTACACGGGCATCTCCTTTGTCCGTGATTCCCAGCTACAAGAAGAGAATGGTGATCCAGAGACTCAGATGGGTAAAACCTCATCAAATAGTCTAGATAGCAGCAGTGAAGATGATACGGATGATGTTGATAGTTTGCTAGAGTTACTAGAGGCTAGCAAAGATCATACAGCTGGTGACTCAACAGCCGGAAATACATTAAATGAGCTGCTAACCCGCAACAGTCAAAGTGATAACAGTGACAGTGAGGCGTAAGTATTATTCAGACATATCAGATAAATCTGATTTTTTAATATTGATCAAAATTAGACGAAGACAGAAGCAAAGTAATATGGCTGCCATTACCCAAGGCAAATGGAGTACACGTGATGTTCATGATGCCAAATTTAATGAGGACAAACTTTCCATACAATTTCGTACAGGAAGAATGGGTAATTTATACTCGAAACTAATATTAGGTATTTATATATTAACAAAGCATGTAAAGCATATTTTCTACTAAGGGCATAAACATGTTTTTTCGATGCCAATATTTGAAATATTTCAATTATTTTTATTTTAATTTAAAGTTTATACTTTAAACTTAAATTCCCTTTAATAATTTTGGTATTAGATTGCTTATAAGTGAGATAAAAAAGGATTTGAACGAACAAGCAGCGCAATTCTAGATGTTTTAGAAAAACTTTGCATACTTTCGAGCGCTTGCTGAACAATTAGGGCTTGTTACAGATGCAACCAAAACGTTATAAACAGATCGTTCCTATGAAACCATATGCTCCATATGCAGAAACTAAAAATAATCTTCTAATCTTCTTTATCCAATAATGTTAATTATTGATTATATTTTAGGTATTTTTGGTTTTGCCCTTAATAAATACAGTAATATGCCCTATCAGACATGGGATCTAAGACCGGATATGAAAAAGTAAGCAAAACTAAACGATTTCAACTCTCCTGCGTGTAATTAAAGTTTGTTTTTTTTTCCTTTCTTAGTCCTGGAACGATATTGTTTAGCTTTACCGCATCGCTTATCAGTTTGGATATGATTATCACTTCGGAGGGTTATACCGTTAATAATTTTCAAGGCGGCAGTACTCAGGGAATAACGGAAATGCTGGGCAAAACATTATCTTTGGCCGAACTAAAAGCCACTCTTATACTTTCCGCTGTCGATATATTTCCAGATGAGGATGCCTTCTGTTATACAGAAGGATCCTGTGAGAAGAACTATGTAATGGAAATGCATTGCTATGCCTGTCTCTCAACTTTGGCATTGTCACACAATTTCAGTTGGTCGCGTTGGAATCTTTTGGCTGGCTCAAGGACAGCTGTCCTTTTATTACGTGAACTAATCGAGGGTAAAAAGGTGCCATACTATTCAACATTATTGGTAACACCATTGAAGACATCGATTATTGATTGCACTGAAGTATCGGCCAGTTTTAATGCTGTTGGTATACCAGGAATGCAATATTATGCCGATCTCTATCAGCTATCCCAGGCACATGCCCAGCCAGTTAGTTTGGAGAAGCAAAGAGTTATGAATCCGGTACTTAGGGATAATGTGGCACGAATTCTAATGGGCATAAGACCCTTGAGTTTTTGTTAATGGAATTCACTTTGGTATTTAAATATTTCATAAAATATATATTTAATTATAATTTTTGATAATTTATAACTCTTTTTATAAGAAATAAAATCAATTTTCTAACCAGTTTTTCGACCATTTTCTTTGCTTGCAAGAAAAATAAGAAACTCATTGTCAGCGGAAATTGTACCCTACCTCTCCCTCTCTCTCTCTTTCTCCTTCTCCTTCTCTGGCAAATTAACACATTCATAGTCCGATTTTATCCCTTAATGCTCGTTCCAACTTGCCTGTCTGTCTTTGTGTCATTTTAGTAAAGAAGAAAAACCTCATTTCGACCAATGTTAAGAATATGGTAGTATGAATGATTCCTTTTTCTGAAGGTCACCCACTATTAATGTTTATGTATGTATGTATGTGTGTGTATGTGCGTGTATGTGTACTGGGGGTGGGTGTAGTTGTGGTTGTTGAGGGCTCTTGGCAATTGGCGCCAAACTGTCTGCCAACTGCCAAATAAATGTGAAATTGCTCCCGGCATTTTCTTTCCTTCCCTTAGCTTATTTTATTGCCTTTTGAGGTTAGTTATGTTAATGAGAGAATGTCCTCCCCCAGTGCCCTGCCTCCCCCCACTGTGACTATTAACATAAAAACATACAACAACAAGAGAAAAAACCCAAAAAGGAAAGAAGCTAAAATGAATTGAAAGTTCAAAGTGTTTTAATTAAAGTCATGTGAATGCTCGAGCACTTAAATATAATTATGTGACTTTAGCAAAAGAAAAACAATTCAAAGAATTTACAATATATACAAATAACTTTTGACATTTTCTCTCTGGAATTAAGTTAATAAAGAAGTTTTCTTTTAGAGCAAAATAAAAAGCTCAAATGAAAATGTTTAAATCGTTAAAAATTATATAGAAATTTTCTCATGATTAATATGATATGATAAAGTAAAGTTTTTATTTTCTTTAACAGATCAGAGAACTATATCACAGAACTTTTATGACCAACTGTAGTGTATATCCTTCAATAGGAACTTTTTATCCTTCTTTCTTTCATTCTTTCTAAGCTAGAAAGATAATTTGAATATAATTTTATTAACTTTTTTTTTTAAGGAATTTTCCTTTAATTTGTTATTCAGGATGTGGTTTAATAGTATCCTTTTTTTTTAGGTTATCTATTAATGTATGAATGTCGTTTTTCTCGTTTGAATTATGAAACATTTTTGATTGCGGTTTGTGTGGTAGATCCCTTTCTATATTATCATATCCTGTCCCCATGCAAAAGCGAACCTATGCTCTATGTTATGTCCTGTCTGTGTGTGTGGAAATGTTTGTGGGGAATGTTTGTATGTATATGTGTGTGTGTGTCTTTGTGTACTTTTTTGTGGTACTAAGTGCAAACTTCGTTTCCGTTTCCGTTTTTGACACCTGGCCCCATGACCATAACCGCAACAATAACAACAAGAACACCAACAACAAAAGCAACGGCAACGGCAACAAGGGGAACAAACACCAAAACACATTAGGCAACAGCAATAACAACATTGTGGTTATGTAGAGAAGAGATGGAAGCTATTTCACCGGCTCAGAGGTCCCAGTTCTGTATACTCCCAACCCCTCTTACCCTTATCTTTCTAACCACTTCTCTGTGCCTGTTCTCATTTGATTTACGCGCCTTTCGAGTGCTGAATGTCATTTGGGAATTTTCCATTTTAGCTCTGTACCAGTTTTTCTATCCATCTCTTTCTTACCCTCACAAACACACACACACTCATACTATATCGTTCTTTGTTTCTCTTACTCTTGGAATTTATGTTGTGATTTTTATTTATTTTTTTCTTTCTTTCTTTTTTTCTGTTGCACTTTGACCCAGCTGGATGTCAACTCACTTGACTCTTAAACAACATGACCAACATTCACACACACACACACACACATACACGCACACACTCATCTTGCTCTCATCTTTTCAATTTGTAGCTTCATTCATTCATAATGAGCCCAAAAGCTTCTCTGTTTTTGTATTTACCCTGCTACTTCATTTTTTTTTCTTCTTCTTCTTTTTGCCCTCTTCTTTTAGCTGACACAGTTCTTTTAGGCCGCTTTTTGTTTCACGCCAAGCCAGATGAAATTTAGAAGAAAAATAAAGAAAAGAAGGCGCTAATTTGCCTCCAATCCTTTGGCCAACTAACTACCAAACCATCTACCCGCTCTCTCCCACTCTATCCCTGTCTCTTTATAATTATGACTTTGGCTTTTGCTTTCGGTGGCCTTTTAACTTTGCCATAAACTTTTCTATGACTTTTCTTCAACTGCGACCTTTAGCCCCAGTCAAACAAATAAAAATTTATATATATATATGTATGTATGTATGTATGTATGTATAAGTAGTGGACTAAGCTCTCATTGTATTTTCAACCAAAAATTTTCAAATAATAATGCAGAAAAGAAGCCAAAAAAAAAAGGAAAACTAACTTCTCTGCCGATGCTTTTACAGATTTCTTATTAAATTTTAATCTGTAGATTCTAGTTAATCTCAATATTCATTAACTGATGATGAAAAGGATATATATAGTTATTATATTATTGGTAATATTTTTTTGTTATTTAATTAAAATTGTATGACTTTATCATAAAACTGCCTTAAGGGAGTTTAATTGTTTGAAACACTACAAAACAAAGATGTTTTCTATATATATATATAGTTGATACCATTGTAAAATTTGTGCAAATGTTTAAATAACAATAGACTTTATATATATGTATATGTTTATTTGTATTTAATGTTAAATATTTGCATAAATCTAGACTTATATATATTTTTTTTTAAATGCAAATAAAAACAAATATGTAAAACCCATTACCTGGCATAACATGTGTTAAATGACAAATACAACTATGCCAGATGAGTGTATATACATACATCTGTATATGCATAAATACATATGTATAAGTATGTATATACACGTATGTATATATGTATCAAGTGTGTATGTATGTGTGTATGTTCTTTAATCAAGGCAGCTGGCACACTAAAAATGTTGCCTGGCGCACAAAACAATAAATTTTCGTTGCTCAGCTACATAAACATATATACATGCACTTACACACACACACAAACACAGAGATACATATGTGCGTTATTTTTGCATATATATGTATATAAGCATGTGTGTGTGTGGACTTTAATGCTTAGCTATTGTAACATATGAAAAGCAGAAGCTACAACAACAGCAAACGACAACAACACCAAAAGCAAAAAGAGAGAAGAAAAAAAACATAGAAACAGGAGAAAACAGCAGCAGCAACCGTTAAATCCGCCTGCTTCGCACAAAAGTATGCTACGTAATTTAAGTTAATAGCCGCCAGGCTCTCTGACACTCATGCACGCACACTCACACACGCACACACACATACGTTTGCTGTTGCTGTTATTCACATTCAAGTTTCCCCCACGTCTGTTCAAATTACAATTCATTATGTACAGGTGGTGAGTGCAAAAGAGATGGCATCTATGCCATGACGTAAGCAAAAGGCAAAAACCCAAGACTTTGGCTTCCATTTGAAGCAGCAGCACTAGCAAACATCAAAAGCTGGCTTAAGCCCAAACAGAGGTTTTCTAATGTTGTCACATGAAATTTCTCCCACAGATACTTAACAGCATCACATGATGTCCCGTCCCTGCCATTACGCCCAAGGATGTATTGAATATTTGCTTCATTAATAATAAAAAAAACAGGGAATATCTCTTTCACCCAATGTTGATATACATTAAAGGAGAGTAAAACAATTATTTAACTCATTCAAGCGATTCCTAACCAACAGGAAACGATCTAATGTACGATCACTGTTATCGTATGCATTCATTAACAGTCACTGTTAATTTGTTAAATTACTACTAACAGCCGTTACGTTCTGTCATTTCCTATATAGCTTAAGTAACTGTTAATTCCTAATTGTAAAAAGCTTTTCTTTAACAAAACACAATGCAAATTTAATCTAGATTCAAAATATTTTCTAACATAAAACAAAAAACAAAAATTTATATTTCGTTTTTCTTGCTTAATGTCACTTTTAGCAATTTGCGTCAAATTTCGAGTTTAAGTGTCAATTACAACAAGAGAGAAAAAGAAACAAGAACGAAGTGAATGAAGCAAATGGTAAAGCAGCAGAAGAACAAGAACAAAATGAAATGAAGGCAGAACTAGATGAGAGGTGGCTAGAGGTGAAGGAGGAGATAAAGATGGAGGTGGAGGTGTAGATGGAGATGGTGGCACCCAACAACAGTAACAGCAACAGCAACAGCAATAACAACAACGACGACGACAGCGGTAGTTGGATTTGGTTTGCCGTTATTTGTTGCTGTTGCCTTACACCTGTCTACCTTTCATATGAGAGCCTCTTCTCTTTTCCTCTCTTCGTTTCACACACACAGACACAAACACATATATATATATATACACACACATGAACATAAATTTGTGCATGTGTCACGCTGACAGCTTCAGGTTTTTTTTTTCTCTTTTCATTTTTGTGTTGTTGTTGCTGCTGCTGCTGTTGTTTTTTTTCATTTCGTTTTTAACCTCAATTTGCACTGAAGCTGAGACCGAGATGCCTGAGAGATGCTGGGACCGCAGCATCTGCCTTGAAATTTACCTATGCCAGTATATGTGTGTGAGCACGTGAGTGCGTGCGTATGTGTGTTTGTGTGTGTGCTTAAAATTTGACTTGCATTTGCCTTGCTTGACAATGTCGACGACGACAACGACGACGACTTTTGACTTTTATGCGTTGGCATTTTGATTACAGTAACGCCACCTAGCGATGGCTAGAGAAACGTGCAGAAGCCTGGGGAGGCAACCGTGTCTTCGTGCAGCTGCACAAGTCAAAAAACAGAAAAAAAAAAGTTTTTGTCATTCATTTTGGTTTTTTCTTCTGTTTTTAGTCTTGCACATGCAAACCACATGCCGCATATAATATATATATACATTTATACCTGTGTAAGTGTGTGTGTGTGTGTATGCACATCCTCTTTATTTGTGTGTACATTATTCCACATGAGTTTACTAAATTGCATTCCACAATTTATGTATTTAATTTGTTGGCTTTAAGCCGCAAGAATTTAAATTGAAAGCGATCCCACAAAGAAATCTTGGCTTATATAGAATACAAACTGTTCAGGATATAGGATAACTATGGAGTTTATTCTTATAGTTGTTAAAAGAATAGTCAACTATAACTATATCTATAGTTAATCATTGTAGATTATCTTATTAATGATGTGATTATGATCTGATACAATCATATAAAATGTCCTTATATGATATATCCATTATCTAAAGGGTGTAACTTGCTTTAGTATAAAGTTACCAAATATGTATATATCTGTGAGCTAAGTGAGTTGTTTCTCTTTCGTATGACCTGTTGTAATCAAAGGATTCTTTGCCGGTAAACGAAGAAAGAGACATGGAGGCCATGAACCGAATAGATAAATAATTTAAGCATCTGCACGTACACACACAATTCTTAACAAAAGCTAAGAAAACGAAGAGAAGAGGCAACACCAAGAAAGAAAAAAAATAACAAAACAAAAAGGACAGAATCAAGAGAATCAAGAAAATTCCCAAGCTGATGAAAAGGAAATGACCGCAAATTGCCATGGGACTAAAGAAAGTGTGTATGTATGTTTCTGTGTGTGTGTAACACATATGGATTATTTAACGTATTTAATTTTGCTGCCAAAACTCACCCACAGATAGCAACGTGCAATTCAATTCACTTTATCCTGCCCCCACTCTCACTAGCTGGCACTGCATCACATGCCATCATGGCACAACATGGCGTGCCTAAAGAACTCAGGAACAAGAACAGGAACAGAAATAACAATGCTCTTGCTCCCGTTACCGTTTCACCCGTTCCCGTGCTCGTTCCCATACCCATTCCCATTCTTTATGGCCACTCAAAAACCTACGTTCTTCTCTTCTCCTCTTTCTCCTCTTATTTCCTCATTTAGTAAAAAGTTTTATTCTTTTATCCGCACACACATATAGGAATATGTGTATGTCTGTATGTATATATGGACATGTCTGTGCATGCCTAGGAATTTCAATATTTTCTATAGAATTATTCTCACATACTAAAACAAAAAAGGAGATCTTAAACGAATCTTTTTTTTCTTTTTGATTAATTTCAATCACATTTAAAACTTAACCAGAAACTAAAAAATCAAAACAAAAATACAAAACTGAAAATGGATTCGAAATTTCAATTAACGTATAGAAAATTAAATTTAAAATACAAAAACAAACAAATCTCCTCCTTTCATATTCAAAAACGTTACGAAAAAAGGAAAAAGGCAAGGAATGTGAAACTGAAACACAATGAGAATGGAATCTTAACCTAGATTAGGAACAATGGAATTCACATATTTTTATCTTTATAGAATTCAAACCGATTTCCAATTTCTATAGGCTCTCATAATGAAATTGTGGTAGTTGACGAAACGCTTATTGTTATGTTGTGCCATCTCTTTCTAACAATTGCCGCACTTTACACTTTCTCTTTTACTCACATGTATGTACATACATACATACATACATATGTGGCTTGCCTGTTAGAAAATAATTAAAACTTTTTCGTGATTTCGTGCCAGTAGCTGCGATTTTTCTCAATTTAAAATGAATTTTTAGCAACAGCAACAGCAACAACAACAACAAACGACAAATTGCTGAATGGGTCTACAGCTGTTGCCTGTGTGTGTGTGCATGCGTGTGTGTGTATGTGTGTGTGGCTAACTTTTGAATCCATTTAACTTTACTCTCCCCATCTCTCTTTCTCTCTATCACACTTACTCACACACTATCATGCTTTCTCGCTTTGACTGCCTTTACTTTAGTCTGTTCTCCGTTTTGATTAGTTATTGCTGTTATTCATACCCTACAATCACATAACTAGAGAGAGGGTATATACAATAACCAATAATCATATTACTCTATATTAACTTAACTTAACTATTTTCCATTATAATTAATTATAATCTCTTTTTGTTTTTTAAAAGTTTTCAATATTAAATGATTTCCTTTTTCTTTCTTTGAATCTTTATTTTAAGGGCATTTCAAAGTCGTTATTAATTAGTTAAATTTCTCAATATTCGTGTGGGTTTTTTTTTCGATTAGTAACAATTTTCCTACTTTCGCCCTTTAAATGCATTATTAGTTCCCCTTGTCTTGTTTGCCCCGCCTTGCCGAATCTATCTAGATTCTAGATATATCCTGGATCGGACGACACCTGTGGCATGGATAATTGCCAACATATAGATTTTTATTATATTACAATTGCCAATTGATTTATTGATTTCGATTGTAATTGAACAATTATCTGTGATATGAGATTTTTTCACCTTATCCCCCAACTCAACTTAAATGTCGCCGATGTCTGCCAAATACGCACATATTACTATATATCTATATATATAATCTCTATAAATAAACATTAATTTATTCATATCGAAATAATAAATACAAAAAGAAAATTATAGGAAAATCCAAAAAGAAATAAGGAAATATGGCAAGCGCACATTTTCTTTTCTTTTTTTTTTTTTAAGAAAAATATTTGGATTTCAATTGTTTATATACAAATGCAATAGGAAACGGGGAAATGATCTAAAAAAGATCTAAAAGTTTCTAAATAAATTTTGAAATTTTCAATATTAATTTTAAGTTGTTTAGTCTTATATTAATAATATTAAAAAAAGTCTTAATTAGAAATTTAATATTTATTTAGAAAATTATCACAAGCAACTAAATATTTTTTAAAAATATATTTGAAAAAATATTCATTTGAAACAAAAACTGAACTTTTTTTTTAAATAAATAAATAAATTTTTGAATTTTTTGTTTCTTTTCTTCTCTTTATTTTTTAGTTACTAAAACTAAAAAATAATAATTTATTTTTAAGCTAGCAAAATATTGAAAATATGTGAGATAAAGTTTTTTAAATTTCAACAATTTTTTATATATATATAATAAAGATATAGCATTTTGATTTTGTACTTGAATTTTCGTTAAATCTTTAAACTATTTTTGGTTTTTTTTTTTCTTTTCAATTTGTTAACAATTTACAATGACAATTTGGTTTACTTTATTGACGATTGTTGGTTTTTTACGACATTTTCAATGCTCTATGGTTAGATGAGATGGTGATGAAAAGAGGAGAAGAGTATGGGGGTAGGGCTAATTTTTCTGCTTCTTATCAAGAGACACGCGCGTACTATAAAATATCTTGGTGATAATGATGAACATAATGATGATAATGATGAACATAATGATGATAATGATGATGATAATGGGCAACATTTTGTGTCCTTCGATTCTTTTATTTATTTAGTTTAGGTTTTTTTTTGTCTTTTTGGTTTTTTGGGTGCGTCTAAACTCCTCTATAAATATCGGCGACAAATTTATTGCACCTCTGTCCAACTGTTTGTCTGTCACATCTCTTCAATTCCCTTCACTATGGCACACCTCCCCTCTCATACCCACAAATAGATGATGTGTTTAGGTATTTATCTTTTTGTGCGTGAGCCTATAAAATTGCCTATATATACAAACATACATACATAGATATATATATATACATATGTACATATCTAAGAAAATTAACAAGAACAACCACAACAACAACAACAAGAATAGGCAGAAAAAGAACATAAAACGTCTGCCATTTGATCGTTGTTGGTTTTGATTTTTGGGTTGGCCCATTTTCAATTTGTTTTCGATTTGATTTTGTTTGCCAATTCTCGTGTGTGATATTTGAAGATATATATATATGTATATATATAATTGATAGATAAAGAACTTTTTTACAAAATTACCTTAATTAATTGGTATAATTAGCCAAATCAAACATTTGTAACGATTTATATAAATTTTCAACTTGGTTTTTTTTTCGTATTAACCCACATTCGGTTTTTTATCGATCACAATAAATAGTTTTTGCCTTGAAAAAACTTTTAAGGTCATCGATAGAGATATATATATATATATATATATATCGAAAATATATCTGGAAATGGAAGGTTATAGTTTGGAATATAATATAATACATTTAATGGCAATTTCCTTGAACTGCCCTTCGTTTGGTTTTCATTTATTTTTTTTGTTTGTAAATTTAAATCAAAGTTTTATATTTTTGTAATAATAATTAAATTTTCTAATTATTTAGCTATAGATATTTGGAAATCACTAGAGAATTATAGTCTTAAGTCTTTGATCGATCTGAATAAAGTTCTTATAATCTTTTATTTTGTTATCTACTTTCATTAAGCTAAGTTTTTTAATGGATCGAAATATGTTTTATTATATTTTCATTAAATGATTATAAATTGAAAATAAAAGCTTTAGACAAATATTTTTCAGTCCTTGAGAATTAAAGAGGAAAGCCACTCTATACTTAACTCTTTTGTTATGGATAAGATTAAGGAATGAAGCCATCAATGCGAAACATATTGCAGGACCTTCGCCTGAATCTGATCCAGAAATCCATCAATTAACCACATATATAAACAACTCTATAGCGAAAGGAACAATCAAGATACATATATAAGGAGACCGATAAGGAGTTTCCTGAACATTATTTGGCTTTAGATAATATAATTCCCACTTTAATTTTTTTCTTTCTAAACTCAAATCTAAAATCAGAATTATGAGATTTACCTATTGCTTTTATTTTGGAACTTAACTTCAAAAAACGGTTCAAATAATGTTTGTCGAATATCTTTAACTTTCGATCTGATCTCTCGGATTGGACTCTTGTTTCAAGTGGCTATATATGTATATTATAGCCATGATATAATTCGTGTTCTTTTGGCCCCTTTTAAGCCAATATCAAGTGCAAGTACGAAAAAGAGACATCACAATCAAAATTCTTGTATAAAAAAGTATAGAAAATGGAATCCAAAGGAAAAGGATCTAAACATTGCAACATAATAAGGAAACTTTAAAGTTTGTAAGCTTTCACTTGAAAAGGATTCAAATCCCTTTTGTTTATAACTTATTTTTAACCATTAACCATTTTTTATTGTTGCCTTATTTGAAATTTAAAAATTAGTTACAAGAAAAGAGAAATAAATAAATAAAACCCAAAAACTAGATCGTATATAAATTCAATATAATCGAAGTTTGAATACACTTTAATTTGTATTAGATCTTGGTAAACCAGAAATGACCTTTTCAACTGTAGAGTATTAGGTTATTTACTATATATTTATATATACAGGCATAAGCAATCGCTCGATTTACAAGGTAACACAAATTAATTAAACTTCTGATCAAAGTCTATATACTCTTTTTTTTATTTGCAAGGGTATAATAACAACAACACGTGTGTGGTATGAGTATGATGCATAAAAATAGACAAAACGCAAAATGCAACGAAGCGACACATGCGAAATGCAACAACAGAAACAACAACAACAACAACAGCAACAACAACAAAATACGGCCAAACAAAATTATAAATAAAACTTACATAAATTTAGAAAGAAGCCTACAAAAAATAAAAGAGACGAAGAGGATGATGGAGGAGAAGACGACAACGATGACGATGCCCAAAGACGAGGTAAATGGGAGGACGGATGAATGAGTGGACAGAGTATACAAAATACGGACGGATACTAAGCGAAGGCGATGTCATTTGTGGCGGCTGCTCCCAAAACAAAAACAACAAAAAAAAAACAAAAAAAGAAACCCACTTTATTTTTGGATAAAAACCGAAAGCGATATAGAAATATGTAAACAACAATAACAACAACAGCAAAAAGAAAAAAAGAACACTTGTATAATAATAAGACACTTGACCAATATCGAAGATATATATAAAGGTATATATATATATATAACTTTAACTTGGGCAAAACGAATCTAGAAAAAGTTATTCCTAGAGAGAAAAACCTTTTTAGATATTTGAATATCGGATCGGTTTTATCTTCTTATAAATATAAAGATACTGATTAAGATATATATAGGTATATATATATACATATTTGATCTATATGCAGATTATCTAGATTATTCAGAAAGAGAATTTCATATGAAACAAAGCTTTAACTTGTTTGAAAATCAAACAAATTTTCAATTTAGAATTTTCCCTCGAGCATTTTCACATTCTAAAATCTGTAGATGAAAATCTGTTTGTCCTTTTGTTCTTTGCAGTTGTTGTTGTTGCTGTTTGTAGTATGAGTGGGACAGGATATTGCTTCATTAAAATTTTTGTGTAGTGTCGCGTATACGACTTTATCAAGTAGCAAAAGAGAAAGAGACAAAGAGAGAAAGAGAAAGAGAAAGAGAGAGAGAGAGAGCTGAAATTGGGTTGGGATTGAAATTGGCATTGCTTTTAGTGTTGGTGTTGTGTGTGTGTGTGTGTGTGTGGGCCAGATAGAATAATGTGCACCAGATTGGTCAATTTATTTTGTGGCTTTCTGGAAACTGTGGCCACGTTGCATATTTAACATACCCCTCAGTTGCGGTGGCAAATTGTTGTCGTTGTGTTTATGTTTGTGTTGCATATGAATAAAATTCTCCAACCGCAGAGTACTCAAAAAAAGAAACAAATAAAAAAGGAAACTGGTAGACAACGGGTCGTATGAGTTATATGATGCAATAGCAGTCGAGATTGAATTAAATTAAAATTTGTCGACAAAATGAAATAAAAATAAGAAAAGAAAATGATGCAGAAACGATTAATCAAAGAGAATCAATAGATCCGAGCATATATATACAATATATATATATGTATCTATATAGCATTCTTAATATCCATCTTTGGAAATAGAAACTCATCTTTGGTTAAGGATAAATAAACATTGCTACAAGTAATTTGTTCTCTCTTAAAAAGTCTAACCTACAGAATCTTTTTCAGCTATTCTATAGTGACTACAGCTAATGGAACTTCAACCTTTCTTTGTCCTTTCTCTATGCTTTCTACACTTTATACTCCTGAAATTGCTTTCAATTTTCTTCCTAGACTTCTAACTGCTTTCTGTATCTGACTTCTAAACAATCTTCTTAAATATTGGTAAATCTTTAAGGATGGCTATATAATTTCATATTAAGTATTGATTATTTGATTATTATATTACAGTTAAGTCTTTTAAAGTTCCATTATATAAAAGTTCATTTAAAAGGAAATTCAAACAAAAATAGATAATGATAAAGACTTTTAGATATTTAAGAAAGGATAACAGACTATCAATTGATGGATTAATTGCAATACTTTTTAAAGAAAACTTGAAGAAATTAGAATCGAAAGTATATATCTATATATATATATATATATATATAAAGAGAGAGCTTTAACTTCAAAAACCAAGACTTTAATATAAATATAAAAATAAAATAAAAACTGACCTCATACAAAACTCCCTCACACACACACACACACACACATATATATATATATATTTTTATTTTTTTTTCTAAATACTTTTGTTGTATATATATTTTATCTATAAGCAACTTTTCCAGCACTGGCACGCGCCAAACAACACCAAAAAGGATAATAAGCAAGAAAAAAGAAACAAAATAATAAAAGGCAAAAAAAAAAAGAAGAAAAACAATAAAATGTACAAGCATAACATTGACGAAGTTCGTATACCCTTTAGCGAGAGAGATGAGTTAGTTGAAACTCTATGTTGAATCCTTGAAATTTGAATCCTACATTTTGTAGTTCTTTCAAAAGTTCCCTGAAAATCCTTTAGTATTATCCTGGCCATAGAAATATATATACCCCAATTTTTTTGGGTTTTTTTTTTTGTTTTTGGCAAGTGTATAAAAAATAAAATAAAATAAAAACGAAAAGGAACAGTCAGTCCGGGCGGATTTCAGCACTTGTCTCTGCGGCAGCTTAAATATGTTGATCAAATGGATGGCAGATGGGTAAAGTGGTGTGTGGTGGGGTGTGGGAGTGGGGTATGGAAGTTCCAAACTGGTTGAGTGTGAGGATAAAGTGAATGGCAGTAGAGCACCGGATGATGCTTACTGGGAAGATTGGTGGTAATGTGAAGCTGATGCTTAGGCGGGAGACTTTCATCCACAAAAATAACAAAAAAAAATTCCAGGCACATACACACAAACAGACACACACACACAATAAGCAAGTTAGAGTAACAACAAGATATGGATGGACGTTGCTAAAATCGGATAGGGGGGAGAGTGGTGGGAAGGGTATACCTCTGGTGAGTCGTAAAATTGTGCAAAACGGGGACTCTTTTTGTTTTTTTTGTTTTTGTTTGTTTATTGGAGCAGCAGCAGCAGCAGCAGTAGGAGAAACCGCCAGGACAAGAGGGGATGGGGAGTGTGGGTGGGGGAGGGTGGACCAGCTGAGCAAATTAAACACAGCCAAAAAATATATGTATATATATATATATACATATTCTTCGTTTATTTTTTTCGCAAAAAGCAAACAAACGCATAAAAATAATATGTGTTTAGGGGGGAGGGGGAAAAAAAGGAATGTGCAAATGGTTGAGGCCCGTCCTTGGGAAAATTCTTCTTGTTTTTTTTGTTTCTTTTTTTTTTTGGGAAAAATCTACTGCAGTTCCTTTAACAACCCTTAAGCCTCCCTCACCTCTTCTTCTCCACCTACAGGAACCTTTTCACAAATTTGCACACACAAAAGAGCTAGAAAGAAAGAGAGAGGGAGAGAGATGGAGAGAACTGGATACAAAATGTTTATGGGCACTTTGTTTCGACCATGGGTCTAACCGTGCCTGTAAACAGGTTCCAAACACAGGCGTACAGCCCCTCCAAAAGGAAAGGACAACATCTGGTCAAAGAGAAAAAGTTAAAGTTTTAATCCTTTGAAAGGAAAATATGTCTTTCTTTTAATTCACAGTTTTTCCTATAAACACATTAAACTAGTTCTAGGATCTAGTTCTAATGAGAAAGAATCTCCTTTGATCTAAAGTTAAGAGAAGAAACTGTACGAGATTATTTTATCCTTATTTTCTATATAAACCAAAACTTCAATCCATTCATTGGCATTAACTTTTGAACTATATACAAAAAAAGGATTCATATTCATTTGATTAGAAGATTTCTTTTAATCCCCTTTAGAAACCCTTTTTCCTACTTTTCTTGGACTACGCCTATGCAATTCAGATCCCTGGATGGCCATCATCAACATCATTCACATTTACGAGGCAATGTGGTGGAGGCTGTTGCGCTTCCTTTATTCCTTGTTGCCGATTCCTGCCAATGTTAGCCCATCTTCATGCGACCCTCCCCTCTTGCCCTTTCCTCTGTCCTCAGTCCCTTTTTTTCTTTCTTTTTTTGTTTCCTCTTTGATTATTGTCAATGATTTGCTTTTTCGTGCTCATAAAATGCAAGCAAATTGAATTATTTTCTGCAATTAAATCTATGATGGGGGGGGAAGATAGAAAGGAAAAAGGAGGAAAAGGAAAGGAAAGAAAGGGAAATATTTTCTCTTGTTCTTGTCCCTCCTTTTATTTCCTTTATCACCTATTTACAATTAAGTGAATGAAACTAGTTAATTGCAAAATTATTCAATTAATTTAAAGCATTATCCTGGACATTTTCCTCTTAAACTCTTTGGAAAACATATAAAAAGTAATTTAATTGATGAAAAATTTAACTTTTAGTATGCAAATAATTATGAATTTGAATATTAACCATAGGAATTGAAGTAGTTGAAACTAGTTCTTTAATAATTATTTAATTTAAAACAAGTTTCAGTCAATAAAGAGATAATAGTTGGGTTAAAAACGAATACAAATTGAATCTAAATGGAACTATTTCATTGTAAATCTTCGGTATCAACTGTTCAAAAACCTTTTATCAAAGTATTTCATATACTGAATATATATAAACTCTTTAATCAACCATTTTTAGCTTCTCAAATCTTCTTTTTATAAACCAACAAGATAAGGATTGATCGAAAAAGAAAAGTTTTAAAGTTTAAATATTCATTATTCAAGTTAATCGGTTAGCTATATAGCTTAACTTTCCATAAGACTTTATATGACTAACTTAGCATATATATTTAAAGATTTTAAATGACTAACTAAATATATATTTAATTGAAAATTTTTTTTCTTTCTTACTTACCTTTCTTTTTGCCGTTTCTGTAGTTTTAGTTAAGTCCGTAGGATTTTGGTATTTTCCAGATGTTTCTATAGTTATATATAGTTTTATTGTAAATTTCAATTTGATAAGTTTTTCATTGTTTCAGATTTCTTGTTGTATTTACTTTAGGACGAATATTGCGTATAACCGATCGGAAGAAGGAATAAAAATCGAAACGGTTAAAAGAGAGAGAGAGAGAAAGAGAGAGATAGAGAGAGAAAGAGACAGAAAGAGAGAGAGAGAGAGAGAAATAGAAGATGTTTTTGTATTAATTTTGCTGAATTATCTTTTGCAATTATTATTATTATTTCTTTTTATATATAAATATCAATAATTTTGTAGTTATCCTTTTTCCTTTTCTGTTTTTTTTTTTTTGTTAGTTTAGTTTAGTTAGTTTTCACTTTTGGCCAAAGAATTATTGACCATTATCAATTAAAGTGAAAATCATTTATTATTATTTTGAACAAAAAAAATTACAAAAAAAACTGAACAAAAAAAGAAACAAAGTAACGGAGAGAGAGAGAGAGAATGGAATATAACAAATTGAAATTCACTTTATACTTGTTAAGTAAAGGACACGCCCACTTTGGCTTAATTCACATAGTCTTATATTTAAACACACACACACACACATGGACATAGAGACACTGACACAGAGATGAAGAGACACACACACACACTGACACTTTTTGACTTTGACACTGACACTCGCGATTTCTTTTCAGTTATCGATAATTAACGGCTATTTATTTGAATCTAACACGAATGAGGAAGGGGTAAGGGAAAGGAGATGATTTGGGGGCCATTACTTTTTGCTTGTATTTCTGCTTCTGCTTTCACTGCTATTTCTGTTGCTGTTACAGTTGCTGTTGCTGTTGCTGTTCCTGGTATTGGTGATGTTGGTGTTGGTATTACTGCTATTACTGTTCCCATGGCGGCCGGCACCATCATCATCATCATCCAATTGTTTCATTGCGGCCACTTGGACATTTCCAGATCATTTAATGCGCTTGCCACAGCGGATTGTAGCTTCTTGCCCCTCTTAATTATTATTTGTATTTTTTTTTTTTGTTTCCTCTTGCACTTTCCTTATTTATTTTTCTTCTCCTACAACTTCTCCTTCTCCTTCACTCCTTCACTTTGTTGTGGCTGCAAGAAATAACGGAAATCGAAAAGGAAACGGAAATTTTTTATGGTTTTTCAATAAATTTGCAACAAATTATGTGTCCAAAGTGGTTTGCTCTCTGGTTGGTTAAATCTTGTAAATGGTTTTTCTTTTCCCCCCCGCACACCCCCCAACCAACCACACACCAATCATAAATATTATTTACATTTCATTTGATTTCATAAATTAACCAAAAAAAAGAAACCAAAATAATAATCATAGAAAAGGAACATTTGATTTCATAAAAAAGAATTTACGTTCGATTTAGCTGATTTTATGAAACTTTGATGTATAACAGATATGGCAAATGAACTGTTATTGTATAACAGTTCGACAATTATTGTATAACAGTTAAGTTCGTTAGTCGGAGAGTTGAAACTGCTCGAAAATAAAGTAAAAACGAAATGTTGTGTATAACAATTTCTATATCTGTACGTAAGTATAACAGTGCAAAATGTATAACAGTATAAACATGTTTTAAATAAAGCAAAATGTTTTCTATAACAATTTCTAAATATGTATGTATAACAGTATATGGTGTATAACAGTATAAAGTAAAGATCTTAATTTGCTCAGTTGGAACTAGTTCTTTTAGAATCGCAAAGAACTCCAATATAGAACTAACTTTAAGATTTCTTTTAGTAGATAGATAAATCTAAAATCGCTAATATTCGCTAGGAATATTATAACATGATTAGCTTATCCTTATAATTCTCAAGCTTTGCTACTTAAGGAATATCTTTAAGTGGAAACACACTCTCCTCACCCTCCTACCCATCATGCTTGCAATTTTTGCCAGCTATATCATATTTTTTAAGGTAGACCTAACTAAAGGTAGAAACCTCCCGTTTTATCCTGCAAATATGCGCCCTGGTTGGCCCCCATCAAAAATTTCATTTCTCCCCCCCTCACCACTTCCTTTTTCACCTCATAATTTTATTCTCTCTTCATTTTGTGCTAAAGAATTCGTGCTATTCCCTTAAGGGGCCAAGAGATGTTGTCAGCATCTTTAGGCTGAAAGACCCAAACCCACCACCCCCCACCACAACAACTCCAATTCGCTGTCAGCCCTTATACCTTATGCCTTATCCATACCCATAGGTATAGGTATAGGGGGAGGGAGGGAGTGTGTACTTTATGGAATTTCCTGTCGAATTGAAATTGTTTTTTGTGTTTGTTTTTGGGTTTTCGGTTTTTGGCAGTAGTTTTTTAATACAATTGATTGATACTTTTTTCATGTATCCCCCCTCCCCCCCGACCGAAAGGCACACAGGATGAATGATATGGCACAGACATTAACCTCTCATTTGAAGGACATTTTGCAATATAAATATGTTTTTAATTTCTTCCCATAATCAAAAAAAAGAAACCCCATTCCAACTCATCATGTTCTGCATGTGAAAACCATTAAAACTAACGAAAAACAAAAAAAAAAAACCTATCAAATGGAAAAAAAAAAGAAAATGAAAATTTATGTATTACAAATATGAGAGGAAGATATATATATATATATATATACACATGTGTACGATGGATTTCCTCCCGGATCCCATATAGTCTAGTCGAGAGACTGTTATTATGAATATGAAAATTAATTTAATGATGCGATGCGTCGACTAAAATACATATATACATATATATATATATATATGCATATAAAAAAGAATATATAGATTTATATCTTTGTATATTTATATGAGAATGAAATGTTTTGGATTTTCAGTATTTACGTCACCAGAGTTTTATGTCTTTTTAAATATTAAAAAAAAAAAGAGAGAAAAATAACAACAAATTAAGCCAAAAGCCAGCACCTACCTCAAAGATTTAATTCAACAGCATCCGTAACCAAAAAAAAAAAAAAAAAAAAATGGATATATATATATATATTCAAAATATATATATGGATATGTGAAAACGAAAAAAAAAAAACTAGAAATTTGCATAGATTTTCTCTTTATAGTTTCTCGTTTCCTTTTCCTTTTTTTTTTTTTTAAGGACTCACGACGAAGAACAAAATTTTGGTGCACTTAAAAAAATTTCTTCAGATATTTTTTCTTTACTGATTTTTTTTTTTTTTTTTGAGTAAAAAGTTGATTTTTTATTCTTTTTATTAACCGTTAGGCTTGAGCTTTCTTCCTGGCCATAGGCGTTGCGGCTTAACGCGACGACGAAGACAACGACAACGGCAACGACAACGATAACGGAGGGAGAAAAGGGACACGGATTAAACGGGCGACGACGGCGTTTTTCTAGGCCGAGTTTGAAAACTTTTCGAAAATTTTTTAAATTTTTTGTATTTAAAAATTTTTTTTTGTAAATTTTTCTTTTATCCTTTATTTAAAATAATTTTGTCAGAGGGGCTACGGGGGACTATGGCTTAACGTTGCTGCTACTACTGCGGCTACTGCTGCTGCTGCTGCTGCATATGCTGCTGCTGCTGATGTTTCTCTAGCTGCTGCGGCTAGGCCTTGCGTTCGCGTTCTTCGCGGCTCTGTACATCGCGCCGTATACCCAACGACTATTTGGCCAACTGACGCAGCGTTTACGCTGGAGACCCCAGACGATGCAGAGACAAGCCGCGACACGAAGGCCAAAAAAGCAAAGAAGAAATGAAAAAAAAAGAATTGTACGGCCAACAGAAACAACCACGAGAGCGTTGCCGAATTGTAAGCGTCGACGTTAACGCAGTTCTCGAATGCAGTCGACGAAGCAGCATCGGCAGCAACATTAGTATCAAAATGCCGCCGCTTTCACCTTGAGCTTTCCGTTTCGATATCGAAAGTTATGTATATTTGTTGTTCTAATGGTTCAATTCCTAGCTAACGTACACATTTCTGCGTTTCGTTCACTTATAAAAATGCGGTCAATAGAAAGATTTAAATATCAGAAAGAATTTCCAGGAATCAAAAGATAGATAAGAATCTTATCTACTGACTTTAATTTCTTACCTTAGATACAAGCGTTCATTCTTTTTTCCACAACTACAATTATCGTTAAGCTACTATTCATTGGTTCTCCCTCGATTCTCCGTTTCAAATTTAATTAAACCAAAAAATGAGGAGTACATTGTTTAATTTTGAATCAAATCTTCAAAATGTAGCATTGTAGTTGAAAGTATTATTTGTATTCCTATTCCATGCAAGTTCCAGTTGCCAGCACAAAAGCTTTCAAAAGCTTTCCTTTACTTGACACACCAATTCCTTGAATCCCTTAAACAATAGTTAAAAGTAATGCTTGCAAATTTATTTAAACGAAATTTATGAGCCGATCTAAGAATTTAAAGCCAAAATGATTGATTGAAATTTGAACCATAAGCATTAACAGTTATTACGTTACGTCCACTTTTTAAAAATTGCATTTGACGTAAACAATTTAAATGATTAATATTAATCTTTAGTTTCCCAAATTAAAAATGTAAAACAAAATATAGAATAAAATGTTTTTTTATTTTTTATGTTATGTGTATATTTTTCAACTTGATTTTTTTGAACATGATTTTATTGTATATTTATACATAAGTTGGGGAAAAGGAAAGGGAAGAGGAATTTGTTTTTGTTATTTTGTATATATTTGAGGACTAAACCGGTAAATGGACTGCTTGCTGCTGATTCTCGTGTATTTTTGTACTTGTATTTTCGTTTAGAGTAGGGCTACACACATACAATTGGAATATGTTTGCATCCCTGGTTAATAGTATTGCAGATTTTGGAAAATATTTGATTAGAATCAATCGAATCCACGGGCTTGGCAACGAAACCTTAATCAAGCAGTGCAGTACATTTTGTAGCCCTGGTTTTTTAGGACTTGGGAAGAATCTAGGATTTTCATATACAGTCTAATTTGTCTCTAATAACTAAGCATATCTAATATGTTTGAACATACACTATAAAGAACCAACTGGTTGCTAATTCATTTGCTTTATCATTCGATTTCGTTTTAAGTTCTAAGTGGCGCCTTTTGATATATATATACATATGTATACACCCATAAATGCATATATATATCTAGATATATATCTATTTATTGACTGTTTTTCTATTAAAACAAATGACATGACAAACATTGTTTCTCTTGCTATCGGGCAATCACAATATTGTATAATTTATATATATATATATATATATGTGTGTGTGTGTTTATATATAGATTCAGAGATTATTATAGTATTAAATCAATTAAAAAAAAAAAAAAAAAATTTATAATAATTTGTTGACAAAAGCGGGGGTAAAAAGGCACAGGAATATTACACACAGATTCTTCTAGCCTGTTTTGGAGAAGTCACAGAAAATGGGTCACAGGAAACTTAATTCATTTGATATGGAAATGAAAAATATAATAAGAAGAACACCATTAACGGTTAGCTTAAGGCATTAGGACTAATTTAAAGGCTCCAAGTCCGACTATGACTGTAAATTTCCTTTTCGGTATGCTGATAGAAACCGAAACACAATCGAAACTCAATTCCGAAATCATTAAACCGTTTCTTACCGGAATCAAAAAAATTCCCTTCCATTGCATTCATTGTATTTTGTATCATTGGGGTTAGAAGGGGGGGTCAGCTGCATTCTTATGACTAAGTAATACATCTTTGATTAGAATTACTTTACTCGCATCTATTTGAAAAATGGATTTTTTGATGCCGAAGATTTCATGGTGCATAATATTTGACGCTCTAATTGAAAGTCATAGTCCAAGGATTTCAGTAATTTTGAGTTATCAGGAAATGAAGGTAACTGAAAAAGAGGTTTTTGAAGATTATTTCAAGATGAGTTAATCGTTTTTTTTTTTTTTACTCACATCATCGCCTGTTAAATTATGACTGGACTGCAGCCTAACATCCATGACAAATGGCACACCTTCTAGTTCTGTATAGGTTCCCAGAGTTCCTCCATAAATACCGCCAGCAGAGTTAACTAATCCCCGTCCTCCGGAACTAACACTACTTGCTGGTCGCGGTGGTGCTGGCCTTTGTGGTGAATTGATTTGATAATGTGCCTGAATTTCCTCATAATCGTGATCTTGATTCTCCGTTGGCAATTGGGGCAACTGCATCAACACGGTAATTAATGGAAAACGAAAAATAATTGGAATTATTATAATACAAACCGGTCCACGTGAATTGCGTTGACCCTGCAAATTCAGTCGATTCAAAGCCTGTTCGGCTTCACATAACGCTCCAGCTGATGCCGATGCCGATGCCAAACCCGATGCTGGCACTGGTGGTGGCAAACGCATGGGTATGGCTCCAGTCTTATAGCAAATAAGTATACCATTTATATCACCGGCTAACTTAAAGCCATCGGGTGCAATTTTCAACTTCGAACAAAGTATTATATCGGTCACTGCTTGGGTAACTGAACCACGTTTTGATAACTTGTAAGCAATCTGTCGCTTACGCCAGGCTTTCTGATCACTGTCGGCAGTGCGAGAGAGTAGCGAGAACTCCTTTGGTGGTGGCACTTTCTCGGCAATGACTCTACCAGACGCAAGAAAAGAAAAATACATAAATATTATATGAAAATAACAATACGAGAAGTAACTTTAAAGTGTCTTTAACTTTCTTTAAATCGGTTAACTAGTTTTTCCCCTTAGCAGATATCTGAAATCCCATGATGCATCGTAGAAAAACCACCATTAAGGGGAAAATTTCAGCACAGACATTTTATAGAATAAGTAACCTAAGGTATTGCCACTGTCCCTGCCCTTCCTTAACTTAAATTAGTTACTTTACGATTTTCACTCACTTTAGTGTCTCGACAACATATTCCGGTAATCCCTCTGATTTGGATAAGCATAAGTAACGTGTTGTTTGTCGTCCAAATAGTATATTATGATCACGCCATAAATCCGCATCGGCATCCTGATCATAAGTACGACTAATGGCACTAAAATTCTTCGGGCAGCTGGCAAAATAGATCAAATGAAATATTATAAAAAATGAATTTTAAGATATTTATGTTCTAATTCATTTCATTTACCGTTCGGAATCTTCGACAATATGTAACGAAGTGATGGGACGATTATCGGGCAGGAAGCTCATTATTGAATTGAACACATTTGTACCAGTGATTCCAGTAGTTCCTTCAGTCGCAAGTGGTGATCCAAGCAAAGCAGCTGTGGGTGAAGCAGAATTGCAACTGTTGCCAGCAGCAGCAGTAACTCCGCTTTGTATATGCTTTCCGGCCTTATTCATTATGTGATGACTTATCTAAAGCTTCTGCGGGGATCAGATGGATTCAAGATGGCAGGAGGGGAAAAAGAAATAAGAAAAGCAAATATTAATAACACTCACTCTGGAAACAAATAAAAGCAAGTCAAAGTTTTTAGATACTCTTTTAACTACTATAGCTAATTTGAGTATATGTTTATAAATGTAAATAATGTCGGAATGGAAAATATCTATCTATCTAATAATTGAAATTTATTATGAACGTATGTATATATAATATCACAAAGTTCTTATTTATTTTTTATTACCCTTTGTTAGAGTATAGTTAATAAATATTTTCAATGTGCAAGCTTAAGAAATCAAAACTGAAACCGAACGGATTTTCCCCTACACTTCACTTATGATTCATATTGTTTTACCGTTACCGAAATAGCTCAGACACGTAACGAAAGGGGTCAAATTTGAGGGGGTATCCCCCTCCCGCTAATTTTAAAACAAATTTTCGTATTAAAAACGGTTACAAATTGAAAGAAAATTTTATGTAAGAGAATAAATCTTTTTACTTTAAAATAAAACTAGATTTTATTGTATTTACAGTTGGATTTATATAATTTATAAAATTATATTTTATGTCGTCTGTCATCCCATTGAAATTTTTACTTGGATCAGTAGATTTTGCTTTAGAGGCTAGCGAATCAAAATAGTAAAGTGAATACATATGTACATATATTCAGAGAAATGAGTCAGGCTCCTACGATTGACAGTATTCATTAGAGATAGACAGAGATTTTTCTTTTTCCCCCGGCTTTTCTACGCCTATGCAACTGACCAGTTTTACCATCCCCCGCCATTGCATTCGCTTGTGGAGAGAGCTTTTGTAGGTCGCCAGGAAAAATAAAGAGAAATGCATTAAGGAGAATGAAATGGAATGCAACCTGTGATAATACATATTTTTTACCGATAAGAATTTGGAGCCAAAAGATAATAATAAAACAAAAACAACACACAACAAAACAAAATTTTAAGATTCAATTCAAGTATTTTTTGTATTTGTTTTACATTGAGTCATCCGAGTCACAGGTCCAGCCGCTATTAGCCAAGATCAGACAAAGAGAAGACGGTAGCTTTTTTTGTTTTTTGCTTTGGCTTTGCTTTACTTTTTTTTTGGTTTTCATTTCCGTCTTCATAGGGTTTCACTTGCTCAGCCTCCCTACTTTCCCCCTACACATCTAACAAACAGCAGCATTTCTACCCCTCCCATGAATCAAATTATTTGCCCTCTTTTAATATACATAAATAGAAAGGCAAAGATTTCGTTTTGCTCCCAGCACCCCCCCTTAACAAACACACACACGCGCAAACTTTTAAGTTAACTTGCGGGCTATCATAAAACACACATTTACATAAATACACACATATATACAGAAGCGTATAATTAAGATTCTCTTTTTGACTTTGATTTTACTTAACAATTTTGGAGTTGTAGTATTTGTTTGTAGTTCTTTTACCTTTTGCCTTTTGGCCACTATGACAGATACATTAGTAAATGGCATTTAATTGAGATATTCTTCATTTAAAGTTGCTTTTAATTTTAATTGAAAAATAGTTCTTTGTTTGGTTTTGCAAACAATAATGAAAATAGAATTCCGATTCGTTTGGTTTTTATTGTTATATCCCGCCGCCCGCAAACGCACACAACAAACGCACACACACATACACTCAAGCCAACTGTCAGTTAACAGAGCTCAACGAAATTGCTATTGCAGTGCTCGAGAATGATAGTGTTAACTAACAGTGCTCAAGATAATACTGTTATTTAACAGTGTTCGATAATGATAATGTTAATTCACAGTGCTCGAGAACGATACTGTTGTTAGCGCACATGTTCATTCTCCGTTTGTTAACTGTTTGACTTAATTTGAGAAACAACAAGATGGGTGGTCAAGGAAAAATGATAAATCGCAAACGTAAATTCGTCGGTCGCAAATCAGATGACCCCGAATTCGATCTGGATAAAAAGCAATTTAAAGTGCTTCATCTGAATGCCACTGAGAAGAGACTGATCATTGTCCTCGAGGGAGCACAATTGGAGACGGTTAAGGTGAGAGTTAAAAGCGCAACTACAATAACGAACAACAACAAATCTCTGTATTATTTGTATCTTAGGTCCATAACACCTTTGAGCTGCTTAATTGCGATGATCATGCCGGCATAATGCGTAAGAATCAACGTGATCCCGGCTCCTGCCGTCCCGACATCACCCACCAGTGTCTATTGATGCTCTTCGACTCACCATTAAATCGTGCTGGCCTTCTTCAAGTATTTGTAAAGACCGAACACAATGTTCTAATTGAGATTAATCCACAGACACGCATTCCCCGGACATTTAAACGTTTTGCTGGATTGATGGTTCAACTATTGCACAAATTTCAAATACGTGCAAATGATTCATCGCGTCGCTTGATGAGCGTCATCAAGAATCCTATTACCGATCATTTACCAGTTGGTTGTAAAAAATATGCCATGTCCTTCTCTGGTAAACTGTGTAAAAATCCCCGCGAACTGGTACCCCATGGTGAAGAGGGAAGCACCAATTACGATGAGCCCGTGGTTATGGTTATTGGAGCATTTGCTCATGGTGTATTAAAAACAGATTACACCGAGGAATTGTTTTCGATTAGTAATTATCCTCTATCGGCAGCAATTGCCTGCTCCAAACTCTGTACGGCATTCGAAGAGGTTTGGGGCGTCGTATGAGCCAGAAAACAAATAGGTCTCTTATCCCTAAGTCTTGTTTAGGTTTACCTGTAGTTACTTATAGATGCAATTTTATAAAATTGATAGAGAAATCTAAGATATATCTTGAAAAATCAAATTTATAAAAGCGATATGCGCGGTAATTGATATTTAAATTCTTTTACTTGAAAACTTTCTTTTCCAGCTGGTGGTGTATCCGTACTTTGACAACTCCTTTATTAATATATCGCCCATAAATTTTCTATTGGTTTAATCTGGAAGGAGTTGTAACATTCTTATCGGAAAGTACTAATCTTCTTTGTCTTATGACCGCTGTAAGCCAATTTAACGAAGAACTCACCGCAAAAGCTGGAAACTCCCCTTTTTGACTATAAGTCCAGTGTTGCAAAGTAAAATGTTAAAAAGTACTTAAGTGAAACTTGAAATAATTCAAATAATTTTCAAAAACATTTTTTAAGTATCTTATTTAAAAAAAAAATTTAAGTCATGCAATTTTAGACTCCTTACAGGTATTTAAAGATCAAGTTTGCGAATATAACTCCTTGTATATATATACATACATACATATATATACATACAGTGGATAGGTTTGTATGTTTATTTATTCTTTATTACTTTATATTATTCTCAATTACAAAATACAAAAGATGTTTCATTTAAAATAGAAAACTTTAAACAAAAAGAAAAATACATATATATTAGAAATTGGAGAAATTAGCTGATAGTTATGCGTTGCCTTCATTTACCCTCATTCTCCTGCTGAAAGATTAGAGAAAAGGTTCAAACGAAATTATTGCATATGGACTTGACGATTCTGTGAAGATGCCCAATTTGATCCTCTCTATTTTATTTTCATATATATTGGATCTTATTTCTAATTGCCATACGTCCCTAATCCGGTTAGCTGCACTACTTTGCCGGCTTTTTGGACGTTTCGTTAGCTTTCTTCTCGGCTTCCCGCTTGGCGGCCGCCTCCTCACGCTGTTGGCGAATAAGAGCCAACCTGGCCAAATCCGCTTTAGCCTCAGTGGTTTTACCAGCTGCATGAAGCTTCTCATAGCGTTGGCGCGCCTTTTGCTTCTCAATCTGTTCCCGTTCACGGCGCGACAGTTCCGGCTTGGCGCTGCTAGTGGCAGCCGACCCAGAGTCGTCTAGCTTAATTTGGGACAATTTTTGGGTGGCCTTTTTGGTCACACGATTGGGATTCTCAATTTCGATGAGCGAGGCCACACCCTTCCTGGCATCACGTGCTTCCGCCTCGGAATCATCATCCGATTCATTATCCTCGGATTCAGATGAATCATCTCCGCCACCGCGCTGTTTTTGTCTTTGAGCGGCTGTTGACCTGCTGGCGGAGGGTTTTGGTTTTGCTTTCGGCTTGGATGTGGAAGCTGCTTTTCCATCATCATCTTCGCCGCTCCCACTGCCGCTACTTGACTGATCGCTATCTTCTTCCGATTCCTGTTGCAGTTCCTCTGGCGAGGTAAAGTGACGACTACGGCCTTTGTGGTTAACGAATTTTCCTCGTGGCATGATGGCAACCTGGAACTAAGACTGAGGCTGTATATATATGTATATATTATATATATATATATACATATGCATATATGTATATAATCTGCCTATAACCCTAAATTGTGTATCGATAATATATTCGATAGAAATCCAATCATGTAAGTTTTCTTGTCCGTATGGCACTGCAAGAGAGAAAAAACAAACCTGCTTGTTTTCATCCACTGTATATACTAAATTTAATGTTAATTTACTAAAGTTTAATTTTGAAACTATATTCAATGAATGACATTGTAATGTAACAACAAAATGTAAAAACATTTCCGAAGAAAATGCTTAAAATTTATTAACATATTATATATGGTGGTTGAACACAAAATAAAAACAAACATTAAATTAAATTAAATTACATAAATTGGATATCCTTTTCAATCGCAAAAATTGTCCTGTTTCAGTCCCACAGTATACGATTTTTTATAAATGATTATTTAATTAAATGTTGTTACTTAACGCAATGTCAATCTATTATAAGCCAGATAAATTAACAATAATTTTAAATTTGCATCATACCCACTAGCCTATCCGAATGACTACTTAGACTGAATTATTAAAAAGTAGTTGGAAAAATTCTAATCTTGCAAACAATTTTGTTGATTTTGATACAAAATAATATTTGTGGCCCCATTTTAATTGCCGTGCCATAAGAGACTAATCGATATCATGTCTTAGTTTTGTTTCGATAACTTTTATCGAGCACCGCTCTATTAGCACACAAAAATAATCGGTAAACAACTTGGATTTTCTTTACTCTTCTAATTCTATATAAAATTTAAAGAATTTGCCGTTTAAACTATTGCAAATTAAGCAAATTACTTTGGCCTAAGGCCATAATAGTATAAGGAATACGAATCGGAGCAACAAAACGGCGGCAACGGGCTACATAAGGCATTTCCCTATTTTCCATTATACGACATTTTCCACGCTCCGCAGGTTCGCCATTTTGTTTCGTTGTTTTCATTCGTTCATCGTGGTTGTCGTCGTCGCTGTCTCTGTCGCTGTCGGACGAACAAATTCACCACCAAAGAAGAAGGCGGCAGTCTCTATATTTCCTTCGCTCTCTTTCTCTCTCTTTAATAACCATTCGACAGACAATGCGCGCGAGTGGACCAGATATATGTGTTAGGCGCGTGCGCCTCTCCTATAGATGCATGTTTGTGTGTGTGTGCGTTGCCTCTGTGTATTCGCATTTTGAGTAATTTCGAACTGAAATTTTTGTATATTTGACGGCGACAACGCACGACGACTGCGGCGGGCTGCGGCTGCTTATAATACGGTTTTTTTTTTTATTTTTTTGTTACTCACAAGAAACAGAAACGCGCGTTAAGCGACAAAATCCTCCGTACGTACGTACTGTGTTGTGTGTGTGTGTGGGAAATAACTTACCAAAAAGAAAAGCACAAAAAAGAAAAGAAGACTACGCTCGAAAAACGTAGCACAAAAAACCCAAAAATTGTGGTAAATTTACAAAAAAAAAAAAATTAATGAAAAAAATTTAAATTATATAAATATTTGTCACAAATTGTTAGTGAAGAGTAAATAAATGATAAAATTCCATTGAAAATTTCTAAAATTTAGCGCCAAAAAAATGCAAGGGATAAATGTGAGACTTCAATGGACATGACAAAATTTTTTCAATTTTTTTTTTTTTTTGGTGGTGGAACAAAGCAAGCAAGCAGCAGCAAGAAGAGGAAGCAGCTGAAGAAGAAGCAGAAAAGAGCTGACTGTGTGCATGTGTGTTAGTGAGCCTTAGTGTATAATATTAACAAAAAGAGAAGAAAAGAAAACTTATAAAAAACCGCCAAAAACATAAAAAGCAAATAAATGTTAGCCAATAGATATCTGCGATTTTCCAAATTGGTAAAATTTATCTTTTAATAAGCATTTTTATGTTTTTTGGTGTTACGTGCTGCTGCTTGTATGTGTATGCATGCGTGTTTGTGTGAGCATATATATATATATATCTGTGTGTGTGTGTTTGTTCGGGGCGCGTGTGTTTTGCCGCCGCCGTTTTTGCCGCTTACGTTACGTTATGACGTTAAAATATTTGACGTATATTCTCAGCTAGCCAAAACAACGTAGAGGAAATTTCTTTTATGTTTTAATTTTTGTTGTTCTAACTTTCTACCTTTTCGTCTTTTAGTAAAAATGAGAAAAATCTAGAGTGCAACAATCTAAGAGTGAAGAAAATAATAATATTAGTAAACAAAAGGGGGAAAAACAAACAAAATAAAACAACAAAAAATTGTGTGTGTTTTTGCTTCCTCCCCATTGCGTGACATCCCAATTCTTCATTCACAAACAAAAAACAACTACAACTAAACACAACTAAAACCAGCAGCAGCTGCAACGCAACAAATCCAGCAACAGTAGTGGTAGGGGCAGCATTTGCATTTTGTGGATTAAATATTAAACAAATTGCCAAATGTAAGTAAAACAGAAGCAACACAATCAACAAATTGTGCGAAAATGCAACAATAAGAAATGCATATTAAGGCACGTGGCGCATGCGTTTATAAAGCTTTTTAAAAAGCGCGCGCGCTTCTTATCTAACAGATTGCATGCGTTCCCTTCATGCGTGTCTTCAATGCTTAAATGCATATATGTACGTACGTATGTGTTTTGTGTGTGTGTGTGTGTAGGTGCAGGTATTCCAGTTCAAATTTGAATTTATAATAACTGTGCTGCTACTGCTTACTGAGTGACAGATTGAGAAAAAGTAGCAGTAACAAACAAGAGATAGGTAGCATGTGGCGAATCTCCTTTTTGGCCAGGACACAATAATTGCTGGCAGCTGTTACATTAATATAGAAGAGTGAACAGAACAAAAATATGTTATTTGTTTTAAAAGTTCCATGTATCTTTTGGACAAATTTTGCATCTGCCAAATACAATTGGTTTCAAACCCATTTCTCTAGTGTGTTTACTTTTTGAAATTTCATTGATGCAACCTCTGCTCGCCAAGCAACTAAGCAGCCAACCGCCCCTCCACTTAGTCATCCTCACCACCGTACTTCCCTCGTAGAAACCGGCTTCAAGATTCGTGCCACTATTAGCACAATTTATTAACCTAGAGGCGGCAAGCAGCAGCGCCGCGCATACTTGAAGATACACAACATTTCTCTCTCTCTCTGTGTGTATGTGTGAACATGCCGCCATATTTGCATTTGACTACATATTACGTAGTCCAATAACGTTATCTCGCTTGCTCTCTCAAACCAGCTGCAACAACTCTGAACACACAAAAAAAACCAAAAATTTTATGCCGGTTCAATAAGAGAGAAAGAAAGGCGGGAGAGAGAGAGAGAAAAACAAAAATTGACTATTGTATGAATGAAATTATTAAGACTTTATTTATGATTTAAAATAAACATGTTTATTGCTTTTAATTAAAGATTTAATATTTTAATATTTTAGGTTTTTTTAAAATAATAATTACCCCATCCTCACCTCATTCTCCTCCTCCCACTACATACAAACAGTAAGTGCTAAACTCTCTACGTCATCGCGTGCTTGCCTTGAAACAACGAGCTGACCAAACGAACGTAAAACAACCAAGAGCCGAAGTTGTTCGTAACATTTGTTTCGCTACGAGACAAGAAGACTACGTAAAAATCGTTTTTAGTCGTCTACTGTACTACATAATTACAAGAGAGCGCCAGAGCGAACGAGAGAGAGAGAGAATAGAGAGGGAGAACGAAGAGAGAGCCCTCTCTCGAATAATGTTTTGTTTTGTTTAAACTTTATTTTGAAAAAAGAAAAACCAAAAATTGAAATAAAGAGAACATCAAAACTAAGTTTTCTTTTTCTTTTCAACTTTTCTGTTTTTACATACATATAACACTTCGACTATGTCGGTTGTTGTTGCTAGCTGCTGCTTTGCTTCCGTTTAATTTTTGCGTCACATTTACACACACAAGCACACACACCAAGAAACACGTACAAATGACATTTACAGTGGTTTAAATGAAATTTGCCTAGGAGTCAGATAAAATAAATAAGACAAAACTAATCTTTAATTTGTAGCACGATAACATATTATGTGCAAAAACAAATGCCTTTTGTGAAAAATATTTTTTTAAATAAAAGGTTATATAGCCTTCTATTTCGTTTGTTAATCCGATTAGCTACTAAAAAATTATAAAAAGCCGTCGATAAATATATTAATTACTTTTTATTTAGGCCTAAAAAGTTTATCTATCAACCACTACGGTAAAATAAAATTGATTTTATAGGCTAATGTTAATTTTACTGTTGGCTCTCTGTTTTTACCGGCCGGCACATGATTAACCTGTGTATAAATGTATGCGTGATAAATGAAATAATCCAATAACAATGATATGAGTATGTTATGATATTTGTTGTGATAATAAACTAGTTTAACTATAAAATATCGGAGTTACCTTAATCTGTCGTTGTATTGTTTTGTTTATGTTGGTTGTCAAGCTAGATGCAATTTTTATCAATGCAGTTAACCACTGTAGTAGTAAACGATTTAAAGAGAGAGAAAGAGCCGCATACATACACACATATATGTACATGCACGTAAATTCCCCATCTCACCTCACAGCCACCTCTCCCACCACCAACACCACCATTTTAACATCAGACCCTAAATTGAGGGTGTTAAAAAAGCCAAAAGGAAAAGAACAAAAATTACAAATTACTTGCAACAACAAACAAAGCCAGTTTTTGTATGCCAAAATGATTCATTCTTTAAAAAAAAGAGAAAAAATAAATTCAACTTGAAAAAATAACTTTTGAAGGTGTCGTGGTGAATAAAACACACGAACACACACACACAATGATTTAAAAGCGTGCCAGCCTTAGGGAGGTAGCAGCACGCCCGAGAATTAGACGTTTATTGATGTTCAAATAAACTATTCAATAGACTTTAGAATAAATGGTTTTCATTTTTGTTAAAATAAAAACGTGGATTTTGTTGCATATCTGTATTTTGTTTATGTATTTTGTTAAATAAACGTCAACCAAATAACAGAAATTATGGTAGCGAAAGCGAGACAGGCATAGATATATAAATGCCTAGGGAAGAGAGTAGTGAGTGTCTCCTAAATGTGTATGTGTGTGCACGCTCTTTTTCTCTCTCTGTTCGAATTTCGAAAATCGAAATTTGTGAACTGGCAAAACGGCGGCAAAGTAACAACTAAAAACTACACAAACATCACAACAACACACACTAACACAAAGTGGGAAAACAGAAAAATATTGAATAGAAAGAAATATATATAAGAATAACGCAAAAAACAACTTTAGGCAATAAAAAAGAAAAAAAAAAAGAGAAAAGAAAAACAAATGGTGAGAATATTTATAAAAGCAACAAACATTTCTAAAAGATATTAGTTTCTGTTGTTTTTTTGCTTTTGTGTTTGTTAGTGGTATGTGCTTGCCCGCCCTGCAGCTGCTGCTGTTGCATTTTCCCTCCGTCAATCTTCTTCTCTCTTATTGCGAATAAAATTGAAGAATAATCATGAAAAAATATATAAACTTGCGAAATATTGTTTTTTTTTTTTTTTTTTTAAATGTAAGAGGAGAATGGCCCGTCGAAGTTCCCTCAGTTATTAAGCCGGCAAATTTATTTTACGTGTTTTTAACTGGACTCTCTTGTATATTTTCAGCTCACTGTTAAACAAGGACAGAGAGAGAAAGAGCGAGCGAATACCGTTAAAATGTCATTGCCGTGTCCATGAAACTGCAACTAAAACAGCAAAAACAAAATCAAAAAAATAGCAAGCAAAGCCACAGCCAAAGGGGGGCGGCAGTGGTAAGTGTTGAATCCCCTTAATATAAACATATTTATTTTAAACAAATATCTAATAATTGATATTTCTTATTTTGTTTTACGTGGATACGCTAGGACAAACCAATTGCTAGAGGCATGAATCAAAGGATCTGTAGAAACCCTTTAGGCCACAAAGGATTCATATTACCAACAGTAGCAGGCATAGCTGCGGCAGGAGAAACAGCAACGACAAAACGCATAGGATTAACAATATTATTTGTTGAGAAGAAGCAGCTGCATCAGCAGGAGCAACTAATACAGTTGACCTAAGTGGAGGATTCGGAGGAGGAGGAGGAGCGGCGGACGGACGGAAGGAAAGAAGGAACGAAGATACGGAAGGCGGAAGAAACTGCTTGTGCTTGAGGTCGTCCGGCCGTCTCTCTCTGTTTTAAAGCAAAATTCCGTTTAATCTAACAGTTGGAAAAGGAGCAGCATTATCCACCATGTCGTCATCCACAGCAGCTTCAACAACAACAACAACCACCACATCCTCATCATCGGGATCAGGTGGCGTTGGCGGCGGAACGGCAGCATCAACGACAAATGAACAACCGCAGCCGCCGCATCATCAACAGCAGCCACCACCGCGTTATGAACCTCCCGTGGAGCCAATTAATGGCATTGTCCAGCCACCAGTTGTTCCGCCAGCGGAACGACCTGGTCGGAATACAAATCAATTGCAATATTTAATAAAAACCGTTATGAAAGTCATCTGGAAACATCATTTCTCATGGCCCTTCCAACAGCCGGTGGATGCTAAGAAATTAAATTTACCCGATTATCATAAAATAATTAAGCAACCTATGGATATGGGTACGATAAAAAAGCGTTTGGAGAACAACTATTATTGGTCGGCAAAAGAGGCGATACTTGACTTTAATACAATGTTCAATAATTGTTACGTTTATAACAAACCTGGAGAGGATGTTGTTGTAATGGCACAAACATTGGAAAAAGTTTTCCTGCAAAAAATTGAATCGATGCCGAAAGAGGAATTGGAATTGGAACCTGTAACGGCAAAGGGTGGTAAAAAGAAACAACGGGCACCAGCCACACCCAAATCCGCGGGTGGTGGAGCCGGAGCAGTACCCACTAGTAGCAGTAGCAGTACTTCCAACAGTAAGCTACCCACAGCTGGACAAACTAGCGGTGGTGGTGGCAGTGGTGGAGCTGGAAGTGCCGCTCGACCCGTTTCCTCATTGGGTGGCACAGTTTCATCGACAGCAGGAGGAGTGGGAGTTGCACCGTCCATACCACCGATTAGCACAATGCCACCGCATTCAGTACCCGGTAGCACCAATACAACCACCACGGCCATGGGAGCAGCTGGAGGAGCAGCAGCTGGTGCTGGCAATCCTGTGGCTCTTATGGCCAGCCTTCTACAACAGCAACAGCAGCAGCCATCATCAGCTTATCCCGGTGCTAATCAATCATCCGCTGTGGTCAATAGCTCCTCCCTTTTAGATGGCTCAACGGTTGCAGCGATATCCGGCGTTGGCGGAGGAGCGGCAGCGAGTCAATTATCAGCCGCCGCTGTGGCCACAGCCAATGCCGTTCAAGCCTACGTCAATAGCACGGCCGGAGTCGGCGTCAATGTTGGTGTAGGTGTCGGAGTAGATGGTGCCGTTATACCACCCCAACAACCAGCCAAAATGAAAAAGGGCGTTAAACGAAAGGCGGACACAACGACACCTACAGCGAATGCATTTGAATCACCCTACGCCCAAATGGATTCCAAATCAGCGAAAATAGCAACAAGACGGGAATCGAATCGTCAGGTAATTGGCAAAAAGGTAAGAGTAAAAGGTTTAGAGAAGGTAGATGAGGAGACTGAAATGTGTTTACGAAACAACTTTAATCGTCCCACCACTTTAACCCCCATAAACGAAGAAATGAGAAGCGTCTAGAGGGAAGGGACGACATGGAAAAGTGGCAATGATGACAAATGATTATTCTCTATTTTAAAGAAAAAATGAAATAGTGGGGAGTGGTGAAGGGGGGAATATATTAATTAGATTTGAGTCCGAACAGTGTTGCCAGACTCGCTTGGACACTGTTGAAGTCCGTTATTTGTTTCCTGCATGAGTATTAATAGAGGAGAAAAGAAGGAAAAAAAACGGTTTAATCAGATGTCCGAAAGATTGCAATAGTCTAGTATTCCTTTTCGTTATTATCGTCCGATAAATTCCTGTCAGTATAAAAATAGATATATAGGGCAACGGATCACGACATATTTTACTATGTATTGGTAGGGTATTCATCATTTGTGGCCACCATTAGCCTTTTTCCCCTTCTCTTAGATTTACACCACTTATATATATATACACACACACACTCATAAAAGAATACACTGCCTTATCCTTGCCTTTTACTCTTTTTAAGTTAATTTTTTGTTGAAAAAAACAAAAAAAATCGGGTTTAACTATCTGATTTTTGCATAATTGCAACTTATTTTTATTTATATTTCATGCTTAACCAAACCAAACAAAAACTGCTTTTTTTTTCTTTTTCTTTTTTGTTTTCTTTTGGTATATTTTTTTTATATATTGGCTTTCCATTGCGCTCACGTACGGCTTTGCACGACAAAATCAATTATCCGAATATCCAAATTCGATGATGGAATTGCTGAATTTTCAATACAGGATCTTACATTCCAGGGCTCGGGTGGATATCCCATGTCACCGCTGGGTGTGGCCGGCGTGCCCGGTGTCCTTATGGGATCAGGCGTTGTTGGAACTGGTGTTGGTAATGCCGCTGTCGGTGGCATCGGTATGGGTGGTGTTGGTGGAGTCGGCGGTGTTATGGGAAGTGCCGGTTCGAAATCAAAGGAGAAACTATCGGATGCTCTCAAGTCATGCAATGAGATCCTTAAGGAGCTATTCTCAAAGAAGCATTCCGGTTATGCTTGGCCCTTCTATAAGCCGGTGGATGCGGAACTGTTGGGTCTACATGATTATCATGATATCATCAAGAAGCCCATGGATTTGGGCACTGTTAAGCGGAAAATGGACAATCGGGAATACAAGAGTGCACCGGAATTTGCAGCTGATGTACGATTGATATTCACCAATTGCTATAAATACAATCCCCCAGATCATGATGTGGTGGCAATGGGCAGGAAACTGCAGGATGTCTTCGAAATGCGCTACGCCAATATACCCGATGAGCCAGTGGCCAATGCGGCTCATCATAGTCACAGCCATGGACATGGTCATGGTCATGGGCATGGTCACGGGCATGGGCATGGTCACAGTAGTCATGGCCATGGGCATGGTCATGGCGGCTATTCCACGACAAGCATAAAACACGACGCCAGCGATACATCAAGCGAGGACTCAAGCGACACGGAAAACGAATCCAATTCGGATGAGGAAAGAAGTGCACGCTTGAAAATGCTTGAGTCCAAGTTGTTGGGCCTTCAGGAGGAGATCCGTAAACTTGTGGAAGAGGCGTCTGCCAAGAAGAAGGCCAAGAAAAAGCTGAAAGAGAAAAAGAAAGGTATGGGATCGAACAGTGGAGGAGGTTCTGGTGCCGGTGGCGCAACTGGCGGCGGTGTTAGCGGTGGCAATTCCGCCACCGGTGGTGGACAATCGTCTATGCCCGTCTCTGTGCCGGCCAGTGTTGCTGCCCTCTCAGCGGCAGCAGCGGCCAGTGGAGCCACTGGAGCAAATCTCTCTGCCCTGCTTAGCGGTAGCCTGGTAATGGGTGCCAATCCTAATGCCTCTGGTGTGGGTGCACCGGGTTCGGCAGCCGCCCTGCATGCCCATGAAATGGCCTTGGCCATGAGCCAATTGACTGGAGGATCTGCGTCTGGTTTCAATCCAGGCAATGTGGTTGGTGCTGGCGGTGGTGTCAGCGGTGGCAAGGCGGGAGCTTTGGCTGGTGCCTTGGCAGCCGGAGCAGCAGCTGGCGCTGGTGGTGCCTCTTCCGGTGGCAGTAGTAAAGGTGCTAAGAATAAGGGACAACGCGGCGGAAAGGGTGGAGCAAATGCGGCAGCTGGCGGTGTTGGTGGAGCTGCAGCAGCCGCAGCAGCGGCGGCAGCTAACATGGCAGCAGCAAATGCCGGAGGCGGCGGATCAACGACTGGCTCTAAGCGTGGCAAAGGCGGTGGCGGCGGTAGTAGTGGGGCGGGCAATGCAGCAGCAAATGCAGCAGGTCCCGGCAACGCTGCTGGTGGTGGAGCGGGAGCGGGCGCTGGCGGTGCACGAGGCAGTAGCAAAAAGAAACCCAGCCAGGTTATGAATTTTGATTCCGAAGAGGAGGACACAGCCAAGCCCATGTCCTACGATGAGAAGCGACAATTGTCCTTGGATATTAATAAGCTGCCTGGTAAGAGCAATATATAGATGGGATCCCCAGTAGTCACATCATTTAATGTAAAATACTTTATTCCCATTCAGGCGACAAACTTGGCCGTGTAGTCCACATCATCCAGAACCGTGAACCATCGCTGCGCGACTCCAATCCCGATGAAATTGAAATCGATTTTGAGACACTGAAGCCGTCGACGCTGCGCGAGCTAGAAAGCTATGTGGCGTCGTGTTTGCGCAAAAAAACACGTAAGCCATATTGTAAGTTTGTAACTAAACCGAGACCACAAAAAAAAAAAAAACAAAACAAAAACAAAACAAAAAACAAAAAAACCAAGACAAAAACAAACCAAAAAAGACAAAAAAACAAACACCTAAAAAATACTTGAGAAAAGCAAAGCTGAGAAACAACTTGAGATAAAACAACCAACAAGAACAACAAGAAAGAGAATGAGAAAAAAGAAAATCTTAAAAAAGAGAAAAAACAAAAAAGAAGAAAAGCTTTTTTTGCTGTTCTCGTTTTCTTTTCTTTTTTTTTTTTGTTTGTTTGATCATTTTTTGTGTGAGATTGAGAACCGATATATTTTCAAATTCCATCATAAGACAACATACAACATGTATATATATAGATATATATGTCTATATCTTTAAATATAAATATATACATATATATCTATATATATATAAATTATATTCATAATAGTGGTCATGTTTAGTTAGAAAACCAAACTACCAAAAAAAAAAAAAAAAAAAGATCTATACTAAGTTTTTGTTTAAATTTCCTTCAAGCGATTTGTTGTTTGTTCTGTAGTTGTCCTTTTTGCATGCTCGTTCTTTTTTCCCCTTTGGTGACCCCGACGCCTAACCTAACCTCTAAATTTCAATCCAAGTTTACATTATCACACTATTTTTCTCTGCCTCTGACTCTCTACCTTTTCGTTTTACGTATATAAACATAATCTATATATAATGTATAATGATCAAGCATGTTTGCCTTTATATATATTTTTTTTACATGGTAGTAATTGAGATAAGTCTCTTGATAAAAGTTATTAGTTGTGCTTCGATTTGTCTTCACAATTTTCATGTATTTTCCAACCCTAAGAACGGTCTATAAAATTTGGCGTTAATTTGATATCCTTTTAGCCATATCTCTTTGTACTCTAAGAGGAGATGCAAGAATTTGCATTTTTCGATGCATTTTAACATTAGTAGCGCAGGATAGTATTTCATATTATGTTTACCCGATCACCGGGATAACTCTTAAAAATAAAATCGCAGCATGTTTGTTTTTTTTTTTTTTTTTTTTTTTTTTTTTGAATTAGCTTATCTCTATTTGTAAAATTTCTCGCTCTCTCTTTTTTATATCTCTCTAAGACTCAACCATATTTTCCTAGTGTATAGCTAGTCCTTTATCCTCATCCTTCTCCGTCTGTTACTTTTGTTTTTTTTTTTTTTTTATAATATTGTTTAAAGGAATACAACTAAAGTTTCTCTCCACTTGGTTTTTTCTTTCCAATTTTCTTTTTCTACTTTCTATAGATAAAAAGCCCTCGGGTAAATCTAAGGATGAACAGATGGCTGAAAAGAAGCAAGAGCTGGAGAAACGTTTACAGGAGCTGGGAGGAAGCAAGAAAACCACCAAGAAAGGTAAGCATATTAAACCTATTCGATAACATAAAATTGATTACATTTTACACTTTAAAACTCATTACTAATATATGTATTTGTTTTCTCTTGCAGATGAGTCCACTTCAAATAAAGTGGAAGCTGTTCAACCTACAAATCCCGTTTCATCAAGTTCAAGTTCCAGCGATTCGTCGTCATCGAGTTCGAGTGATAGCAGTTCAAGTGACTCAAGTGACAGTGAAGCAGGTTAGAGGACGCCGTTTAGTTTTTTTTTTTTTTTTTTTTTTCTTAACTGTTTCAAATAATTGTTTTTGTAATAATTCACATTTTTATACTATTACAATGTATATATACATATATGTATATATATATATATATATATATATATATATATGTATATGTATATGTATGTAAACATAGATATATATAGAGCGAGAGAGATATACATACATATAGATCTATATATAAGCTAAGAGGAAAACACACAACCACACACACACAAACACAGACTCACACACACACACATACACCATACACATACACAGATTATGATTTATTATTTTAATTAAGGCTTAGCTCGCTGAAAATGAAACAAAAGAAGAAGTGAAAATAGATCAGCAAGAAAGAGAGATAGAAGAAAGAAAAAACAGATGAACAGTTTTTAGTTTAGACACAGACAAGAGAGACAGCAAAAATGTCATGTAACGTAAGTAAGGTACGTAATGTATGTAGTTTAGTGTTGGAAAAGGTCATGTGTAATTTGAACAGAGTTTGAAGAAGAAAACCTTAACTAAATACAAATTGAATATATTATTAATATATGCATATACTACATATATTTTTATGTATGTATATCAATAATATATTATGTTTAATTTAGTTTCGACCTAAGTAAGAAAAAAAGTCTCCTAGGCAAAAGGAAAACAGATTCAATAAAAGCAAACATTTTGTAACAAAAAAAAAAAAAAAAAAAAAAAAAAAAAAAAAAAAAAAAGAAAATATGCCACTTGTGCTGTCTGTTGCTGCTACTGCATATTGTGTGAAAGAGAGCAAGTGACAGACAGCAGGCAAGATAGAGATAGCGGTATAGTTTTTAATTTAGAAAGAGATAGTTGCAGCTGTGTTGTTTCGTTTTTAAGCATCTAAGGCAAGAGAAGGGAAGGTAAAGAGGGCGAGAGAGAGAGAGAGAGAGCTACATAGTTTAGCTGCGTTGAGTTTTTCTTTCAACATAACATCATCGATCACTAGGACACGGCTTCAGTGGTGCGAGTGCTGCAGGAAACGCTGTGCTGGTTAAAGTTCTGTACAAGTACAAAAACTGTTCCGTTATAGAAAGCGGAGTCAGCTCAAGCCAGCAGCCGGCCGCCGAATCGAGAGCAATTCCACACATACATTTTCAAAGAAAAGTTTGAGCTATCTTTCTTTCATTAATTTTACTATTAGTTTCTCCTGCATTATTATTTTTGATTATTTATTTGAAACAGAGAAAGAATTAATATATTATCCTACCTACCATTTAGCGCATTTTGTTTATGTTTTTAGTGTGCTAAAAAAAAAAAAAAAGCGAAAAAAAAATAAATAACAGAACGAATCAGACAACAATTGGTAACGAGGGGAGGAGGGCCGCTATAGTGCTGCATGTCATTAGATATTGAGAAAAAAAAAATAATATATGTTGCAGCCCTGGTTCGCAGAGAGCTACATACAAGATCAATTCCCAACCACCCCTCGCAAACCACTCCACTACCACCATACCCCTGAACAAGAGAAAGAAAGACTGCAAATAATAACAACTGATAAAGGGTATTTTTTTTTTTTTTTTTTTGTTTTTGTTCTCTCTGCTTAGAACCAAGTTCAAGACAAAGTGCAATATGTGAAGATATGGATAGGAAGATGAAAAAAGAAAAGTCCCAACAAATTTTAATAATAATCAATTTCTCTTATTTATATAATTTTAAATCGAAAATTTAAACATTTTATGGGTAGAAGAGTATACATATCCTTGCAAATTGAATAAATTAGACTATCTGTCTGTCTGTCTAGTTCAATTATAAAAACACTTGTTTAGCCTGAATGAACTTCTTCTTCTGTTATGTGCAATAACATTTTTCTAGGATTTTCAAATCAGATTTATTTATCATAATTCACTTATATGCAATCGAATCACTATATATCATATATGAGAAAAGAGATATATACAGAGAGATTGGAAAAAAGGAGTACAGCAGTAACCTTTCTCCTTTTTTTTATTATTCTCTAAATATTCTCATGGCAAAACTTGCCAATTATTAACAGTCGATTCCATAGGATTATTTTATTGAATTGAATTAGTCGAACGGTAGTTGCTTTTATTTAACGGTTTTATACATTTTAGACTCACACACACGCACACACACAGTAAAATATACTTTAATAAAAATAATTGCATGGCCGGCCCTTCCAGGGCTGCAGAGCACATTGCTTTCTTAATCGGTCCGATATCGTCTTTTAATTTGGCTTATTTGTGCTAAGGGATAATTCAATCCGAATAATACAAGCAGTGCTGCTGTTGTCAGCCCTGCTTAACACTCTCTCAGCTAACGGTAAAACTAAATTTGCAGGGGTATTAGAAACTGCGGCACAGCCGGCAGCAGGTAGTTAGCCACGCCCTCTGGTATTAGTTAATGGATTTTTTTTTATTTGGTTAATTGGTATTTTTTTTTTTTTTAACTAGCATTTGTTTAACAAATGAATAAAACAAAATTCAATTGAATTCATTTTTTAAATATGGTCAAAATCGGTTGCGCATTCTTTCAATTTTTCTGTTCAGGGGGGGAAAGTGAAAGGTTGGGGATTAATTTGTTCTTCAGTTTTTCTTTGAAGTTACAATTTTTGACAACTACTTTTCTTTTCTATCCCCACGCACACACACACACACACACACAACACCACACAATACACAGACACATAGAAACTCTATATATATATATATATATACATAACACTAATTAGGTTTATATTAGGTATATATATATATACATATATATATATATATGAAATGCATATAGATATTGTATTTAAGCATTTTTTAGGTATTAAACGAATTGTATTTTTAAATAATACACACAAAACACTAACACACACACACACACACACACATACACAAACAACAGACACTTATACAGAAGCAAAAAAACTATCTTAAAAACAAAAATGAAAGAGAAAAAACAACAACAACAACAAAAGAAAACAAATAGTTTAAGTCTTGAATTATGATTATTATTACCAATATTATTATGATGAGATGATGATGATTATTATTATTATTATTAATTATTAATTATTACCAATTATTATGATGATGAGAAAATGCTGAAAAAAATCGTGAAGCAATTGTGTATTGGGGGCAGCCAATCTGAAAGTTAAACAACAACAAAAACCAAACTAAAGTTACAAAAAAAAAAAAGAAACAAACCAACAAAACAAAAATGAAAAAGGAAAAGCAAAAGGAAAAAAAATGAAAACTGAACCAAACCCAACCAACAAGCAAAAAATTGAACTAAGCAACCAACCAACAAACCAAACAAAATTTACTTCAAACTAAATCTTATAAAACAAAAGCCAAACGCAACAAAAAAAAACTTATTTCTATATATCGCCTACAATCAACCACAACTGCACACACACACACACACACACACATACATATATATATACACTCATACACACACATAAATATACAAATACACAACCAAAAATCCAAACACCCACCCACCAAACTAGAGCCACTACAGACAACCAAACAACAAAACCTAACCACACTTCTGTGTTCTTATTTTTTCTCTCTTTTGAATTCTATTTGTCATCATTCTCCTCCCCTGTCGTCTATTTACCTCTTTCTCATTATTTTTATAAATATAATTCACTTGTTTTTTCCATATTTCTTTCCAAAACATTAAATTTTAATGAAAAACTGCAAAAAAGATGATATAATGAAGGAATAATGTCCAGAATATTAATATTAAAATGTAGGGCAACAGCAGAAGAAGCAGCATCAGCAACAACAACAACAACAAGCAGTAGCAACTGCAATATTAACACCAACAGCCAAAATCCACAATAAAATAGAAATCTTCCTATACTTTCCCATATTCTCAATTGTTGTCGTCTCGTCTCTCCCCTTCTCTCTTCCCTAATAAGCGCATTAAAAACTAAACAAATAATGACCAACAAACAAAAAGGAAGGAAAAAAAAAGAAACAGTGATAAAGTCATTTCAAGCAGTACAAGCAGTGCATGTAAATTCATCACATGATGTCCTCAAACGCACATGCACACACATACGGGCACACTGCTTATACTGTTATACAAGCGAGCGAACAAGCAGCAAGCAGAGCAGAAGTTTTTACTTAGATGATTTATATAGCCGCCATATTTGGAAAAAGATATATGTATATACATAAAGATATATTGCATTTAAGTTTTTTCCTTTCACCACATTATATGATGAATGTGGTGTTCTCTCTCTCTCCGTTTCTTGATCAACACAATTGCCCTTTGCTTCTAAATTCTTTCATATTTCCCTACTTTCTTTCTTCTTCTGCCTCTACTTCGCCTTTGTATACAATTTTTTTTAACAATAAATGAGTAAATTATAATCAAATTTTGTATTTTTTTTTGTTTGCTTATGTTCATACTTACACACACACAAACACATACCGACACAAGCAACTGCTACACTTCCACATGAACACGCATAAATGTATACATACACACACACACAGATACACAGAAAAGGGAGACCCTTTCTTTATATAGCATACATTTCCGGGGGCTCTTCTTCTTAGGCACTTCATGTATGTGTGCGTGTTCCCGTTTGTGTGTGTGTGTGTGCCTGTGTATGTATGCATGTATGCCATATAAAGTATAATTGAAAATCAACACCTGATATAATGGAAAACTAAACTGAAAAATCATCTAAACTACAAATTATCAAACGAAAAAATAAAAATCATCTACATACATGTATATATATATAGATATATATATGCATATATATACATACATGTATATATATATATATATAGATATGTGTGTATATATATATTTATATATATATATATATACGTGATCAATATGTTGTTAAAACAAAACAAATATGCAAAAAAAAAAAAAAATGGAAATGCAAAAAAATACTAAAGATTAATACAAATGTTAAATGAAAGAACTAATACACTTGCAGACAATGTGTTTATGAGTTGGAAAAGCTAAAACAAAAACGAAATGCGAGCAAGAGATAACACAAAAACAATAAACCTAAAAACTGTAAATAAAGTTAAAAGAAAACGAAAATGTTAACAAAACAAAAAAAAAAAAGGGTGGAGGAACAGTAGCAGGACAAAAGATAAAGGACGGAGGCCAGAAGATACACATAACAATCAAGCACACAGAATATTGTATAGCTATCAAATGCCACTGCTTTGTTTATTAGGTAGTGGTGACCCCGACGATTACAATGACTGTACCTTATCTAAATCTATGTTTCCTAAAAAGCATTGACAAACCCTGTCATCATTCAATTTGACCCCTTATACTGCATTGTATATATATATATATATATATATATATATGAGTGTTCTTCCGTTTGAATTCTTTAATTCTGTTCGATGCAAGATATATCCAAGTACAGTCAGTCATTCGTGCGATAATGATTATCCATATACACTTTCTACTTCATACTTAACCGATGTTGTCTGTAAGCAGCCCAGTCGTATAAATTTGTTTTTCTTTAATTTTCCATCCAATCACCAATAAGACGCTTCCATTTGATCGTGACCGTAAGCTTCCTTTTTCAAGTAACAAACTTAGTTAATTAAATGACAGAATAATACAAATTGCAATAGGAAAAAACCAATCAAATTAATGAACCACCAAAAAAAAATACGACAAACATATATACACACAAACACACATACATACGGTACACACACACACATACAAACGTACATATATGTAACATAAATGACGTAAGGCAACAAGTAGTGCAGGATAAAGCTATAGCTCTAGGGTTGTCACCTCTTCTCAATGTATACAGCAAATATAACGGAACGATAACGAACAAACCTCACACATACACAAACAGGCATATATACATATGTATGTATGTATATATATAGTGACAGAAGAAGAAGAAAACACCAATTAGATTTTACAATATATATATACATCTATATATATATATATAGCTAAAGAGGAAATATATAAACAAATATACAAAATAAATAAAAAAAAGGGAAAAAGAAGTTTCAACGGATTAATCAAATGTATTTTGGAAGCATTTGATACATATACATGTATATATATATACACATACATAATACTTATATATATATATATATATATATATATATGTATATATTTGTATATACATATATGCATATACATACTCATATATATGTATATATATATATATATATATAAATGTATAATTTAATTTTTCGGCTGTCGGCTTTCCCCTTTACACATTGTTTGCACGTTTTTTTCAAAAAAAAAAAAAAAAAAAGAAAAAAAAAAAAAAAAAAGGAAAGAAAAGAAAAGAAGAATGAAACAAAAGAAAAATTGCATATAAAACTAAAATTTAAACCTATATAAAAATTTTTAATATTAAATTAAATAAAAAAAGAAACCAACAAAATCAACAATAATAATAATAATAAATTACACATAAATACAAACACACACACATACACAGACACACACATGCGAACACAAAAAAAAAAACAACAAACTGAAAGATGTTTCTTCAACTACAGCAGCAACAAAACACAGTTAAATGAGCGTGTACAGATGGAGAGAGAAAGAAAGAGAGAGAATGGAAGAGAAAACAAATATCGAATCAATTTTTGTTAAACAATTTGGCAATTGTTATTCAATATGCTTTTTTTTTTTTAATCTCACACGCACATACACATTGCCCTTTACTCATCAACTCAACACACACACACACACACACATACATAGAGGATACATATTGAAAAGACACTCACTCACAGGACACATTTACACGTTACAAAAAGACACTCAAAGCAAAATATACCGTACATAGACATCTCTCTCACACACACACACACACAGACAGACAGACGGAAACACATGCAAACACGCTCAAAATGTCTCTTGTAAGAAACAAAACAAAAACAACTATGGGAAAGAATGTGAAGAATACAAAAAACGAAAAAGAAAAGAAAAAGTATCAGCAACAACAACAACAACAAGAAAAAAAATACAAAGAAACACAAAGAATTTTGCCAGTTTTCTTGTATTTTGGTTTCATATTTGCCTTTATTTAAACATTTGTTTTTTGATTTGCGGGGGGCCTCTTTGTCTCGATGCAGAGAACGAACGAGAGACAACAATTATATAAAATAAAATATAAAATAAATTAAAACAAAAAAAAAAAAAAAAAAAAATAAAATAAACAACAACAAAAAAAAAAAATGATCAAATAGTAAAAATCTTAAACTTAGCTAAAGGCAAGGACAAACTCACACAGACACACACTCACACACACAAACATTTAGCATTATAAAAATATAAATATTTATAGTAAAAACAAATAATAATATTTATTATTATACAAAAAAAAAAAAAAAAAAAAAAAAAAAAAAGCAGCAAACGAAACAACAACTAAACTCCAAAATAAAAAAAAAAAGAAAACAAAAAAAAAAAAGATAAAAAGAATGGGCATGAAATATGAAGAAATGAAAAATGTTTATTAAAAAAGAAAAATCTAAAAAAAAAAAAAAAAACAAAAATAAGCGTTTTCTATCATTGAAATGAGAGCAAGGAGCGATTTGTTGCTTTTGGTTGGTTTGGTTCTGGTTCTGGTTCTATTCAATTTAATTCACAATATTAATCGACATACGATAGTTCGTGTCACATCTCGAATATTTCTCTTTCCTTGGCTATGCTATGCTGTGCTGCAAAAGAGGAGGGAGCGAACGCGAACGCGAACCCGTTGTTGCTCAGTTTCCACCAGCCCCCCTACCTTACCCGTCCATCCTTCCTATCCTTTTCGTTACATTTTCTTTTTACTTTCTTTATAAAATTTGTATTTTCCCTTTTTGTGTTGTTCCTTGGTTTCTTTAAATTTATACCTCCCACATACACACACCCCCCCACGACCCGTTCTCCTTATATTGTGTCTTTTATTGTGGATATTGCCCTGCTGGTCGGTTGTCCCCCTGGTCCCGTTTCTTACTTTACAGTTACTTTTAGAATTGAGAGAGTGCAAAAGAGAAACCGCCCGCCCTCTCTCCATCGTCTGCCACACCAAAACACAATTGTTTCAACGATCTTGGCATTTTTAAAGGTATTTTTTTTTTTAATTTAAATAACTTTAGTTATTAATTATGGAATATCTGAATAATGTGTAGAAACTAAGATTTATATAATTTAAAAGCTCTGTTACTCTGTTGTTGTAATCTATTGTAGCCAAACCGCAAGTTCAAAAGTATTTTTCTAATGCATTGCTTTCGGTTTACTGTTAGTTGCAACCTGTCACAGGTCTACATATGTATATATATACATATATATATATACCATTGCAAGATATAAGATGAAAATATGATGATATATCCATCCTATACTTATCCATTTCAATAAGTATGATGCAGGTAATAGCTGTTTGTCTGGATTAATATATAAAACGAGAGAATTTCATTTTGGGACTCTAAAAGCTTGATTAAATCATCCAATTCCAATATAAGATTATGTTCCATCATGGGGGAGAGAAAATGAAATCAATCAATTTCCTAATTTTCCGTAAATTTGCAATGGTATAGATATCTACGGCACTTGCCGATGTTTCCTACTCTCACTTTTGCTTTTATTTCAATTATATATTCTATCCATTTCATTGTGTTTTTCTATATATATATATATATATATATTTATATCTGTATACCGATTTTAAACTAATTTTTCCAGGTGATGGCGATGAGCGGCCGCCACGTAAGAAAAAGTCACGTGATTCGAATGGCAGCAACACTGTGAATGTGAGTATTACCAACAACAACAACTGAAAATAAAACAACTAAAGTTTGTAAGGGGTTTGAAAAAAGGGGAGGAGAAGGTTAACTAATCCCCTAATAAGGGCAGCAGGTTCATTTATGGGGTTTATGTTCAAAAGGATCAAAAAAAATAAAAAAAAATGGGGGAAAAATACTTTACAACTTTGATTTCAATTATTAATATATACCGTTATATTTGGAACGGTTGTTTGGTGGCCATGATGTTAATTGTAATCATATCCATTTTTGCATTCCCCTCCCTCACCACCTCCCCAACGCATTTTGTTATCATTTACGTTCTCTTATTATGCTCCATCTCCATTCTGTGATGCAGGTAAATAATCCAAATCTTAATCTGGCCGGTGCTCTCACACCCAATACACTACTCCAAATGGGTTTGGGTGTTATGAATTCATCAACAACGGTTAGCGGCAGTGGTGCTCCATCGGCCAATGCACTCACATCGCAAATGGGTAAGTGCCAATTGAATGAATCGAGGAGTGAAAATCCTTTGTCAGTGACTAACAATAACAATATCCATCATCTATCTCTTTTCTCTCCCTATCTCTCTTTGTTTTGTTTCTGTTCGTGTGTTTGTGCGTGTGTGTGTGTCTGTGATCCTCCTCCATTAGCTAATCTGATGGGCAATACGAATCCCAATGCTTTGCAAGCAGCAGCCATGCTTAATAACAACAACAAGACAACGCCGCTAACTGGCAGCGGCCACATTAATAATAATAATTTTGGTTCTGCTGGCGGTGCCACATCCAATAATATGCTGCATGCAGCTTCTGCCCATCACAATAAGAATGGACCAAATGATCATCTAACTGGAGGTAAAGTGATGGGAGGACAGCAGACGGCACCGCCACCATCATATGCTGCCTCTGCAATTGGTGGTGCTGGTGGTGGAATACGGATAGCCAGCAATTTGCATAAGCAACCAAATATGGGTGGTTCATCGGGTGTTGGTACAGGAGGAGTAGGAGCGGGATCGGGAGCGGGACCAGGTGGTGGGGTTGGCGGAGATCTAAGCGATCATCATGCAGCTCTGGCGGCTGCCTTAGCATCCAGTAGTGGAAATAATGGGGCATTGGTCGGTGACTCATCGGTCATGGTGAATGCCTCGCTATCCGCAGGATTAAAGCAAATACCTCAATTTGATGATCCTGTCGAGCAGTCGTTGGCATCATTGGAGTTTAGTACGTCGGCTAGCTCTACGGGAATTAAATCGGTTGGTGGTGGTTTGCCTGATAATTTTCTAATGGCTCATCAGGCACATCTTATGCAACAACCTGGCGGAGGTGGTCAACAGCAACAGCAACAACAGCAGCAGCAGCAACAACAACAACAGCAGCAGCAGCAACAACAGCAACCATTTGGGCACCAACAGCAGCAGCAGCAACAGCAACAACAACAACAGCAACAGCACATGGACTATATGACGGAACTGCTAACAAAGAATGCAGATAATGTAGCTGCAATGAATGGGAATCATTTGTTCAATTTCAATTTGGATATGGCAGCTGCCGCCTATCAGAAGCAACATCCCCAGCAACAGCAACAACAACAGCAGCAGCAGCAACAGCAGGCCCACAATAATGGATATAATGTAACCGATTTTGGTATTCCCAATTTTGATAATCTCACATCGGCATCATTTCTTGATTTGGAACCAACATTGCATCAGCAGCAATTGCAGCAGCTCCAACAGCAGCAACAACAACAACAGCAGCAGCAGCAGCAACAACAACATATGCAACAGCAGCAGCAACATCATGCCCACCAACAGCAGCAGCAACAACAACAGCAGCAACAACAACAACAACAACAACAACAGCAGGCTGCCGCAGCCAATAAAATGCTCCTAGTACCGAAACCAATTGAATCCATGATGCCCAGCCCGCCGACAACGGACAAGCAAAAGGTTATGCCGCCACAGCAATCGCCATCCGATTTGAAATTACACGGTAATAATGCGCAGGGTGGCAATTTTGCCCAAAATTTGAAAAACGCCAGTTCATGGTCCTCATTGGCATCGGCAAGTTCACCGCAGAACAGTTCCAGTACTAGTTCTAGTGGTAAAACCAAACCGGCTATGGATTCATTCCAGCAATTTCGTAATAAAGCCAAAGAACGGGATCGGCTCAAGCTGCTCGAGGCGGCTGAAAAGGAGAAGAAACATCAGAAAGAAGCAGCTGAGAAGGAACAACAACGCAAACATCACAAATCCTCATCTTCATCATCAACGTCGTCGTCGTCATCAGCGGCGGCGGCGGCGGCAGCAGCAGCAGCAGCAGCGGCTGCAGCCGGTGGAACCGCTAATGCTGTATCATCAGGAACGACATCTTCATCTGCATCGGGAGCAACAACAGCGGCATCATCAGCGCCACAGGGCCAACAGGTGTCAGCAGGAGTCTCTAGTACAGCGAATATATCCACTAATCTGCAGTCAGCGCAAAGTCAAAGCAGCGATCGTGATCGGGAAAGAGAACGAGGGAGCGGAGGTGGTGGAGGCGCCGGTGGCGGAGGAGGCGGTAATAGCGGCGGTCAGAGTAATGCGGCAGATAATTCACGTTCAGCCAGCTCTGGGAGCGGCGGTAATGGTGGACCCGGCAGTAATGGCGGCAGCAATTCTGCCACTAGCAATGGTCCTGGCAGCGCGGGCAGCGAACGGGATAGAGGCAATGGCGGAGCCAACAGTGGCAACAATAATGCTAGCGGTGGTGGAGCAAGTGGTGCTCTGGCAATTGTGGGTGGCGGCACCGGTAGCAATAGTAACAGCGGCGGTGGTCTCATTGGAAGTGGAGCAACCAGTAGCAATAGCAACAGCAGCAGCATGGGCGGTGGCGGCATTGGCCTGGGCATTAGTGATGGAGTCCGAGCTGGCTCGAATAGTCAAGGTAGCAGTGGCGGCGGTGTTGGTGGTGCTGGTGGCGGAACTGGTATGGGTATCGGTGGTAGTGTTGGTGGTGTGGCCATCGGCAATGCACCTGGCAATGGTCATCAAGCATCGGCAACTGCCGCTACTCAAGCTCAACATGTGGCTGCTGTGGCTGCCCAAGCGGCTGCCATTTTGGCTGCATCTCCGCTGGGAGCCATGGAGATTGGCAGGTAAGCTCTGGGAATCCTTCAAATATAAATGAGATTCTAAACTAAACCAAATGTTTGCATCATTGTCCACTCCCAGGAAAAGCGTTCATGATGCCCAGCCACAGATTTCACGTGTGGATGATATTAAAGCATCACCAGGACAGGGTCAAAGTTCTCCAGCTCAGCAATCGCCGCAGGATCGGGCAGCTGCCAAGCGGGCAGAACAACGAAGGGCCGAACAAGAAAGACGCAGAAGGGAAGCGGTAAGTTTGCTCCATTAATGTGATAATGGGATACAAATATACAAATATCCGTTTTACAGTTGGCTGGACAAATTGATATGAACATGCAGAGCGATCTCATGGCTGCCTTCGAGGAGACACTGTAGGCAGCAACTACGGCTGCTGCTGGGATAACCGATCCCGTTCGTTGTTCATCGAGGCGTAAGCGTAGGCGTCAGCAAGAACAACAACAGCAACACAATCATCACCACAACCAGCAGCAGCAGCAGCCTATTATCATAGTAAGCAACAACAAAGTTGGACATTAGCTTAAATTTGGGCTAGCAACAGCAACAACAACAATAATAGCAACAACAACAACAACATTACCGCAAAACGAAACAACGACAACAATTTGTTAAAATTGTTGAACAAAAACAAAGAGAATGTGAAAAAAATTAAGCAATTTTATACATATAGAAAGGATGGAATTAGTGCAACAAGCGGAAACAATTTTCAATACATCATCGGCGCATATTATGTATAGCAACAACAACAAGGCGACAAAAGCAACAACAAACAACAAAAAAGGCATATTTCCTTTTCAATTTTGATTTACATTTTCCAATTATTTCTTCTTTATATAGATATACATATATATATATATATATATATATATATATATATATAGACATATATATGTCCATAGATTATGTTTATTCATTTATGTGTATTTGATTTATTAATCTTATTATTATTATTATTATATATTACTGATATAGTCGTTTAGTTTTTAAAATTTAAGCATAAAGTTCACACAATGAATCAGAATTAATTAACTTACATCCCTATATACACATCTATATACATATAGAATTGTTAACTAATTTAAAGCAAAACAAAAACAAAAACTAAAAGAAGGAAAACAAGAGATAAGAGATCAAAGCGAAGGCGGGCGCATGAAACCGAAAATCCAATTAATTCTAATGTACTTTTTTTTTTTTTAATTATTTGTTTGCCTTCTTTAGATTTTAATTAATATTTTTTTTTTATATAATTTTTGCTAAGTAACATCATGTGACCAAGAACAACAAATACAAAAACACACACACACTTGTAATTTATATACACACAAAAATGTTATATATAAATATACAGATATCTAGATCTTTATGTATAGATAGAAAGAGGAAGAAAGAGAAAGAAAAAGAGAGAGGGAGAGCGAGAGCGAGATATAGAAATATGCTTGATCCACAAGCCTAAAGTTTAAATATATAAAAAATTAGTTTTTAAGTAGCAACAGAACAACACCAACAACTAATCAACAAAAAAAAAGCAACAGAAAGCAATAACTGAATCATGAAACAACAACAACAAATTGTACAAAATCAAATAATTAACTACAACTGTAAATTAATAAGCTATGCAAAACGAACTATCAATTATATATATATAAATATATATATATAGAACTTTCAATTCCTTCACCTTAAACAGACGGCTCTACTCTCTCTCTCACTCTCACTCTCATATATGTATTTGTATATATATATATATATATATATATATATATATATATATATATATATATATATATATATATATATATATATATATATATATATATATATATATATATATATGTATGTATATATATGTATGTAAATATATATATATAAGTTTTGACTATGGCAATCGCTTTAGCTGCTGTGCTGCTAGTCTTCCAAATCTACATTACTGGACAAAACATTTAGAACTTGATCCTTTTTTTTTTTTATTTGTTTAACTATATCGTTTATCTATTCTCCATGTCGTTGCGCAATTGTCCTTGTGAACATCACCCCCCAAGCCGCCCCGTCTGTGTCCTACGTATAAATTATATGTGTGTAGCAAAAAAAAAAGAAAGTAAGAAAAAGAAAACCAATTAAAACTAGAACTAGAGAAGAGAACAGAGTTGAATTCTAACTAAAGAGATAAAATTGTAAATATGATTAAATTTTTTGTGTGTGTTTTGAGCGCCTGAAAATTCGGTTTTAAGTAAACAAAAAACAACAATAAAAACAAAAAGAGAAGAGGTTTATAGTTTTTTTGCACGAAATTTGTATAGTCAGCAGTATGATTAATATATATATATATAAATTACACAATTACACACACACATATATATATATATGTGAATGTGTAAAATTTAATGATTAATAAATTAATTCAAAATGCAAGTCACTTTTTGAAGAGTAACAATTTTCAAAGTAGAAGCAAAAGGAACTGCAAATAGCAGAGACAAGTACTTGAACGTAATAGATATGGCATCACATATAACGTAACGTAGCCTTACGTAACGTAACCTTTATAATTGGTACGATTTAAAGTTTAGAAGAAAAAACACAAAAACAAACAACATATTATCCCCCCCCTCCTCCCTTTATCTAACTATTTTTTTTAGTTTTTCTATATATCTCTCAATTCTCCCATTTCACTCCTATTTTTTTGTTTTTTTTTTTGAACAACAAATAATAAGAATAAGAAGATAAAAGAAAAGAAGAAATTATAAATATATATTGTATTGTTTGTTTCATTGTGAAACTAATTGTGTTTGCTTAAATTGTACATACACACATATATATATATATATATAATGGATGATCAGTTAACAGTTACACATACATACATATGCCCCAACCCACACACACACACACACATACACACAAACCTTATGTTGTTATGCCTGCTCCCACGTCAGATTAATTTTAATATGTAAATTAGTTTTTTTTTTATCATTATTATTATTATTATTGTATTAAGTATAAACCATAAATATATATATATATATATATATATATATATAACTGCATGTATATATATGTATATATACATATGTATAATCCATTTTTTTCTATACTTAATTTTTAGCATTTAGAAAGATGAAAGTGAGAGAGAAAGAGAAAAATATACAACAAATTAAAAAAAAAAAAAAAAAAGAAACAAACAGAAAAAACAACAAAAAAAAGAAGAAATTTATGAAAATAAAATAAAACAACAAAAAATCCAATTGAATGCAGTTTTTAATTTTACACACATAAACAAATGCTTGCAATACATACAGACACACACACACATATATATATATATATATATATATATATACATATATATAGAGAGATTTTAAAAGAAGAAACATACTAGAACGAAACAGAGAACGATTAGAAATGGATCTGTCTGGCATTTTAGCAATAAAACTTGTTAAACTTTCTGTTAAATTGAATTAAAAAAAAAACCTAAAACATAAAAAAACTATGAGTAAATAAATGAAATGAAATGAAATGAAGGAATCCAATCCCCATGTATCATACACTTTATATAGAAGAGAAATTTAGCCTTAAAGCGCCTACCGCTAATTATAATTATGATAAATTAAATTAAATTATAATTAATTGTAATGAAGCAAAAAGAACCAGAATATAATTGTCATGGAATTCGCCATCCATGTTCATAACATTTTACAACAAAAACAAATTTCACAACATTTTTTATTAAGCATCAATTTTTGAACTTGTGAAACCAATTAAACACACACCCACACACACACACACATACACACATGCAAACATATTTTACCTTTGAAATGTGTAAAACTTACAACTTAGTATTAAATGAAAGGATGCAGGACGAATGCTGATAAAACATAATTTCAACAAAATCGAAAACAAAAAAAAATCTGAAAAAAAATCAACCAAAAAGATTAAAAAAAACAATTGAAAATAAAAAAAAAACAGTTCATAAAAATTTATATAAAAAATATTTGTTTTTAATTCGTAAACAAATGATAAGAGTTTTGAAACGTGTAGAAAATAGGTAAATAGGAAAATAGCAAATGTGTATAGGAAGGATTCCCATCAATTTATTTCGAAATATTACAAATTGAACCATTAAAAAAGTTTAGTTTTAAAAAATTTAAAGAGATTGGTCTTAATTAAAGTAAGATTGGGTAATATTTTAATTAAGAATATTCCATATTCCTATTCAGTTCATCGATAAGACTAGCAGAAAGTTAATACCTATATAGATTATATATATATATATATATAGATATGTATATACAATTACTAATTGTAATATTCCAATTAATTAAGGGTCCGATTCTACGGATTTTTGATACAAAAACATTTTATTTTAAAAGAAATCTTTCTGTAAAAAGGTGAAAGAAAACTAACATTTTTATACCCTAAAGACGCTTAAATGTATGTAACAGGCAAAAGGAAGCATTTCCGATCCCATAAAGTATATATATTCTTGATCAGCATCAATAGCTGAGTCGTTTGAGACATGTCCGTGTGTCCGTCCCTCCTTCCGTCCGTATGAACACATGGATTTCAGGGACTACAAGAGCTAGAGCAACAAAATTTGGAACTAGATGAATAACTTACTTATTTTAAGAGCGTTTCTCACCAAATTTGGTATGTGTAAATTTGGTATATATAGAAATATGTTTACTGAGTTTCACTAGAATCGGCCGACTATATGCTATAGCTCCCATAGAAACAATCGTACCAAAAATCATATTTTTATTGGCCGAAGTTAGCCCATCCTTCTAGTTTACTTTCAATTCAGAGAAATCCTAATCACTGAAATTTATATTATAATATTTCTAATTAATAATAAAAATTCATTTTTTTATATATACTTTTTTTAATTTTTTATTTTTTACTTATAAGATTTATACTATGATTTAATAAAAAAAAAAAAGGAAATTTAAAACTTAAATTAAATTCATATAAAAAAAAAAAAACTTTATAATAATAATATTTATATATATAGTGAGTGAGAGAAAAAGATGACTGATCTACATATATAGGTAGATAAGTATATAGTATATAAGATTCGCTTAGGTTATATCATAATTAACTGGTGAGAATTGCGCGACTCAAAGTTTTACAAATCGAAACGTATACAAAAAGAACTTAAAGTACTTTGGATAGAAAAAGTCTATAAGTATATGTATATATATATATAGAAAATCCCCCCCAAAAGAATATATAGTATTCACAGATAAGCTGGCCAAAAAAAAAAATGTATATATATATATTTGAATCGGAAACGTTCAACGCAACGGATTCGGATTCATTTTACACCTCATTTTAGGCTGTGGCCACTTTGGCATGGGTAAAGGCAGCCAATTGAGCCTTGAGTGCATCAATTTGGCACAACAACTCAATATTCTGGCGTTCCAAGTATGCCGCACGTATGGCAATTTCATCTTCCTTGATACGGCGACGATCACGAGATTTTTTGGCTGCGGCATTATTTTTACGCCTTCTCTCATAATAGGCGGCATCCTTTACTTGACTACCGGAAATGGAACTGGAGTTGAAGTTACTTGAGTTACTGCTATTGGCTGCTTGTGCTGATGATGATGCCGATGTCTTATCCATATTACCCGCATGTGAATCACAATCACTTGATTCCTCTACACGATCCTCACTCTCGCTGTTGTTATTTGATGAGCTGCCCTCATTGACACTGCCGCTGCGTGAGTTGGTTCGTCGCATTTTTGGATTTGTCACTGTTCTTTGGCCGCCATTCGAGCTACGGATCTGTTCCAGTACACGTTTACGATATTCGGTATATCGTTCCACACGAGGATTATCTAACAAGACATCGGTGGCAGCAAAATTTGCGGCTATTACCAAGGGATCACGGGGAAATGTCTTGAAGGGTCGTGTACTTTTTAGGGCCGAATCTGTTGAGCAGGAACTGGTGGGTGTGGTCAATGGAGCAATGCTATCCGTTTGTAGATTTGTTGTTGCCGGTGGTGATTGTGGCGTCTCCAGAATATCAATTTGCATCGTACTGGCTGTACTAGCAGGACGAGCAGCAGCTGCTGCTGCTGCTGCAGCTGAAGCAGCGGCAAATGTTTGCAATAAACTAGCTGTGGGATTGGGTTTGGTGGCAACAGTGGTGTTTGTTGATACCTGTGATTCTTGCTTGATGGCCGAATTGCCATAGTACAAGCCAGGATATAAAGATGAGAGTTGCTGTTGTTGCTGCTGTTGCTGTTGTGCCACATAAGTTAGATTGCTTGGAGAACCTGAGGGAGAGCCACTGCCATAGCTAAAGTTGGTCTGATAAGGTGAAGGTGTTTTGCGAGATGTTTCTACACTATCACAGCGACGTGACAGATCCAAAACCTCAGCAGAGGCCGGCTGTTGCTGCTGTTGTTGTTGCTGCTGCTGTTGCTGTTGGCTGAGTGCTGCTCCCAGCAATTGTTGCTGATAGGCATATGCAGCATACAAATCCAAATGATTTTGTGGCAATTGCAAATGCGGCTGATGTTGCTGCTGCTGTTGCTGCATGTGATGGTGTTGCTGCTGTGGCTGATGCTGCAAATGCTGATGATGATGATGATGTGGTTGCTGGTGTAACAACAAGGGCTTGCGTTCTATTGAATAGATAATGAGCATTAGTCTATATTCATTCAGCTAGTTGATAAATTATAACTTACCAGTTTTCAAATCAAAAAACTGCCCAGCGATTAGTTTCTCGTGCATTAGCATGTTGCTGATTGTTGGTGTTGTGTTGCTGGTGTAATCCAAAGAGCAGAAAAATCAAAAGATTTCTATTTCTGTTTCTATTTGTGTAATGTCTTCGTGCTGACGTTGTCAAACGCAAACTGATTTCATTCCAAACATTGGCCTGCCTTTTATACCTCTGGACGAAAGTCGGCTACGCCGACGCTGCTGCAGCACAATTACCGTTACCCCCTTAATTTCCATTCTTCCATTCATTGGTCCAACCTTTGGTTCGCAATGGCGGCAAGTAGCCGAAGCTGAAAACGAAACGAACCCGAAGTGCAGGTAGCAAATAACAGAGCCTTGAGCAAAGGGGTGACTGTAATGCTCTCCTCCACTCTCTCTCTCGCATTGTTGCTGTCTCTGTCTCATCCTCTCACCCTTGCAGCATCATCAAAGGGTTTTATAATCTTGAGCAGAGCCTTTTTTTTTGTTCTTTTACGATTTTCAACATTTTCCTTTCGCGAAAATTTTGTTAGATATTCCCTTTTTACTTTTTTTCCACAAGTTTCTTTTGTTTTTCATTGTTTTTTGCTCGTCATTTAGTGTAATTTGAGCAACAAAAAGAAAAAACTAAGTAAAATATAAGTTTTAGTTTGCCAAATTATCAGGAAAAAGGCTAGAAAAATAATAAAAAGAAAACTTTTTACAGAAAGTAAACACTTAAAAAACTTATCTAATATTAAAATTTTTCAAATAAAACAAGTAAAATTAACTAATTGAAGTCTATAAATATTGAATATCAACTTTTATATCTTTAAACATTATAAAAATATTATAGAAACGAATAAGTTTCTAAATTTATACAAATGAACGATAAGTTAATAGTAAAACCATTAATTATCGAAATCAGACTTATATATAAAATGATTTTATGAACAAAGAAAAATAGTCTAATTAAAACAATTTTTATATAATTTGATTGCAACTGTTTAACTTTCACTATAATATTCAGAGACAAATGTCTAAAATTATATAATTATACAAATTAATACAAGAAACAATCAATAGGGAACATCAAATGGAAGGCACATAACCTATAACATGAGCTTTAGTGCATTTTTTTTGTTTTTGTTCTTTTTTGTTGTTGTTTTTATTCCGTTTACAGTTAACTTAATGTTAATGTTAGAAAAATGTTAAAAGGTAATTAAGGGAAATCATGCTTCTGACTTAAGGACTCAAAGGGAAACAGCGGGGCGGCAGTTAGTAGTAACTGTAAATTCACAGCAAATGTGACAGCAATTGAATAGAAAAAGATAGATATAGAGAGAATGAATTGGTGAGAAGATGATGACGATGTCTTTCGAAGGGTTGCGAATGCAAAAATCCGTTTGTTTGTACGCTTTTGTACCTTCTAAATCCTTTTCGTTGACCAGCCCATCTATCCATGGAAATTAGATATCCATATGGGTTGCCTTGCACAAATTCTTCTCTTACACAAAATTTGAATTTTGTGCCGTGACAAATTATGCGAAATTAGGTTAGGCTAGACTTTCGTTGGCAATGCCATTGCAATTTTTGCTAAAAGTAGAAGGATATATACATATATGCAGATACAGATACATAGTTTGCGCCATTTAACGGGGTTTAACGGGGTTACGGTACATTTAAGCATGCAGGAGTGTGTTCTTAGAAGAAACCCTGCAAATCGATGGGATATCAAGGACATGATCTAAAGCAACTATTTGTTGCATTTCTATATCCTGTATTCTAGTTTTTTGTCTCTTCTTTTTGTGTGTTGATAACCGACAAGTGTGTGTATGTATGTACTTATGACTTTTATGTATTTGTTGTTTGCCTTAAACTTGCCCCTTTCCGTTTGAGCGTGGGATAAGGCTAAAAAGGAATCTGTTTATATACATGTACATACATACATATGTATATATGTATGTGTGGGTCATTTCCTAAGCCTTTGTTTAACTTTACTTAACTGTTTCTTATTATTTACTCTAACTATTAACGGCGCCTCGTAGAGGTCCTTCAAATACCAAAACGGAAGTGTAAAATGTTTAAAACTTAACATTTTAGTTATTGTACAGTATTTGTCTATAAAATTACTCAAAGGAATAGTAGAAAAAGGATATTAATAAACCAAAAAGAAGAAAAGAACAAATTTTCTATAAAATACATAAATCTTTCATAGTAAAATCAATGGAAAATCAATTAAGTTAGTAATGCTAATCTAATATAGAGATCGTATAATATTTGTAAGTGAAAATAACAGTATTTATATATTCTCAGGATTCATGTCCTGCTATGGTTTACTCTAGTTATTCATTCACTTTTTAGAGTGCATAAAAAAAAAACCGCGAACTTATCCCACTAATCCACCTCGTGGACGTGGCTAATCCATCTGTAAAAATGATGGATTTAACTAAAAGTGCAACAAAAACCCTTCCAAACACATATGCACACACTAAAACACAAACACACACACGCACACTCACATGTATACAAATATTTTCATCTCAGCCCTTCTCATTGAGTGGGCCTTTTGCTTTACCTGAGTGTTGGCCATAAAAAGTCGCAAAGCCAAAGAGTTGGCTGCGTTTTCATGGTAAAAACCATTTTCAGCGAAAAGTAGCAAAAAAAAAAAAAAGAAATGAACAAAAGAAGAGGAAGAAAATAAAACAACATGGTTAAAAAACAAATGTCATAAAATTGTCATAGCGTCTGCCTCTGGTCCTGATGACAGCCGCGCCCGTTTACCAAAGATGCAATATTTGTGCAATCCTTTGACCCATGACCTTGGCCATCCTTTTGTCGCGTTTTTTTTTTTTTTTTTGCAGGTAGAATCAGTTAAGTGTGGGTAGGGACTGCCGAACGGGTTGTTTGAGACCTACATTATGGCTTCCAAATTAACTAAAAAACTCTTTTTTAAAAAAATGTGTGTGTGTTTTTTTATTGCATAATGGAAAAGGCTTCGGCGAAAAGCCATAAAAGCGATCTGTCCAACCCAACCCATGATAAATAACAAGAGGAGAGAAAAGGGTTTTCGGTTTTTGGGCGCATTGTTAAATTATCTATATTTCTTGGCAAAAAGTCTGACTAATTGACTGAAAGGGGGAAAAAGGGTGCGAATTTGCCATTCGCGGAAAGGTGTTTAACTCCTTTCCTCTTTTATTTTTTTCTTTCCCAAGTCTAGTTTTTATTTTTTTTTATATTTTTATAGCAGCAAAATGAAAAAGCAAAATTTGTTTCTTTTTCTTTCATTTTTTCTTCTCTTTTGGAGTGGCAATGGGATTATCTTTCTATATACATATGTATGCATGATTAGGGCCTAAGCTGAGGACTAATGAGGAAGTAGTTAGTACTCAGAAGAGGCAAAGAGGGAGAGAAAAAAAGTGGCCAAGAAGTAGGAGGATTACACGTGCCCATTTACAAACATTTTTAAACAAAATCAAATAAAAAGACTATCCAATATGTTGAAGAAGATCTCTTGTAGTAGATCTCCAGCCGATCTTCCATCACTTGTTCATGTCCTTTCATATGCAAAACGGACACACACACACACACACAATGGCCAGTCTATTGTAGGTTCACTTCCGTCACGGAAGTGGACAGCAAATAGAAAAAATAAATGGGAAAAAAAAGACACAAGTTAAGTCTAAAAGTAGACAAAGGTCTGTCGGTTAGCTCCAGCTAGCTTCCGTCCTGCTGTCGATGTTAAATCCTTTTGCTAATTGTTATCCTATGCCAGGAGCAGACCAGATCAGACCAGACATATGCATATAGACTGTTAATCCTAGAAACCAAACTAAAGACTGCTCAATTATTAGATCTTTAATTGACAGAGAGACGAATGACGAAAACAACTCATCACCAGTTCATTCATGGTTGATCATTCAAGTGCATAGATTGAGATCTTCCACAGACTGAAACTCATTTCGGCTCTCTCTCTCTTTTTTTTAAAGAAGTATTACATTACTAGGCCAATTAGTGTGGTTTTGATTACCAACAATGGTAAATGGTAAATGACATTTGGCTAAAAAGGAACTTATGTATAACTGCAAGTGCAAATGATTGTGCAGGAAGTGGTCAAAGAATGGTCATTTACTAATTCCTATGTATAATGTATTATATTTCAATATCAAAAATTGTAATTTGCCTCTCTTAACATCTCCATATAAGGACAATACCATAATAAAAACAATTTACTTACAATTCTTCTGTCATAACCTCACTTTCTTATTCTCCAAAACTAATTTCAATTCAATAATATATTTCAAAATGTTTTTTTCGACAGATTGATTTAAGTACAGTTATCAAGTGAAATCCAAAATATATATTTTTAAAAAACCAATCCAAAAGATATTTCTTTAAGTGTATCCACACACAGCTTCTATCAATAGATTACTCAAGCTTAGCTTAGTTATCACTAAAATTTACCCAGCTGAAATAATGTGATCACATTTCAAATATTGATCATTGATAGAGGATCAATAAAGAGTTGAACCGAGTTGAATGTCCAAGTTAGATAAGAACAAAATTCGAGTTGAAGGTTAAATCATAGAGCATTAATGATCGATTGGACCACCCCACTAAAAGAAAATATGACAAATGTATGAATGCGTAATAAAGTGCTATTTAAATATCCAAAACTAACTTGCTACTTCCTTACGCCAGGACCCAGACAAACAAAGAAGACAACAAAAGACAAGAGAAACAGACAGAACAGCAAAGGAGAAGAAAAGCAAAAAAAAAAAAACCCAAAAACAAAGTCGAAACAAAGTTGTGGGAGTAGACCCAGCCGATTGTGTGTGTCAACGCCCATCGTTTTTTTTTTTTTTGGCCAAAAACTATTGGGAACATGTCTCCCTATGACCAAAATAACAACAATATGAACAATGTGCCACAAAAGGAAGCGGCAGCAACATTTTATGCCAAATAATAGTCAAAGGAGTTTTCTAATTCCGTTTCGACCATTAGAATGACCTACAAATTTTATGATATCAAAATTGCATATAAAATTAATTAAATATATTTCGAAACGTCTAATTTTGTTTACAATTTGATTGATTTTACTTTTAGTTATAAACTAAAATAAATGCTCTTTTAAATTTTCATTATTTTATGTTTATAATAAGGTTCAGTTTATAGGGTATCTTCTATATATGTATATTATGTTTATTTATTCACTTTCTTTCTCACTCAGTCTGTCTCTGTCCCCGTTACTCTTTTGATTGTTAATTTGGCATGCATCATTCGTTTTGATGAACTGTCAACGTTTAAGGGGTATTGTCTCTTTCTCTCCTTTCTCTGTCTGTCGCTATCTTTGTCTATATGTCATATCTCCCACCCATAGTCATATGTGTATGTGTGTGAGAACATTTGACAGCAATTGACAATGTTGAACGGGTTTCCTTGTGTGTGTGTGTGTGTGGGGGGGTACAGTTATGCGGTTATATGTACAGTTACAATGAGCAAAAATCAAAGAAATGAAATATTTCTAATAACTCAACGGCAGGACAGTGCTGTTAAAATACAAAGGGAGAGAGAGAGAGGCCCGGATGGATTTGTGTACCCCTTTTTATTTTCTTCCCCTTCCCCGCATTGCCTTTCGCTTTCGCTCATTCAATCTATTCTATTGCTCACTTAATTTTATGCATTTTGCCGTTGATTAGCTGCCCTTCATCCATCTATCCATCCATCCATCCCATATTCATTGTCATTCATTCTCACACATACATATGTATGTATATATAAACCGTTAGCTGCATAGAGTTGACGGAGTTAATAATCAGTGGAAATGTGACGATGGGTAGGGGGGGGAAAGGCCACATTCATCACAAAACGCATCCGAATCTCGACCACAATAAAAAGAGTTATGAGGTTTAGCCTTAAAACTCACTTGAAACATTTTCACACCTTTTTGCACAGTTTTCCCATTCATTTTCTATTCAGTACGGTTTTTTTTTTGTTTAGTTTCGCCTACCAAACGTCCGTTAGAAAGAAGTAGGTGGAGATCCTTTCTTGCGCTCATTGTTGGACTGTCAAAATGACAGTATTTTTGTGTCAATTGTCACAGCTACTGGAGAACGGGAGATTGATAAAATCGTAACGGAAAGAGGAAATGGTACACAGTGAACGGTAAATGGTAAAAACCTTTCCTCATAACTCTTTTCTCTGACTCGACTCCTTTTTGGGCCACTTCGGTAATATGAGCATATTTAAATCTCGTAAAGCCACATTTTGGGCCACACCCATTGTATATATGCTCTTTTTTTCCTCTCTTTTTTCATCCTTCACTTCCATTTCCAGTTTCCATTACTTCTGTTTAGGTATTTTCTACTTCCCATGAAACTAAAAACGTGAGATTAAACGGTCTTTAAGCGGTTTAAAGCCTTTTGTCCAACAACTGTTTGCTAGGTGGTTAAAAATCTCAAAAATTGAAGAACTTCATTTGTTCCGGCCCATTGTTTTGATGCAAATACAAAAAAAAAAAAAAAAAGAAGAAGCAAATAGAAGAAGAAAAATATCATTTCATAATTTGAAAAATTTTTGACTGTTTTGCTTTCTTTTTTTCCATTGAAAAGTAAATATTTAAAGAAGCTCATTCCCTGAAGATGGAACAGGTATCCTTGTGTAGGTACTTACTGACAAGTACTTTAGCTTAAGCCCAAGTTAATCTCACATAATATTACGTGACAGGACCAATCCACGTAAGTAATCTATGACGTGAACGGCTTAAGTCTCTCCTTTAATCGCACATGATTAACAGTTAGATCAGCAATAGTAAAGTGAAGTTTCACTGACTTTATGTTAACTGTAAAGTTAAGCACACATATGTCCCAGTCAGTTAAATATGAAAATATATATGCAACTATATCCGCTTTTATCGATATCGAAAGTTGAAATGTTAGCTTTCATTTGTTGCTAACGGTTCCTGTTTAAGCCAAGAGTTCAAAGACAATTTACATATAAGTCCTTTATCTATTTATATTAGATCTAACATTTTGAATTCTTAGTTTTATTTATAATTTACATTTCAGTAAATTGATTTTAGAGTTTCATATTTATTCGAGTACAAGTACAGTTAGAGTTTAATTTATGTAATTGTACGCCATTTTGTTAGTAAATTGTTACGCCATTTTATGACGCAAAAGTGGCAATATCTGTATCGTAAAGAAGGGCAGAAACTCTCCACCAATCAGAAACGTAGAGTTTGAGCCGGAATCCACCACCAGATTTTGGGCACTACTTTAACTTCATTTTGTGTAGAAAGAAGAAAACGAGTTTTGAGGCAACTTCATTAAAGATACGAAATATGGGAAGGAGAGGATGAGTGTGTGCTAGTATTAGGGGAGATGCTAGATGATGAGAGATGGGGGATTAAGGGAAAAAAGTGACAGCTGTGCCAGCTGACTGACTGACTGACTGACTGACCTCTCACTCCTCCGACCCAGATCCATTGTCCATTCTTATATATATATGTACATATAGATGGTATATATGGTATGTGTAGTATAGGAAGACTTTGGTCTGTCATTTAATAAATAAATAGCAACAGACAGCGGCAGCTTCCCAGCGTTTATTAGGAAAAAAAAAGGGTTCAACTCAGATTCTGTCCCTGCTGTTGCTTAATGATAACAAAAACCCCAGAACCGGATGGGTTGGATGGTTTGATTAGAGTTCCACTGTATATGGGTGTGTGTGTGTGTGTATACCGCAATTGCTGACCGCTGTTTTCGGTCATTTCTGGCAATTTCCTACAATTGTTAACGAACAACAAGCAGCAACCCTTTCTTATTTAGTAGGTTTCTGTTTCTGCCCTAAATAGAAGGGGATGGAGTCACAAATGGAGTTCCAGGAGTTGGCATTAAATGGTGGGAGGATGGGATTCGTCTGGATGGGGTTTATAGGCTGGGGACCGTTGTGTGGTTTCATTCATTAATTTGAATCGGCGTTGACACATTTATAGCACAACAGACTAAAATTAGTCGAGAGTGAAATGAAGGCTAAGCCAAATAGGAAAAGAGATGGACTTGATCAGAGGAGTAGGAGATTGCATATTTCAATTTATTTGAATATAGAAACATGTAAAAGAGTAAATTCTTCTCTATTTTCGCTGTATTAAGTTATAATTCACAACTAGTTTTAGCTTTGAAGTAGTGGAAACAAAAAAAGTATCTTAGAGTCGACAGCAATGTTTTAGTTTATTTATATTAACTCTTTGTTCGACTTTTTATCTAAAAAGAAGAACCACATGCTTTTATTAACGGTGTATTAAAGATCGCTTCAAGACACTGCAAGTCCTGTGACTCTTCAGTTCTAACCTTAAACTCCATTTTTGTTGCATTTCGCTTGTATATTGATATATAACCATTGATACAGTTTGTCAATAAGCTAAAAAGAAATGAAAACGAAATTCGAGTATTTTTCTTTGGTTTTCCTTCTTTTTTTTTTTTTGAATGAGCAAAAATATTACAAGATTATCTTTACCTCAAATTTGTGGGCAAACAAGTGGAAAAGTCTGAAGGAACAGAGGGAGAGAGCACTTCCTGTTGTTTCCTATTTTGTAGTTTTCTTCCTTTTTTTTTTTTAAATATTTTGTTACCCTTCGTATTCTCCTTTCTTTTTTTGTCATTATCGAGAGGAGACAAAACGCGTTTTCCTTTTAGTCTGTTTATAAAATAGAGCAATGAGGCGTGCAAAGGGAAAGGAGTTCGGATTCCAATCTCTGTTCCTTCTATACCTAGGAACAAATTCATTTCCCCAACCAACCGACGAACATATCCTTGCCCGATGTCCAGCCCTTTTGTTGCATATGTCAGCATCAGAACTAAAGATCATTAGACGAAAAGGATTTCTTACAAATTATCTTGGCACAAAGCAGAAAGGCAGATTAAATCACTCAACTCACATATGTGTGTGTATGTAAGTGTGTGTGTCCTAATGATCTTTGATTCCGGTTCAACTTTCAGACTCCAGTCCATTTCTTTGCATACAATTTGCCACAACTTGATAGTAGAGGACATTGCCAAATGATTAATTTACTTTCATCCAGGACATTTGCATTTCAAAAATCTTCATTTACCCAAGGCTCATGTTGCGTTTTTGTTTAACATTCAGTTCTGAAGCTGACATCGAGCGCGTGTAATTTGAGGCGCTTTAATGAACAATTAAAGAAAAAGAAGGACCAACACTAGGACACAAGGTTTTCGACCACTCACTGTGCAATTGTTTTTTTAGCCACTGGGGTTTACACGAGCCACATCAAATACTCTAATTTTACATTATTTCCGATTAACTGGAAAATGTATATACAAAACTTCAATAACAACATAAATAGGAATCGTTTCGATAAGATATAGATCTATAGATCTAGCTGAAGGCGATTGCAAAAAGGATAGACAAATGTATTCGAAAGTCTAAATGAAATTTTGACAAACCGTTGTAAGCTTCTATCTAGAAACTCTACATGGGTAAGCCATGATTAGCCATGTCTGTTTGGATCTTTGCCAACAAGTTCCTCAGTTTTGAAGCCATCGTGATCAAATTTTGAATACAGTTATCTTTCTGCTCCTCGCTATATTCGAACAAGTCAAATCAGTTCACTATATCGCATAGTTCTCATGGGAAGAAATGATTGAGAATAGAGTTTAAGTTCAATAACTAATATGGTCACTAAATTTATATTTTATAAGTTTGAACAGAATCGGTTGACTATATTATATATACTATAAAGGGGGAAACTACTTAAGACTTTTTCATCAATTTTCCAGTTATTTGTTTCAGAACACGAGCCAAATGTATGTAATTGATCAAAAGGAAATGGAATATGTAAAAAATAGTCAACTCATGGTTAAGTGGAATAACAGGAAAATGTGACGTGGACCTTAATGAGTATCAAAGAGCTGCTGCTGCTGCTGCTGCTTCTGATGCTGTTCCCAGTGGTCCCAGTGTGGTCAGCAGCTGGTTGGTATGCACCCACACATGTTGAATGAAGGGATTCTTTCGTCTTCTTCTACAAATAAACAACAATAACAAAGCGCTGACCATTCCATCCATACTATTTTCGATTTCCCATTTGTATTCCCATTTCTATTCCCAATCCCAATTCCATTCTCATTAATCTCGAGGGGGAGGGGCGTTTGCCATACGCGTGCGCACGAATCGTTCAGATTCGTTTGAGGATTGAGTAGAGAAGAGTTTTTTTGGCTAATACACAACATATTGTAACTTTGTTGGGGTAAAGGAAAATTCTTGAAAACTTCTTTCCTCGACTTTCTCTTGCAGCAGAAGGATGAATGAACGAAATGCAATTGAGTTTACAGAGAAAGAGAGGAAAAGTGTATAAATGATTTTCCAACTATTTCTCTGACTCGGTCTGACTAAGGAAAACATAATAAGTGGGCACGTGTTTTCAGTTCCGACTGTTGTGTTTTCTCTGTTGTTTTTCTAGCCACAAGCCCGTTTTTGGGGGTTTGTTTATGGAAATAAAATATTTGTTTTCATTTGCCTAACCTTTTGCCTTGCATGGGATATTTTCTTGGGAATCGAGGCGCCTCTTGCAATAATCCTTTACAGCTGCCTAAGAGCAATGTAATAGTCATTTAGCCAACACACACACACACACACAGAGACATATCATATATGTATGTATATATTGAAAACTTTTCGATTTGTCAAACATATAACTAGACTTTGATATTCTATATCTTTAAGTCTCATAAAAGTTTTCAATGAAGAAACGAAAAAAATCTATGTGAAAGCAGTATAAAGGAAGTTTTCTATGTCAGGGACAAAAATTAATAGATGTTCGTAACCCCTTCCCATCAGCCAACTAAATGTATATATCCCATCTATCAGTTGAACTTGATCTATTAACCTTTGGTCTTTTAATATTACTAAGTTTTCAATTTTTATAATAAAATTAGCATCAATTGCCGACTCCCATTTGTCTGTCTATTTCTTTGCAGCTTTTAGATATTTATTTTTATACTATTCAAATGAAACTTGGTAAATAAGTTTTTTAGAACTGTATCTATACCAAGTTCTAGAATTGAGCGGATAGGACTACTATAAGGTATAAGGACATTCTTGGAATAATCAGTGTACTTCAATAGAATCAATTTATTTTCTATAGATAAACTTTTTAGAAAGAGATAACTGGAAAAAAAAACTGACTTGAAAAAGTCTTGAATATTTTTTATAAAACTAAAAAGAATTTCAATTTAAATAGAATATTTTTGTGAATTTGTTAGAAATTCAATTTGTCTTCAGTTAAGAATGACATTATTTTATTCTGTAATAGAGACAAGTATAAGTATCAGAATCATTATATTTTATATTATATATTTGGATTTGAATTTGAATCGAAAAAAAATTGTTTCTTAAAATGATCAGTTAGTTTGCTTGATCCTTATATTTGCTATGATGTAATGTGTGTGCAAGTGTGTGTGTGTGTGTGTGTTTGTGGGTATCATAAAAATATAAGATAACGACCCAAAAACCCCTTCGATATAATATACCTCTTTGCCTTTGTATGCTCTGCGGGTTCTGTGGTTCCAGGAGACAGACGAACAGACTGACCGACCGACCTACCGACCGACAGACAGAGAGACAGACCGACAATGGATTAGACCTTAATTTTTAAATAGAATTTTTAAATTTGAGCAATTTTTGGCCTGGTCTTGATGCCGTATTGCTGCTGCTTGGCCCACGTCGAGCTGTGGGCGTGTGCGTTAGATGGATTTTACTCTTTTGGACATGAACTCGGATTGGCATTCAGACTGTTATACAGGATCATGAACCACTCGCTCGCTCTGTCGCATGACGAAAGGTAAATTTTGTAAACAATTGTGCTAATTAAGCCAGCCCAATAAAATTCGGCTCAATACCTCAAACTGGGCCTGATCCTGATCTTGGGACAGTGGCCGTGCCTGAGCATATAGCACTTGAACTAAATCCGGTAGCTTAAACGAGTTAAAGGAACTTTGAACGGAACTTAATCCCATAAATTTGGGAAAAATACAATTTTAATCAGGTTAATTCGCAGAGCGTCGCGACTGTTGCATGGTCAGCAAAGTGGATGGCAGGTAGTTGATATATAGAGGTACGTGAAAGGATTAGCCCTTTGCCGCCGACTGGTTTTCAGTTTTAACAGGGATTTAGAAAAGGCTGTTGTCCATCTAGACAGACAGACAGACAGAGAGACAGAGGGAGAGTGGGAGAGAGCGAGAAAGATTCAGTTTGACCCGATTATTGAATGCGCGCCTGCGACATTTTAATTTAATCTCAGATTACACCCATATGGATCAGTGTATTGCACTCAAGATTAGGCCACCAGACACCAACATAACCATCATAAGGTCTTGCTCTTATATTGCCAAACATCTATATATACATACATATATATATATCCTAGAGTATCCTACATTCTCCTTATTGCAAAAGTTTCACGTAAATCCATAAGATTAGCAAAACAAAATCTTTTCTAAATCCTTGTGGAATGGCTTAGGCAAATTTGTAGGTCAATTGAAAAATTAGTTGAGTGTAGGCCAAGTTTTAAAATCTTGTAACCTGGCCAAATAATAATAGCCACTACAAAACTGAAACTGAAAACTCAATTTCGGACTAGGTAGAAGCCATTGATCAAGCCCACTAAAGCTTAATGAGATTAAATTTCAGTAAAATCGTTTCATTGATAGTTCCCTCTTCTCTCCTCTATATATCGCAAGGATATAGAAATATCGCTTTAAGTTAATATGAATCCTACTCCTAAGGAACATCTAATATTATAACTTAAGAACTTATGTTCAAAAACGAATATTTCTATATTGTTTTAAGCATTTTAGGGTCTATGAAGGATACGTCACGTGCCAGGCATGCGTCTTGTAGATGAAACCGATCGTAGAGATGACTGGGGAGGGATCATATTTATTTATTATAGACGATGAATAAACATATTTTCATTCTTCTCTTGTTGTCAGCGAATCAAAAAATGCGAAATCTGTGACATTCAATCCTTTTTCTGTTTTATAAGGGTTGCAATCAGGACACGATCGGCGCATATATACATTTATATACTCCTATGGAGATGGAGGCATGTAGAATCATTTGTGATTGACAGGGACACATTGGCATGATTTTGTATTTTCTCACCTGGCCCACGGCGATCTTGCGATTGGAGTGTGCCCAACACGTGGGACAGTCCCACAAAGAAAAAGAGAGACAGAAAGATCGAGTGACTGACTAGGTGACTGACTGAGTGAGTGAGTGATCTTCTTTCTTTTGTGTGGCTTAAGGCACGCCCGTTGTTTTTGTTGTCTCTCAGCTCTGTTCTTTATGCTCCTTTTTTCCTCACTTGGTGCTTCTTTTTACAAGAAAATGATGATGTTCGACTTGGGCATAATCTCTCATCCTTGGAATTGGACTTGTCTTGTCTTTATCTTTAAGGGTTATGCATCATAATTATATGACAGAGACAAAGGCACTTGAAAGAATATGGCAATTAAATATTAAAAATAAAAAAAAAAAACAAAAAAAGGAAGATAGATAAATATGAACATATCCCAAAGGATCGATGATTTCATTTCATTTCACATTATCTTTAGTGTGAATTTCATTTCGTTCGCCATTTTGTGTGTTTGTGTGTGTGAGTAGAAATTACGAGATTTGACATTGCAAAAAAGAAAAGGGTTGGTCTAGCAATTTTTTTTGTTGGGGGTTGCGGTTTTTGGCATTTATATCTCGTCTTATCATCCAATATTCATCCCCCATTTCAATTCAATTCGCAACCCTTAAACATTTCTCTCTCTCTCTTCTAACACGTGTCGATGATTAAATAAAATGTTTGGCAATTTTGTTGGACAAACTTTCAGCCTACCAACCCCCATGATTTCCCATTCCTCCCCCCCTTCTTACCACAAAACTAGCCATTAAAGTAATAAATCCTTAGGTCTAAAGTGTTTAATATTAAAGCCAAATGAAATGGTTTTGAAAAACAAATGTAAATATGTTCAGAACTTCCTTTAAAAAGGTAAAAATTTGTTAATTTAGAAAAGTCTGTTAACCGTTACGAGCCAATATCCTTTTAAGAACGGCTTTTAATATCTACAAATTTTTAAAAAGTTAAGTTTTAAACTTAATATAACTTGATTCCTTATTCCATATGGAATTTCTAGTTTTTTAACTTTCTTACTTTCTCATCGTTTTGCTTCTTCTTCTACATTTATTTGTCATTATGGTGTAAAAAAGGATTTGTCTACAAATGACCGCAAAATTGTTGGTCATTTAATAAATTTTACAGTTGTTATTATTAACCATTATTGGTCAGGATCTGGACACGAAGAAAGATCGAGATGTCATCGTATGTGCCAGGACAAGGCAAGGCAAATTTCTTTGTGTTTTTTTTTTTCTATTTCTTCGATAAGAATTATGTACGCTTCCAGGACAATGAGATGCTGCGACAAGTTGACTCAGCAAAAAAAAAATATATATAAAAATGGCAAAAGGATGAAAGAGATGTCTGTGTCATAATCAGGATGGACAACAGTTTTGCTCATTCTAGTCGTTTGGTTGGGTTAACGGTTACCCCGATGCGTTGCTCTCCATTGTTGACATAGAACGATAGTTGCTAAAAGGATATTTTTCTTGTTCTTCTTTTTAGGTCCTTTTGTGGTCAGCGGCGACAGTTGAGTTGGTCATTCGTCGGCTTACATAAAACGTACAATTTTTGCAGTTTTGCTATGTTTGTGTATGTGTGTGTGTGTGTGGTTAACGGTAAATGTTTTAAGTATATAGAAACTTTGTCGCCCGACTTTGATTTACACCGACAAGTAACTGTATTCTATGCAATTCTCACATATTTTTTTTTCTCTAGGGAATGGCCAAAGGACTAAAACAAAGGAAATTGAATTAACGTTTTGTATGTAACTTGTATGTTGTCCTTTCATGTTCTTCCTCTTGCTTCCTGGAATCCTTTACTTTAATAAACAGATTTAAAAAACCATAATTTAAATCCATTTTTCGCAATTTTAACTGTCTGAAATTTTTTTTTTTTTGTGTTGTTAATCGATAATCGATGTTAAGTAGAATTTTAATTAACGAGTTATACGATTAATCGGTATTTCGAATTAACATTTTAGTTACGAGATTTTTCTGTCAAAAAGCTAATTTCTTTATTAAGATAACTTTTATTGATAGATTTATTATTTTTTAAATTAAGTTTTGCGATTTAAACACAATTAATTTAGTTATGGAGTGAAGCATAGTGATTTAGTGTTATTTCTGGATATTATATATCTGGAAATATACAAGGTTTTACTTCAATTCTGATTACACAAAGCGAGTCTGATTATAAAGAAGGCGAATAATACAATTAAGAGATAAATTCTTAAACAATTAAAACATTTTCGAAAACTACTGAACTGTCTTTTTAAAATATAAATCTATATAATTCTTAAATTCTGCATTAAAGTGACTTCAATATTTGTCACTTTTATGTTTAATCCATTCAAAATGGATTAATTTTTTTTAAACAATTTTTGTGAAAGGTTAATAACAAATTAAACATCTTCATGGTTCTCTGAACTCTTACTAACCAGTAAAAAGTTCCTGCATATAGATTCCAGGATAAAGTCTAAACTATATTTGTTTCAATTTGCATTTAGCATGAGTTTGCATAATTGTTAATCATAGATCGGCAGGACTATATATCCGGTTCTTCCAATGAAATGAGAAGCAAATGCTGTGAAAATGGGGCGGGCAAAATTTTCAGTTAAAGATAATTTGGCATTAAATTTCTCCACATATTTATATATATATATTTTTTTTTTCTTTTTTGGGCAATTCTAGTAAAAATAGAAAAAGGATTTACTCGGCTAAAGTGTAAAAATGCTGTTAAAACCATTTGGAAAGGTAAGAAACAAAAGGCATGGCAAAACCCCTGTTGACTTAAGATTACGACAAGGACGAGGACAAGATGAAGACAAAACGTTACTCCTCTATTTTCTCTGTATTCTGCTCCTTCTGCTCTTCATCATATGCTTGTTGTTTTTTCTTTCTTCGGCCCATTCATGCACTTGTTGCTACTTACACTAAGCCAAGGGATTAGCCACATAATTTCGAATAAAAAAAAAAAGATGCAAGAATAAACAACAATGGCAAGAAAAAACCAAGTTGGTGTATAGTTTTGTTGTTGTTGTTGTTTTTTTGTTTATACAATAGACTAAAATGGTTGTAACAATTCATCATCGTTTTATTGAGTCTTTTTAATAACATGCGCCAAATCGTAGACACCGCGAACTGCCTTCAGCTTGACACCGGGCACATCCTGTAAACGTCCGCAACGGCACAGGACAATGTTGTGCTCCTGTAAGTTGTGACCAATGCCTGGTATATAGGCCACCATCTCTTTGCCTGTGGATAGACGGACAAGAACACATTTACGATTTGCCGAATTTGGTTTCCTTGGCTTCTTGATCAGAGTCTTGAGGACAACGCCTTTGGCAAAGGGTTTACCATCTAGAGGCTGACGTGGTGGACGTTTCTTGATGTGAGGGCCACTTCTATGCATTTGCTGCAATGAGGCCATACCACGCTGGCAAACAGTGGACATCATTGTCATCATAGAATTGCCGATCCCATATTGATGAGCTGGAAGCAATTTTGAGATTTTATTTAAAAGAAAACACATAAAATTCACAATATCATAGATTAGATGTCATGGAATAAGCCAACACAACTGTACTTAAAAGAAATTTATGGTTCAAAAGGGGGCAAGCAAATGTGCGAAAAAAGGGTCAGACAGTTGGCCAGTTGGGCAGTTGTTCGTTGGACAGACAAAACAATGTCGAACAAAAGCAAAAACCAAATTCAGCATCTTCTTTTGTTATGGCTAATCTCTGTGAAAATTGAAAATGTTTGTGCAGCAGCGGCGGCCATGGAATAATTGCAACCAAATGACGCGCATGCGCAAATGTCCGGCCAGAGATTTGGATTCTCAAGCCTTTTTAGTCAATTCTCCCCCTCCTCTTAACCTCTCCCTGACAGGGATACAAAAGAATTGAATGATTGGAACGGCAAAACAACAAATTCACAATTTTTAATTAAAAAAAAAAGGAAAGAAAATGCCACACACAGGAGAAACATAACAAAATTGCAGGTAATAATAATCATAAGCGAAAGTTGACCCACACCTGTCTAGGTGCATGCAAATTTCTATTGTTGAGCCTTTTGACAGGATTTGTAGTCCCTTTGTCCCTTTTCTCTGTTGTAAAAAAGGTTCCCCCTTTAGTATTTTGGTTTAGTTTTGAGAAAATGCCAATGAAAATATTCACATGGACATACATCAACTTGATTGGTATCGGAATTGAGATCGGAATCAGTATTGGGGGTTAAGTGCGCTAGACACGCGTCTATTCTCAACATAGAAAGAGTTGAGAGACATTCCCAATCGAAAGATCCTAGACAAACAAACAAATTAAACAAATCATTATTGGGCAGGGGTCACATCATTTGTAGGGGGACCGTCAGCGAGTGTAGAAAATATGTCTTGTCATTGAAATAACAAGGTAAGGACGGTATCGGAGCTACAAAATGTCACCTCCTGACTTCAAGATACCCTATAAAAAGCAGCTGTCGTCTTTTTCTTCTATATCTAGATATAGATAGCCTCTTCTTCAGTATCATAAATTTGAGGCTGTTGGTGATAATGAATAAAAGTATCTTCTCTAAAGAGTCGCTGTTTGTAGATATTTTTACTTATAAACATCGATGTAGAATAAATAAAGTAAAAAGGAAATTGAAACATTTGCAAATCCAATTGGAACTTACTTTGGATTGTCGGTGTCGTTGTCAGCTGTTTCGTAATGCTGCCTAAGGCTTGCCGCAGGAAATTCATCTCTCGGCTTTATTTTTGTTCTTCTTTCTTGTGGGGGTACTTAATTAGCAAATAATGGCTCTAGTTTACCAATGCCACCAATCTTTAGTCTATTTGGTTTTAAATATAATTTAAGAAATATTTTTTGTCGGTTTGTTTTGCCTTTTATAGTTTACTAGTGTTGGGTTTCGTCGTTTCCATGCGGTGTCAGTGCTGTACAATTAATTTATACAAACCGATAAGTTGTAAAGCGATAGTTCGTAATATCTGGCAGCACTGCGCAAATTGAAATTCTACTTCAAGCGCCCCAACGGTGTTTTTGAAATTATTCAAAACACAATTAAATACATGATTTTTTTTGGTTCTTTATTAAATGAATGATAACACATATATATATATGCTTTTTTTCAGTTTTATCTAGCAAAAATAGTTTTGCAAAGTTCTTCTTTGTATACATACGCTTATGTAAATATAATTGTTTGGGTGTACAACGTACAAAAAAAAAATTACAATACAATAATTAAAAAATCAACAATCCAATAAAATAAATCGAATCTGGAGGCACATGACTGTGATTAAAGATGAGACAGGGAATCATTTAATGTTACACATTTGGGAAGATGTGCCCAAACGTTGAGATATGTTGTCCATGCAACATCTATATACTTAGTCATCATCGTAATCCAGACGCTTGGCTTTCTTTTTGGCAATTTTGCGCTTCTTATTCATAGCCTCCACTCGCATGTCCTCCAAGTCCTCTTGTAAGCCTAATATAAATAAAAATATGTTTTAGTTTATATTCCTTTAAAAAAGCTGGAGGATTGCAAATTGATTCTCACCTAGTTTCTTACTGATGAATTCCTCCCTCTGCATTTGGGCAAAACTAGATTCCATTTGACGATCATCTTCATCCAGGTCACGATAACGTCGTTTATCATACCCAAATATATCGCGTATATGCGAGGATATATCCTCTTCACAATCACCATCATCAATAAAGCCATCTAATTCAGAATCATATTCCGAGTCATCATCATCATAAATTCGACCTACAAATATAGAAAAAGTATGAGTTAAAAATTCTTTTTGATTAGCTACAGCAATACTTACGTTTATTATTCTGCTCATGCTGTGGTTTGCGAGCTGATGAGGAAGACGAAGATGATGGCATCGAATTACGTCCACGTACATCTGGTGGTGGAAATTGACGAGTTTTGTTTGGCAAAGAACTACTTGGTCGATCTCTGGGTGGAAATTCACGGGTAGAGCTACCCTCTGGCAATTTGGCATAAGGATTCTTCGGCTTTGGAGCGGCAACCGAAGTGGAGGATGAACTTGAGCTTGGCTTGTTGAGATTAACAGCAGCTTTGCTACTTGAATTAGTCTTTGTACTTGTGGCTAAGTTAGTTTTGGAAGAGCTAGAGGAGCTGGTGGAACCGGACAAATTTGAGCTAACTGTTGGCTTTGCTTTTGGATCAGTTGTGGATGGCTTTGTGGCAGTGGCTGAGGCCAACTTTGGTATACGTCCATTGGTCATTTTAGATGGTCCCGCCGGCTGCTGATCTTTAACCTTTGCATCACTTTCTCTTTGACGATCTCTTTGGGCTCTCTGCTCTTTCTGCCGCTGGCGTTCCTCTTGCTCACGCTTCTCCTTAGCCGATAGTAAACGCTCTGGTTCTCTCTTCTTCTCAGGCTGGACGAAAACAACGGGTTCATGCTGTTTCTTTTCAGCTAGACGCAGCAAAGCCTGAAAATCCATAGGCGGCGGTTGTGGCTGACGTTTAATCTTGGCCTTACGCTGTTGCTCTTCCTCCAACTTTTTACGCTCTTGCTCACGTCGCTCGTTGTCGGGATCATAAAGTGTCTTTGCAGTACTGTACGCTCGGGCCATTTGAGGATCTTTGGAACTCTTACCACTAGAAGGTGTACCTGAAGCAGTTGGTACACTAGTTCGTGTTTTTTGACCTGCTTTGCCGTTTTCGCGTTCTTTGAGAATGGCTGCCTTTACACGCTCTTTGGTACCTGAGATATCGTGCAAGGATTGAGGCCGACTCGGGGCAAAGGCCTTGTCCTCATGCACATTCCGTACTTTTTCTATATACTTCTGATAGAATGCATTGGCCTCATTGGATACATAGCCATAATCATCACCATCACCAGGCTGACCATCTAGGCCGCACTCTGCATCCATGATATCACAATCCTTGGCATCTTCTAATACCGACTTGTTGGCCGATTTTGTAACTTTTAACATTTTACGAATTTTATTTTTAGATTTTTCATCACGTTTGGCCATCAATTCAGCTAGCTTCTGACGCTCTTCACGCTTACGTTCGGCCTCCTCAGCTTCACGTTTCTTAAGGAATTTTTGTATGTTAATTGAAAGTTGTTTACTTTTGTTGGTTTCCTTTTTAGGAGGCGAATACTTGGTGGAATAATATTTTCCCTGAAAAAATCACAAGATAAAGTATTGATTAGAAATTTCTTAGTTTACAATTAAATATTTAACACTTGTTATTCTTCGTGATGGTCTTGGTGTTATTGTTGCTTCTGGTGGAGAGGGGATTAGGGTCAGTGATCTTAGCCCCTCCCCCTCTTTGCAATACCACGACAGCTGTCGACGCTCTTTTACCTCATTATCTTTTGTGGCTGCGTCATTTTTCTTTTTGGCAAAATGCAAAAGCGCACCAAAATCCATTTTTATTTATAATATTAGGGAGCACTTGATTTCTTCACGTAGTTAGTTGTGTTGACTCGGAATATCTAATGAATTGAACCAAACTTTGTATTACTCGTCTGAAAACTCTAGTGAGACTAGACCTGTAAAATTGTCGATAGTGTGTAGCATTGAGTTTGTATCGATTGTTTAAAATAAAAAATCTATCGATCTAGAGATGTGTGTACGACTGTACGTTAACATTTTTAAACGGAGTCTTTGTAAGAACTCAGAAATGGTCCAATTGGAACGATAAAGTATAGGTAGTCAAAAAAGGGAGATGATATTAATTGAGTCAGTACTAAAGTATCGGTAAACTGCGACAAGTTATCGATTTCGGTTTAGTACAATCGAAGCTGTACAGTATTGATATGTAAACCCGCTTTAAATGTTTACCATCTCTAACATATTTGAGTTTTTGTTGAAATTTTGAAATTCTCGTTTTGTGCATCAAAATGGACACATTCAATGTATTAGAAGAAAAGCTAGTTAATGTGGAATCAGAACTAAAAGCTATAAACGATAAGGTGATGTCGACTGTGGAAGAGAACCAAAAATTGCAGGAGAAAGCCGTACATTTGGATGATCATCTTCAGGACGTAATCCGAGATTATCGAAATGCTCTCGATGAAGAACAACAATTAGATAGTGAACTAACTAAATTGGGAATAGATGAAAAAGCTGAAGATGATATGCGTAGTCTCATGAAACAGCTGTGTTTTCTAGGCTGGTCGATGTCGCATTCTTCCACCGCCAAGGATGAACCTCTAATGTACAAATTCGATTTTATCCTTGGATATTCGCTGACCATACAAATACAAGAAAATCGAATGAAATTAATTGACATGGAACCAATGGATGCAAATTTCGAGAATGTACAAAATGAACTAGCAACCAGCCAGGATCTAATGGGTCTCTTAATAGCAATCAAAGAATGGGCCACCACAAAAGCAGGAATAAAATGCAGTTAATTTTGAAATGTTTATAAATATACATGTATGTAAAATATATAGTTTTATCACACTTCTCCCCAATCTTTATCATCATCTCGTCTCTCCTCTCTTGGTACTCATATAACAATCTGATCGTTTGGCTCGATCCGCGGGGGTCCCTACTCGTCTAGTTCTCTTGTTTCACGCTGCAACAACATTCTGAATCCAGTTTAGGGCACCGCGTATGCGTCGCAAGCGAGCTCTAGCCAGGAAACTGCAAATTAACAAATATTCTACATATGGACGACGTGTCGATGACGCTCCAGACATTTTTTGACCAAATTGTGGACGCCCCTCACACATGATTTTGGTGGTAAGCGACAAAAGCCATTGGAGAATCTAAAATGAAAAAGAGAAAAGATGAAATAAGTCCAAATAAGATAAAAGAATATGTTTAGGGCCTCACCTCTGAACTATTGGGCATACCACCTGCCTTTAACCAATTTGACGGGGCCCACAAAAACAACTGCATTATATTAGCAGCTATATCTGGACTGACGCGCTTCGAGGGATTTGGGTTAAGGATATTGTAGACCAATTGTTGCACCAGTGGCGGACAAGTATTGTTTAGTTGTGGTAATTGCTCATGTCTGTAATCGCTATTCCTGAGCGAATAAGTGAGCTCACCACACTGATGGGCCAAGCCACCATTAGTCGAATAGAATGGATTATGCATGCCAAAGATTTCATAGGCCATAGCCCCGCAAGCCCACAGATCAGCCTTACTATAATTGAGGACAGCAAATGGCCCCGGTTGCATATTGATGATCTCTGGTGCCATTAGGGCAGCATTTCCACCCTTATCGATATCGTGGCTAACATAGGGCAATCTCAGGCCATGGGTTTTGTCCGCCAGACAGCAGCCAAAGTCAGATAGCACCAACACCGGCGAGGAATTATCTTCAGGCATTTCAATTAAAACATTATCTGATTTCAAGTCTCGATGGGCAACACCGTGGCGGCTTAGATGGGTCACCGCCTCCAGCATTTGAGCCCAGAGTAAAATTTTGGATCGTGTGCTCAATTCCAGTGTATCTAAGAGGCCACGCAAGCTATAATCATACCGCTTCATCAACAAATACAATGACATATTGCGCCCATAACCCTGAGGATTAATCCTCTGTGGCTGGGCAATCGGATAAAGTAAATGGCCGTCGGGAAAATTGCGTACTTCGTCACAAAAAAAACCAAACATGCAGACAATGTTTGGATGAGGAGGTAATGCCAGGGTCTGGTGCTGAAGCAAGCGTTCCCATTCCTCAGAGGCCAGATTCATGCGGCGCTGACGCGATGGTACTGTCTCCTTGTACATGGCTCGAAGAATTGATAAGGCATTACTTTGGATATCATAGTTAAACATCATTTTCAAGGCCAGGGGGTACTGATTCAAACTGGACGACTGAGGCCGTGGCGATACAATTTGTTCTTCCTGCACATGCGCCGGCTCTGTTTGATGTTCCGGCTCCACAAAATCATCACTAGCCGCGGTAAATTGCGAATATTTGTAGATGTTATTTACGGAGCCCCCAAAATTATGCAAAAATCGAGACATATTCTGCAATGGTGACATTACAGGCGAAGACAATGGCTCCATTTCGGTTAGAAAAGTTTTCTGTGGTGCGGTTGCAGCTAATGGAGCTGCATTCATCTGACCTTGTTTCTCTTCTTGTTTGAAATTTGCCGCGTAGACCACAGCAGCACATCCTTTGGCTATGGCTGGACCAACATCAAGATTATCTACGGTGAAATTGGTATCCAAATTTTCAGAAATTTCATCACGACTCCAGTTGGACTGCAAGCGGGTGGCTGCTTCACGTATCTCCCAGCAAACACCTTCCAGTTCATCTTCTTTGCTCAGGACACCCGCACCAGAGGCCAAACTGACACCAATAAGGGCAAAAAACGGTGCCGAATCGCCATAGAAGAGTTTCCGTGTGGCTCGTTGACGTAAATCCTCCGAATAGTTGGTGGTTACCCGATTCAAGATGTTGTCAATGAATAGCTTACGGGCATGCTGACCAAATCGAAATAGATTATTCGCTGCCGCAGACCGTGGAGGCAATGCTGATTGACTAGGGATGGGTGTGGGTGCTGAGCGAGCTACCTGTTGGGGGGCATTCTAGAGGGCGCAAAAAAAGCGAAGATGACATGTACATATAAAAATAAAATGAATGCAAAATTTGAGAACTCACCTTGATCACATTGAACGTTGAGGAGGTTACGGGACAGCCTCGCTTGCTTCTTGTTCTTAATTGGTTTTGTTCCAAAATGTTGGCGTGTATATCGCGTTTACAATAGCTGCGCAAAATATAGCGACCATGTTTGACTAGTCGCACAGTCAAAAGTCTTACAGACATTTTTTTGAATCCTCACCAACTCCGATTTGGGCTATACGCCTAGGCAACACCCTTTAATTGTGGGTAGAGCGTTTTAAAGTGCATAAGATAACATAGAATTTCCAGATTTTACCTTTTCTTCTGTGTATTTTTGTTTTTTTTTTCTCTTTTTTCGTTCTGTTGCGTGCTTCTTTCCCTCTTTCTTAACTCTTCGATTATATAGTATCGATAATTAGTAATGCGTTCGCTTAATCGTTTTTGAGTGACGGCCAGCAGCTGTTTTTGTTGTTGTTTGTTTTTCTTTTGCGTCGTATGAAATGTTTGCTGATATCTAATTTTTCAAGTTTTGGGGGAGTTGATTGTGGGTGAGGAAACAAAACAAGAAACAAGATTTTGACTAATTTTATCAAACAGTTAAAAATGTGTTAAGGTTTTCTAGTTTTGTGAAGGATATTTCTCAACTTGCCTTTTGCGGAGCCTACTCGAACATTAGATAATCACAAGAAACCTTAATTGAGTTTTTTGGTAATTATTTATTTTGACTACTCGGAATTTTAGTATTGGAAAACTCAAAATTGTACAAAGTACTAGCACTAGTGATGGCAACCGTATTTAGTGTAGTTAAGTTTAAAAAAAAGGTATCGTTGATAGCCAGTTTAATTAGAATTTTTCTTTAATCTTTTTCTTTAACTTTCCAATCAACTTGAAATCGACTGTTTTAGAAGTATAATACTTTAATTGGACTATTGGGTGGCCAAACAACCCCAAAACCACTACCTTTTTTACCACAGAGTACCCTTCCCTTACTATTTAGAGATGAAATAGAAATAAAGTAACTGCGTAACTGCCTATTAGGTTATCGATATTTTAATGTGACAATCCAGTTTGCTCGTCTCTAATAAGAAAACTCATAGCGAAAAAATCATAAATTTCTCTTCGTTTCCGCCTCTGCGTTCACATAAAAAATAAATATTTAGAAACATCTATTTTTTTGTTATTTCTTTTTTTACAAGTAAACAAATAACCAAAAGAACATAGTTTCGTGAATAGCCAAGAGAAATTCAAGTGCGGGTTCCCGTGTTGCTGAAACAGAGCAAAAGACAGAAAGAGAGAGCGAGAGAGCTGCAAGGCAAGGAAAAACAGGCGTAGGTAGCAAATTTCGATATTAAAGCACAAGCGAAAATAAAAAAAATATTGGGAAAATAAGTTTCCAACTGTGCTTTGGGCAGAGGCAGAGGATTCTGTGGGCAACAAAAACGCCAAATAACTAATACAATATTTGGCAAACGACATAATCGTAGCAGATTTTTTGCGACGTCGACGGCGGCGCTAGCGACACCAACGCTAACGGCGACGACGACACCTTGCAAAGCTGCAACTGCTATGCTCTGCCTCTAATGCCCTTTGTGTTGTTAGTGTGTTTGAAACTCTTTCATCCCATCTATTCCCCTGCTGCAGGAACAACAACAGCAGCAGCGGAAGCACCAACAATAACATGGCTTTGGACAGCGCTCTGACATCATCCTTGACAGTAAAGAAGAAGGATGCCTCAACGGAAAAGGAGAACCTTTGGTAAGTGCTGGCACAAAAAAGAGACGTTATGAAAGTGAGATAAAAAAAGCAAAAAAAAGAATTGCTCATTTGATTGCCAACAGCCCCTTTCTCAGTCTACACCTCCTCTCTTTAGCTGACGTTTGCAAATATTTTTTGCAATAATTACATACATATGTTTCTTTTGCCGGCTGGTAACTGCTCCTCCATTTCTACCTTCCATCCCCTTTCTCTTTTTGGCTCTGCGTCTACCTCCCCCACCTACTAACCAGCTGTTTGCATGTTAACAATTTTAACCTCAAAACTAAGCAAAAACAATTTTAACGTAATTCCGAATAAAGCTAAAGCTGTCTAAAAGGGGGAAAGAGAGTAAATAGGGAGAGAGCGCAACAAATGTATGCGCTGCTTCTGCTGCTGCTACCGATGATTCACGAAACAAAACTAAAAATCGAAGACATCGCAGCCGGCAGCGATGCCAGCCGTGGCAGAGCTTACCTCTTTTTCTTGCTTTATCAAAATTTGTATTATTTTTTTTCTTGTTTTTTGCATTAGCATTGTCCAATCAGGCAACAAAAAAAAAAGCTTGGCTTTTAAAGCCATGGTCTATGAATGATTGTATGCGTGCGTATATGTATCTGTGCGTGTGTGTGTGAGAGCGATGTTGTCATCGTTTAAATATGTCGCTTAGCTTCAAATTACACTGAAATAAAAATTCCGTTAGCAAGTCGGGAATTCGACTTGAGAATACCCTGTACTAGAAACATCTTTACCAAACAAAATTAAATTAAAAAAATTTTGTTTAATACCAATTCCAAATGTCATAAATCTCAATAACCTACACTAAACAAATTGGTTACTAGTACTACAAGAAACTTGTTTAAGCCATTATTAAATTTTAAAAACCTTTTCATTTCATACATATTGCTCTTCTTTATGAGAATTGGAAAATGAATAATTAATTTTCTGAGTTTTTATAAATATTTGTTGTCCGCTTACCAAAGAAAAAAGAAAAACAAACTCCACTGGTTGGCCCTCAACAAATGTTTTTGGTTGTCTAAAAATAGAGAGTTTTCCATAGTTCGTTTTGGAACCTTTTTTTTTTGTATAAAGCTAAAAAATATTCAGATTTGCTTCAATGAATCATTGAATATATATTTTAATTCTGAGATTTGATTATAATTTACGATTATTATTGTAGCTATTATTGGATAAACGTTAATGTATAGTCTATGTGTGGGGGATTACATTTCCTCTATAAAGACATCATTGTCATCATCATTGTCGATGTGGGTTTGCTGCTTATCAAAATTATTGTGTATGCGTTCCAACAAATCGGTGGCAACCAAAGCGAAATCCTCCCACAAGTTATCATCATGATAATGAGTAGCCTCATCGTCAACAGTTTGCCGGCCTGGTTCCAGTTTTGTAATCGTTATATTAACATCATCCTCAGCATCCTGCTCCTCGTCATCATCGCCGTTAATAGCCAAACGCTCCTCATCTAAATAATCGGCCAATAAATCGCTTACTTCATCCAAAATGTTACCACTCTGACATAGAGCTGCCGCACATTGACCATCGATCAGTAGATTCCATAAAGCCTGGCACACAATATTGGCCATAAACCAATCCTCCTGCTCCAATGAACCTCTAAGCAAAAGGATCAACAGATCAGCGCCACGCAATTGCAAGAATGGTGTACGCTGTTCACCATCTCCCAACAGATTGACCAGGACACCGATTGCACAGGTTCTCAATTCGTAGTCATGACCAGCTGATTGTCGTGTCAGTTGCTGCACCATCAGGGGCAATCCACCGGCTGCACAGAAGCAACGACGTGCCAACTCATTCCTTGTTAAATTACCCAAAACACGGGCCAATTCAATTTTGGTGCTTGTCGTCTGACACTTGGCCAAAGTCTCAGCCAGAGTTGCCGACAGTTGATCAATGAGACTCTGCAATGAGCCGGCAGCTGGTGTTCCAGATTGTTTATCCTGATAGAAACAAAGATTATGCAGAGCACCTAATGTGGCATGAAGAAGTTCTTGTTGTTCTGGTAACTGTGAAAGGAAAGATGGAAATGGAATAATTTAATATATAGATGAAAATCTTTTAACATTACGTTTCTTACCCGTTTCTGTGGGTTTTTATTGTCTAATCTTGTGCTGGCATCTCTTAACAATTGGAGAAGGATTGAGCCCAATGTATGGATATTACCCAAACCAGCGCCAACCTCAGAATTGACACTCATATTGGCCACAACACGTATTAACTTGATTTGGGCATCAATTAGGGAAGCCTCTGTGGTGGATGAGGTGCATCCATTGTTATTGTTGCAGCTGCTAAGCTGTTTCAGCACATTCAATAGATACTCCATGGCAACATCATTGTGAAAGTACTAAAATGGAAACCAAGAAATAACATTTAAAGTGTAAAAATCAAGCCAATATATGAATCTCTTATTATAAACTCACTTGAATGCGTGCGGACTCATGTTTGGCCAGTATATTACCCAACATATAGCCCAATCTACTGAGCATAGCCAGAAGACGTTCACTCCACTGAGGAGGACTAGCAGCAGCAGCACCGTCATCATTGGCACAGCAGCAAGATGGACCCAAGAGTAAACCAATCCGGGCAGCGTATTTCAATAGAGTTTCACAACAATCTGAATCCTCAGATAGGACACTATTAATCAAACGAAAGAAATCCTTAATATACAGTTTTAACACATAATCAATAGATGACTGGAAACTAACCTTAATGCACGTACAACATTGGCCTGAACTTCTAGCTCACCCATGGATATTTCTGCAGCTCGTATGAGATGTGGACAGGCCAATTGCAATTGCAATTGAAGACGTTGTTGCTGTTGGCTCACATTGGCCAAGGCACGCATTGCTGCCGACAGCTGATACAGTGTGTGCAATGGTGGTCCGGTTAGACGACGTGTTGCTCCCGCCTCGTTTAACATTTGCAGATGAAGAATCATAAGTTCGACAGCTCCATGACGTGCTAGGCGAGCAACCAATGTTTGCTGGCCATTCAATTTACGTTGACTGGATGCGGAACTTGTGCCGCCAGATGGCAAAAGGGATGTAGTGGCTAATGCTGCTGCTGTTGCTGGTGATGTTGTTTCAATCAATTCAGCTGGCCAATTGCTATTAAGAGCATCATCACGCTCCTGTTGTCCACTGCTGGCGGTTAAGAATCTTATACAACCATAAGCATAAATACAAGCCTCGGGCTCTTCCAGTGGTGAGGCATGGCCCAATCCATCGATAAGCAACTCAAGCACATCATGCTCATGGAATAGACTATCATGCTGTTCATGCCGAGCCACTTTAAATATCAATTTACAGGCTCCAGTTAGATTGCTGCCAGTCACGCGAAGCTGACCAAAAAAAAAAAGACATAAATTGAAATATATATAATATTAGAAAATATGTATATATATCTACCGCCAAGACAACGCGTGCCACAGCCAAAAGGATACGCGGCGATGTACATTCCACTAAACCATAAAGTCCACCCAAAATAAAGCCACGTTTAAAGTTACGCTCTTGTTTCCTTACTCGGGTATAGAGCTCTTGTAAAATCTAAAAAGATTATTGAATTCAAACTGAATTGCATATATATATAGATATAGATATATATATATATATACCGCATTAATATGCTGCACTGTTTCGTTACTGCATTCCTTTAAACCGGCATGTTGTTTCAATAGCTCGATCAATGTCTCGCTGCTCGATTGGCAGAGTAAGTCGCCATTTCGTGTGGGCGGCGGCATTGGTGTAGCTGGAGCACCTGCCAGAGCGGGCAATTGTCGCGGTGGACCCGAAGTAACTAAATTTGTGGGCGGTGTCTTTGGTGGCTTCTCATTTTGCAAATAACGCATGCTAATTGCAAAAGCAAAACAATTGAAAAATAATTTAAATATATGCATATAGATAATCCATTGTACTTACCTAAAAGCACTGGGCGGACGTCCGGCTAAGGCCACTTTCCCATAGAGAACACGACCGGGTTCACGTGGTGTTATTGGTCGACGTGTACTGATCAAACGTGCCCCACCAGTGGCAGCCATTATTTGTGGTGCAGCAATTGCGCCTGCTCCTCCTGTTCCTCCAGTTCCAGCAACCATTAATGCCTGATCGCCAAGAAATAATTTTGCTTCACTTATAAGTTCAGCCGATGTTTTACGTCTGCCCATGCCCAAAGGATTGATGGAGCCACCCAAAGACAATTTATTTAAATTCTGTTCACTGGAATTGGAAAGTGCATTGGCATTGGGATTGAGTATGGACACCACCGGTTTTTTGTTTAATGATGGATGCTGTGACTTCTCCTGCTGTTGCTGTTTTATCTTTTCCGTATGTACAACCCGTTCCTCAACTATTTTGGGACGTGTCTCGCTCCGTGAACGACGCTTTAAGAGCAAACTCATTGTTCCAGTGTTCCACTTTTGTGCTCGGTCAACTACTAACAACTACTGCGTCAAAACTGAACGTTACTTGGCAGGAAAATATATATTTTTCGTTTTGGCTTTTTGGCTTCACCATGCCAACCAACGGAAAAGCCCAACAAGAGAAACAAAGACAGGGAAACAAGCAGGAAGACAGAGCCGGAGAGAGAGTGAGTGAGAGAGAGAGAGAAAGCCAGTTAAAGAGAGCAAGGAAGGCAGGATTTGTGGGGGACAGGAAGAGTTTGCATGACTGGCAAGTGTGAAGCAACTCACAAAAAAAATAAAAGAATTTAGTTTTTGCCACCACCAAATGAAACCAATGAATAGCAAACATAACAGTGGAAACTAATTGACCAAATAAAATTGTGCTAAAAGAAAATTTGCTGCAAAAACTTATTGCAACCACTGTATCACCTAGCTAATAGCACTTTGAATACAATATAATATATATATATATATATGTAAATATATATGTATATTCTGGAATCAAGGAGCAAAACAAAAGCCAAACAATCGATATCTATATAGAATTTCTCAGTAGTCTATTCCAAGAAGGCTAACTATATAGTTAGCTATAGGCTGAACTAGAGTCTCTCTCTAGTTGTTGTCCAATTTCAAACGAATATGTGGGAATTGGTGGGGTCATCATTTGCATGTCATTCGAATGGTATAAAATGGAAATGCGTTTCTACAATTCAAGATATTTAATTGGCTTAATTGAATTGCATAAATATTGTAGTAGTGCCAAAGAAGGTAAAGTCGAAGAAGAAGACGAAGCCAATCCATAAAATATTCACGCAAAAATTTGAAAACTAAAAACGAATGCGAAACTAAATTACTTTTTATGGTAATATATTATATATAATGAAATAGTAATAAAAGAAAGAAACTTTATTTTGTCTTAATTTACAAAAATATTAATAGTTTATGGACTTCTTTCTATATGTTTTTGTTTTTAGGTCTGCGATATTGAATGAAGTACAAACACAGGGCAGCACAAAACTTCCATCAAATAAATCTGTACTAGTATTAGGCGATAATGCCACCGGGAAGACGACATTAATTGCTAAACTTCAGGGTGTTGAGGATCCAAAGAAGGGTTCCGGTTTGGAGTATGCCTATATTGATGTCAAAGATGAGTACAGAGACGGTGAGTTCAAAATCAAAATAATAATATATGATCTGTTTAATAAAATACTCTTGTTTATATTTTTATATACCCCTTTAAATTTGTAGATATGACGCGTTTGGGCGTTTGGGTCTTGGATGGTGATCCAGGACACACAAATCTCCTGCACTATGCGCTCAACGAAACGAATTATGCACACACCCTCGTCATACTCACAGTGTCGATGACACAACCATGGGGCTGGCTAGAGCAGCTCAATCATTGGATCAAAGTTCTTGCTCAGCATATTGAGACTCTGCAGCTGGATCCCAAAGAGAAGGAGGCGGCACGTCAACGTTTAACCACGACGTGGCAAAGTTATTGCGAGGTCGGTGATGATCTTGATCCAGGATCGCCAGTTAAACGCACCATGCGCAACAATTCGATTGATGAAGATGATCTGTTGCCGCTGACAGAGGACGCACTTATAACAAATCTTGGCCTAGACATTGTGGTTGTTGTCACAAAGGTAGAAATATTTAATTTGTGCTTAAATAATTAAAATAACATTTCCTTTTCCTCTCTGTCTCTGCTTTAGACGGACTACATGACTACCTTGGAGAAGGAGTACGAGTATCGTGACGAGCATTTCGATTTCATACAACAATGGATACGAAACTTTTGCCTCCGACATGGCACCTCACTCTTCTACACGAGCGTTAAAGAAGACAAAAACTGTGATCTCCTCTACAAATATTTAACGCATCGAATTTATGGTTTACCATTCCGTACACCAGCGCTAGTCGTGGAAAAGGATGCAGTACTCATGTGCGTTTAAATAAATTTTGTTATCCTGTCATTTCATTTATTTATAATATATTTTCAATTTACAGTCCGGCTGGCTGGGATAGCCTGAAGAAAATAAGTATTCTGTATGAGAACATGCATGGTGTGAGTGCTGAGAATCCATACACAGATATCATCAAGTCGCCGCCTACTCGAAAGGTATGAATTATTGCCTAAAGAAATTATTTAGTTTGTCTTTATATAAATAATATTTATATAATGTTATTTAGGCTGTTTCTAATCGTGAGGCTGAAGTGCAAACTGAAGATGAGCAGGCGTTTCTGGCACGCCAACAGGAGATACTCAAGCAAGGCAGTCAAGTTCGTGGCGAGTCGCCATTGCGTTCACAAGGAGCAAACTCTGGTGGCAATAAGAGCGGTGTGCCACGTACGCCAGGCAGTGCGGGTCAGAGTTCACCCAAAAAGGTTAGAGCTCACGCTTTATTTTGCTCTCGAATTCGTTTGTGATTAACTTATACATTTCAATTATTTAGATTGATCCAAAGCTAACGCCCGCCACGCCCGGTGGCGAGGGAGTATTAGCCAATTTCTTTAATTCGCTGCTTCACAAAAAGTCTGGCAGTACTACAGGACCAGGTGGCGGACCAGGTACTCCTGGTAATCCATCTGGTGTTGGTGGCACCCCACGTACATCCAATGGTACCGATGGCCTTATGATGACACCCGAAAAGCTAGCCGTGCGCACAGATGCGGCTGCCGAATTGGATCGTCTGTCTCGTAGCGTTAAAAAGGATATTGATCTATCGCAAACGGAGTGTTGAAACGTGTGTGTGGCTGCTTAAACTGCCACTAGCCCCAAATCAACAATTACACAACAACACACAAGAACTCCTGGCAACTGCTCCTCCAGCACAAAAGAAAAATATAGAAAAGAAACAAGAAAATCAACACGACCAAAACTTATTTGCAGCCCGGGAAGGGAGGCAATCGTTAAATTAATGCAACTTATCAACAAAAGAACTCCACTTAATATTGTTCAACCTTTTCGATCATTTAATGAGCAAATGAAAGGTTTTGTTCAGAACATTCGATTTGAGTCCAACTCAAGTTGTCTTGGGCTTGTAGTAGAAAGTTTTGCATTAGCAACTAAGCAAAAAGAAACTAATATACAAAAATGCTCTTGATCTATCAGTTTATTACTGTGTGTGCTATGAAAGTTCAACTATAATTCCATTCAAACTCATATGATGAGTTTCTCTTTTCTGTTCTTTAATTGTGAGTTCTCTGATTTAACGAAAAGTTTTCTTTTCTTCTTCTTTGATTTGCAAATAATAATTGAAAATGGAATCAATGAAAAAGAAATATAACAATTGAGTTTAAAGTAAATATTGAAAAAGTTGGCAACGTGTTTTTTTTTTTTTTTTTTGTTTTTTGCTTGTCTAGGAAGCGCACGTCCACAAACACACACACACACACACACATACACACAACCCACACATTTGTATAATAAATTATTTAAAATATGTAATAATAATTAAACAAAATGCGGCGCAGTGTGAGAGATTTGAAAAGTTATGCTTATATTACAACAGCAACAACAACAACAACAACAAAAAAACAATACAAAATACACATGCCTAACCTGTAGATGATAAGCTGTATGTATTTTTTAATTATATTAATTAATTACACACACACAAACACACACACTTACATTTGTAGAAATCAATTGTATTTAAGAGTTGGCTTCGAAATTTTAAAACTTTTCAATTTTTGTCATGTTTGATTTTAATTTAATGAACGAAAAACAATAATGTATTTTAGCTGAAATTTTATTTTAATTGCAATTACTGCTGAATTAACTGAATTAATGTTAAATCCCCCCTTCCCCTCCATTTTTTTATTATTATGATTATATATAATTATTGAAAAGTCAATCGCAGGAAATGTGAACTATTGGCAAATAAATGCCGAAAGTTTTGAGAAAAAGACGCACGAAAAAAAACGAAGCAAAGAAATATATTTATATATAGATATATATACATATATATATATATCGATATCTGTACACACAATATCTGAAAATGAATTGGCTAACAAATTTTGATATTGGTAACAAATATGTTGGTTTATTTTGCTGTCTTATAATAATAAAAGAAATGTAATTTGAAATTCTTTAAACGTAAATTGCGAAATATCAGTTAACTGCAGAGCGAGATGGCCAGGATTGAATTGTTGTCACTTGTTTAAGTTAAGCTTTAACAAACCTCGCTAACAATTTTTGATATACTCTATATATATATTATTTTTGCCATATAAACATACATACTTACATACACACACACACACACACACATACGTACATAGAAAGGATAACAGTAGCAACACAACAGAAAGGACAATGAGAAAGATATATGAAAAAAACGGCAGCTGAAAAAAGGCTTTTCATTTTGCATTGAAACAACATTCTATCTTGCATCTCGCTCTATGCCGTGTGTCTATCTCTGAACTATAAACTATTTTTATGTATATTAGAAATATATATCTATATAGATTCAAATATATATATATAGATATATATTTACAATCTATTATAGAACAAGCAAAATTATTGTGCAAAAATTATTTAACTACAAAAAAAATACCAAACAACAACAAACGGAACAAAATGAAGAAAAAACAAAACAAAAACAAATTTCAAATGTAAATGAAAACCTAAATAAAAGGAATCGAAAACAAGAAAACAAAATACGAAATCAAATAAAAACCCAATATAAATAAACAATTTTTTCAAAAACAAAAATTAAAATGTTGAAAGTTCAAGTTTTAAATATTTCTGTGGGCTAATGAATAAATTATTTGAATGAAATTCGTTTTATAATAATTTTTGGACTTACTAAGTTAATAAGAAATTGTTTTTGGGGGAGTTATAATTGATTTAGATTCAGATTCATTATCTTGTTCACTATTTAACATTAAAAACTTTGAAATTTATTTCGTTTAACTGATGAAAACTTTTGCCATCAGCTAGCCAATCGGTTAACATAATCATAACAAATACTAAAAGAGAATTTACCACAAAAAAACTTTTATCAATTTTCATCTATTTGGCCATCTTTTATTTGGTATAAGAAACTTGTTATATTTCTTGGCCAGCTGGTGTTGCATTTACGTGCACAATATTAAATCAAAATGGCAATCAAAATCAAAAGTCAATGTCAGATATTTTGAGTCAAATCGAGACTGGCATTGGCAGTGGCAGTGGCACAAGAAACCGTTAAGTCACTGTACCATATTTGCCATGTTAGGGGCGGGTGAAACGAAAGAATCAACAAAGATGAAACAAAACTTAAAACACACACAAACCCAAACTGAAAGATGCGGGCGTGAAACAATAAGGTTAAGCTCCGTCGTCAGGCAACAGAAAACAATGGAAAGAGGAATGGTTGGGTGGGTCTAGATGGGTCATTTTGTTGGGAAATGATGAGACTGGCAAGCACACACACACACAAAGAGAGACTCAGTCAGGCGCACTCACACACACAGAACGGTCAAACAAAATGGCCATCCTTGAAGTTAGTCAAGGAAATCATGACAATTGGAGTCCAGCTGTTACTTTGAGCCAATAGGCAAAGAGAAATTCATTTTGTGAACATATATAAATATGAAAATCGATTTCAAAATATCTTCAAGCATCATAAAATGGTAAAACTACAATAGTTTTACCATAAATATATCAAGAAACTATTGAAAAATTGTCAGAAAATAATTGGGAATCCCAAATATCCTCTTCTAAGATTGATGATTGTTTTTCAAATAACAACTTTATTATTTTTGAAATTATTTAGAAAACTTTATAATAATTATCGAAATCGTTAGAGAATCTATATTTCGATAATTGTAAAATCAAATTTTTATCATTTAAAGTAGGCCTTGACTTTTGTTAGGATTTTCTATATCAAAACATTTTGTTAGAATTCTCAAATCTTTCTGGTGTGTGAACGAACAAGTTTATAGTGAAAAATTGTTAACAGATTATTAATTTTACACATTTTTATTTTTGTGTTATTGGAATTTTTACAAAGTTTTATTAATTCTTTTGTGTTTAGAAACATTTTTAACGCTCAGAATGGTTCTAGAAGTTAATCTTGGTACGTTTATGCAAATGGCATCGCTGGGGATTATCCTATACGTCTTTAAGCTGAATAAAGACCTGTCCCAATATCGGTTGACTCAACGTTTTACCGGACAACTCTATGACTATTTAATCTGGCTGGTTCTGATCAGGAAATGGGGTAGTGAGAATTTTACTTCAATTGTTTTATTGTTGGCCGTACAAAGCTATCATTGGATTCTACGAAGTCGCATGAAACTGATGGATGATGACTGTAAATGGAAATTGGCTAGAAGTTTGGTCCTCCTGGTACTGTTTAATGGATTGCTATTCGTTTTCCATTGGTTTATCAAATTGGAAATGGATTTTCTTCCAGAGCATGCAATCCTTTCGGTTAATATACTTCAGACCATGCTGTATTTTGCCGCACAGTGTCGTGGAGGGTTGGATGTGGCAATTGCAAAGGGCACAGTGATCTTTGAGTGTATTCTGTTAGCTGGTCGTTTGATTATATGGTATTTCTGTTATCCGAGTTTACCACTATTCACTATATATAGACACTATAAACGGATAAACGATGGATGGATGAAGATGAAGTTTATTTTGGCAAGTCAATCGAATGTTTCGACGGAGAGTAATGAACCGAAACTTATTTTTGGATTCAGTTGCTCCATTTGCTGTTGCCAGCTGGAAAAATGTTCTTATGATGTTTGCCGATTGCCCTGTGGACATGGCTTTCATGAAGAATGTATTATGACGTGGCTAATTCATCATCCAAGTTGTCCCAATTGTCGTCAATCTTGTAATTCGGGTGTCTCGACGGTTAAAACAACACCCAGATGGCCTCAACCTCGTGCACCCTTGGAAACTTATATGAATCAAACCCATTTGACTGATCATGTTCCATTGTCGATATCAACAACCATGGGATTTTTATTCCGCTTTATACGAAACCTGATCAATCACGACCAGAAGCTCTATATCATTTTCTCTGTTATTTACTTGATCATCTCAATATTTTGCCTTGTCGATTGGCTTAAACTACACAAGGCACATTGGTCGCATCTACAATAATAGATGATGCATCTATTGAAATATATTTTGAAATGAATATTCCTGGACTACCGCCTGCTCTTTAGGCAAATTCACAAATAATTGGTTCTTTAACCAATTCCTTGCCAAATCCATGTGACAAATTTTCAACTGAAATAAAATTTCTGTTTATTTAAAACTTAATTATGTGTGTTTTGGGGTTTATATTTATTTCATGTTGCTGTCATGGAAATGAAAGGACGAACAAATTCTTGATAATTGCATTTCTAGAATATATATTATGGCAAGTTAATTGTTATTGAAACTGTTTTTCTACCAGATACTCTACGATACTTTAATTTCTATTTTCTTTGCCTGTCTCACATTTGTCTAACAAATTGAGTTTCCGGCGGGTCAATAAAAAAAGAAAACCACACATATAAAATTAAATGTTCTAGTGGCAGTAGAAGTGCGAGGGTAGCTTTTTAAATTTTAAGAGGTTCTTGTTAAACTATTCGTTGAAATGACCCCCATTAACATGTCAATTAAGTCTGACTTATGACCTTTTGTTGAGCAAATGTTAGTGTGTGCCAGTTACTTGTTTCCCAAGAGTCTCGATTGCCACATGGCCACATTATTTTTGAAAGAAATAAACCTTTAACCAATTGCTATAGATTAGTTTCTATAAGATTTGATATATCCAAAAACGAAATCTTTCCTGCTAGACTTGAAGAACAATTAAAATATATTTTGTATAATTTTAAAACCAATTGCAATAAACTTATGATACATCCCTCGAAGGAATAGAAGGTGGTAGTAGTTAGTGCGATATGTATTTAAAATGTTTCTGACCACTCAAATAGTTGGTGTATACCCTCTTGGATCCTTACCCCCCACATTCTCTTCATCAGCTTTCTATTTCTCTCAATTGGTGTCTGACACTTTTTGACCAGAAGCAATTTGAAATTTCAATTGTTTTCCTTTCCTTTTTATTTCTTGTAGTTTCTTTTACTGTCTTACTCAAGTCATTTGCAGTTGTTACAAGAAAAAGGCAAAAGAAAAACAATAGAAGAGACAATTAAAGCCATTAAGGCTTTGACAATTAGTTGGACATATTTGGCACAAAGGGAAGAATCACAGACAAATACTTTCATTTAAGTTTATATAAACCAAAAAGTCCTGGTTTGGTTTGGTTTGGTTATTTGGCCAAAATTCAAATGAATACAAATGGTCCTTCTAAGACTTTCACATCGTTCAAAATTATTCACTCATATTTGCAATAATTTATGTTCCAATTAATATAAAATTTAATGAAGAATTAGTGTAAAAGCAGTTCATAATGAAAGAAACAATTTGTCTGCAACAATTTATGTTTATTTTTAAAAATAATCACATTAATTTTAATATTGTTAACAAAAGATTTTATTAATTTAACTGGCCAAAGGTAAAATGCATAACTGTCAATATTATTTACAGAGATTGTAATGTTGATTTCAGTCGAATAAATACGAAAAGAAAGAAAAAACCATTTACAAGGACAAGGTCAAAGTTTTGCTGGCAATAATTTTATTATCAATTGCATATTGATTTCAATCATATTGTTGTTGTTGTTGTTGTTTTCCATTTTCATTTTGGGTATATTAGCCATTATTTGTTTATTGTTTAAATGTGACCCTGGATTCTATTGCGTAGACAACAATTCGACCTCTCGCAGAAAATCTCACGTTGCAGCACCCACGCAGCAAACTGATTTGACCTTGGCTGCCTACAGATTTCTTTCCCTCTCTCTCTCTGCCTGTCTGCCTCTTACACTCACTGTCTGTATCCTTCACGATTCTTACTCGCAATTCGTTGGGCATTTAAATTAAGAAGACACAATGGTGTGTACTTTTTATCCCGAGAAGTATGCAATATTAAAATGTGCCGAATTAAAAAACAAAAGAAAACAAAAAACCTTTTACTCAACGTTCGTTAAGTTGCATTAAATTGATTTGAATTTGGTATATTGTGAATAAAAAATAAAGTCTGAAACTAATATAATGACTTGGGTTACACAACTTTGAGTATATACTACATATATATATATATATATATATAGATATATATATATATATATATAGATATATATATATATATAGGTACATATAGTATGTTAGATTCCATATAAATCCATCAATTTGTCTGTTTCTTGTTTTTACTTGTTTGTTTCTTAAAGTTGTTTTGACGGCTGCTGCCCACCAAGGTTGTATGAGATAAAGAGAATGAGAGAAAGAGAGAGAGATGAGGAAAAGAGACAGGTAGACACACGTTAAGAGCTGTCAAAAGTTTTGTTGCCTGTAAGCTGTAATTAGGCTGTCATTATATAAAATTAAACTAGCCTGATCTAAACGAAAGAAAAACTTGTTTGTTTTTAGCTTTTGGCATAAGATATTATAATGAGATTTGTGTTTTATCTCTTGTTTCCTGTTCTAGCCTTATATGTGATTAATTAATATGCATTTAATTTATTAATATTGTTACACTAATAAAAAACAAATTACTAAAAGCTAATAACATATTTATTTGATTATCAAAACCCAAATACTGAGCTTATATATACTTATATAGATATGTTTATTGAAAAGACTTGGAATGGCTTTCTAAAGATCTTCTGTACAGTGTTAAAATATAGATTAAAATTTATGGTGTTTACCAATTGCTCTAAATTGTTTCTTTTTTTTGTTTTTTTGTTTTAAAACTTTTACTTTTGTAAAAGTTTTCATTTACTTGTGCCTTTGTGGAGCCTTTTGAAAAGTCCGCCTTCATATGTGTGGGCAAGTTGATGCTTAAGTTTCTTTTTTTAACTGGAAATTTTAAATGACACTTGAAACTTGTTTCCCAGTGTAAACTTTTTAAAAAGTAAAACTCGTTTCTCATAGTATGTGTGTGTGTGTGTCTAATAAATGACACATGATAAAGTTGATGGAGCTGTCAACTTATCAGTAAGAATTATAAATATAAAATTATATATTCTCTTACAGAAAATTATTCAAATTGAAAAGAGGGAACTCTATACTAGAGATATATGTATATATATATGTACTTTATACTGCAAAAAACTCTGTCAAATTATTATTGCAATGTTTTTTTTCTTTATTCGCCCAATGATAATATAACAAACAAAAGAAATTCTTAAAAATCTTTCCATTTTTACATTATTTCGCCCAATGGCTTAATAATTAACTCATGTATCTGGACATGTGGAGGCGTGGCAATGGCAAATAGAACTGCCTGGGATATATCCTCAGATTGCAAAATTCTACCGCTTACCGTAGAGTGCATACTATCTGGAATGATTTCTGTATCCACAGCACCAGGACTAATGCTCTATAATAAAGAGAAAAAAGGAAAAGTTTATTATTTCTAGACAAACATAGGTATAGATTAGATAGATCTGATTAGTTATTGAACTTACTGTGATTTTGATACGTGTACCGAGACCCAAGAACTCTTGACGATACATTTCGGTTAGAGCACTCACGGCATGCTTACTGGGTGGATACATATTAAAATCGGGTGCCACGCCCACTTTTGTCTCTAGTAGCTTGTGACCCAAAATGCTATTTATAAGAACAACATGACCATCAAATTTTCTCTCTCTCATGGAACGATAAGCGCGTTGAGTGCATAATACAATTCCCATAATATTTGTCTGAAGGACTTGCTGTATCATGGCAATTTTCATATCAACCAATTGTCCTGTCTGCAATGTACCAGCATTATTCACTAATATATCGATGCCACCGTAATTCTGGCATATCCAATCGAAGGCCTCGTTCACTGATTTCTCTGTTCCAACATCACAGTAGAGCGGAATGAGTCTCTCACGTTGTGCTGCTGGCAATTTTTCACGTAATTCCTTTACCCGATCGATCCGACGTGCCAATCCTATAACAATAAGACCAGCATTAACCAAATCCTTTGCAATGGCTGAACCAATGCCCGAACTAGCGCCCGTTACAACAGCAACACGATTTTGCCAGCGTTCCATAATTGTTTTGAATAAGAGATACAATGAGATTTAATTCTGTTCTATTCTATTCAATTCGTTTCGTTTCGTTTCACTCTTTTTGCTAGTTTTCTAATTTATGCTTTCGATTTGCTTGGATCAAGTTCCTTTTATAGTTATCGACGTTAGGTTTTGCGTGCAAATAAAAACGGGTTCAGATTCAGCAAATGATCTACCCCTCCCCTTCATGCATCTTTGTCAATCTAATTGGTCATATGGATAGCATGTTTTTGTAGGAGAGAATATGTCAAGTCATCAACCTGTTGACATAGTAATTTCAAATATTTATTGTTACTCATTCACGTAATAATAAATGCATTTTAATAACAATATTCAGTGACAAATGATTGAAATTTTATCGAGAATTGAGATAAACAATGAATACATTAAAGAGTATAGATGGAATCGTTAGAGTATAATCTATATATTTGGTTTAATAGACATATATTGCTTATTCCTATACTAATCAAATAAATTATCAATGTTTGCATTTAAAAGTTAGTTAGACTTAAGTTGAACTTCAACATAAAGTGTTTTAACTATAGAAGGAGAACTTAATTAAAACTATATTTCATTTTATTTAACACGAAAGGTTGAAAATGTAAACCAAACTGTGGACGATGGCTTACAAAAGAGTTAAGGCCACACTCGATACGGTTTCATTAAACCAATCAACAGAAATCACCTTTGCCACCCTTTTTGTTCATCTTCCTTTTACAGTTTTACCAAAGGGCAAATCATGCAATTATCCTTTGCCCGTGCACATGCAAAGGGTTTCCATCATTCCCCTTATACATATGCGGGACAGTAATTACTGGGTATGGAACACTCAATGTCATCGATCCGACCATTGTGAAATTTGGTTTGGCTTGAACTGATATGGAATCTTTGCTTATTTTGTGTTTTTAGAAAAGAATTCCATTCCATTGTTTCAATTACCATTGTTCTGTTAGTTCCTGTTAGTTTCATATATATATATTGCTTTCAATATATTGAATTGTTTTGATAAAGTGAATTTATGGATACGTTAATACATAAATCTAAAATTTAATTGGCTATCAACTTTAGTTAGTCGCCTTTTGCTTTTGGCATTTTTAATGCTTGGCGACAACAAAAGCAATAACTAACAGTCAACATCCTTGGCACTGGCATCAGCCAACCATTCACTACCCCCTACAACCCCCCCCCCACAACATTCTATTTCATTTTCCCACTCCCTTCTTCTCAGCCACCTAATGAGCATAAAGTTTTTGCTCTGGTTTCTTTTTTTTTATTTGCCTTTTTCTTCCCTTCTCTTCTCTTCTGTTCTCTTTTTTAAATTCAGGTCGTTCCATGTTATTTAGCATAAAATTTTTATATATTGTGATAAATGACATTTCTTTTCATTTTGCAAAGTTTTTTTTTTATATTTTTTTTTGTTCTTGCTTTCTTTAGCACATTTATTGTCCTTGTTGTTGTTGTTGTTGCTGCTGTTCTTGCTGTCGCTCAGTGTTAATTTTTGTTAAGGAAAAAGAGGACGTCCGTCCTCAAATGCAGCAAATGATAATGATGATAATAATAATAATAATGATGATTATAAAAGCATAAATAAGTATTTGTGGCTAAGGCAGACAGAGATAAATATATATTTTATGTATTTAAATTTGATTATATATAAGGATATACATATACATAAATATATAGGTATATATATATTGTTTTGGGTTGGCTTAGCTTAATGATTTTTCGAGGATATCAAAGGGTTCAGTCATACCCGTTTCCATTCGGTTCAAAAGTAAAATAAAATGCAGAACACTTGAACTGAGTGGAAACGAAGGAAACGGCGAAAGCAAAATAAGCAACAAGAATATGAATACCAAGAAGAAGATGAACAATACGCAACATGACAGAGAAATGGGGAATGAGAATGTGAGAATGGGACTGTAACTGGGTGTTGATAATGATAGCAAAGACAAAAGCTCTTTTTTTTTTTTTTTTGTTGCCTTCTGCCTCCTACCTCCTTCTCTTGCTCCTTCACTATCTGCGTATCTTGGCTATGCCTAATGGGGCGCCGGTTTACTAAAGAGACACAAAACGATGACAAGAGACAAGCGGAGGTAGGTGAAAGCGTTAAAGGAAGAAATGTCCTTGACGCCTTTTGCAATGCGCCATCGTCGCAGTTAAATTGCCTGTCCTTGTCATTGCCCCAGCATGAGTAAATCAGTTTCCCCCCCCCTCACCACCACCCCTCATATAAATGATGAAATATATATAACTAAAATTAAATTTATACATCAGAACAAGAGTGTGCAACAAATTTAAATAATAACATCAGACACATAGATAGACAAAGATATATAGACATAGCACACAATTTATAAAAAACAAAACGACAATGATTAAGGACCTTTTTTTTTTAGCCCATTCTGACTAATGATGTCCTCCATAAGTATTAGGGGAGAACACAAAAAAAAAAAGACGAGGCATGAAAAAACAAAATATAAATTATTCAAATTTTAAAAACGAGAAAAAATTGAAATAAATTTCAAGGACTTACATTGTTTCGGTTTTCATTCGTTTAATAATTTGTCTAATTGGATCATTTTGTTTTTGGTATTTCAATTTCAATATTCCTTTAACAGTTTACTCAATTTGTTTAATTTGATTTTATTTTTTGTTGAGTTTACAACAATTTATTCATTGTATCTTGTGTAATTTCATTTTTATATCTTTCAGATTCTCCAACTTCAATTTTATTCATCTTGATTTGCCTTTTAATCTAGTTATCCATTTGCTTTATTGATTTAAATGCATTTACTTTATTTCATTTTATATATTTTGTCATTCCATTTATTGGTTTCTTTTTCATCATTTCAATATTTATACAATTTTTTTTTTCTATACAATTTGGTATAAAATATAATTCGATTTTTTTCTATCAACTTTGATTATTTTTAATTTCAGTTGACTGAATCATCTTTCGTTTTAACTCATTTTGCAATTTTTGTTCATCTTGTGTCCACTTTATCAAATTTCTGAGATATATATTGGAGCTGACACTTTTTTGTGTCTTCTTCCATTTGCTTTTAAGCCAAAAAAGGGGAAGGTCGACTCGGAGATACCATGCATTAGATAAGTGAATAGAATAATGGAATATCGATATATTGTTCCTTTTTCAACATTCCGCATGTTACTATTACACATTTACTTAACCCAATGTTGGGTAATTTAGCTGGTTTTTTGTGTATTTTAAATAAAGAGAAACTAAAAGTTACTTTTTGTTATATTCTAATAAATCTGTTTATATACACTTTTTTAGTCTTTTGGTATAGGGTATTAAAAGTTGCTAGTATGATCAACTGTTTTAATATTTCATAGTCTTCGTCCAAACTTTGGAGCATTCCCAAACTATAAGATGCAAGGAACGAAGCATGCTTTAGCAAACAATGCAAGCAGCGAATAGGTGGAGCAAAATGGCAATAGAGGTGAAACGAAACGAAGGGGAACGAAAGCATTCAGTGCATAGTTCATCAAGTTGGCAAACAAACGCATGCCACAGCTGGACCTACAATGGAACAGTAAAGTGGGGAGAATAGCTTGGAGTTGGGTCAAATATGTTAGCAGTTGCATTCCATTTGTGGAAAAGATAGAAACGATAGCAACACTGTGGCTTATACTTATAGAAAATGGCAAATAGCAATGGCCCAACCAATGCACAAATTATACCCATTAAGCTTTTGTATAGTTGAATACTAAATTCAGGCTAAGCAATTAATTTCAACACCTGTGCAACCTTGTTCAGTCGTCAGTCATAGCTCAGTACTAACAAAAGCTATTTGTGAAATGAATTTTAGCGGAGGTTAACCACATTATCCTTGGTTTTCATTCAAATAGAATGAGACATCAGTAGCATGGGTTCATCATTAGTTTCACAGTGAAAGCATCATGTTGGGCTGCTGGGAATCCTGCATAAGAGTGATTGCGATTAAAATGGTGCATTGTTAGTTTCTGCTAGAGAAAAATTCAAAAACCACTGTGCTAGAAAATTTCAAAGGGTTAACGTATTACTACAGCTGGAATTCTGTAGTGCCTTCTTGCTACCACTATTCTCATTTTCATACACTTACAACAAGGGTATATATTCATTTTGGTTAACCCAAACGAAAGATAACATTGCCGACTTTACAAAGTATATATATATGTATATTCTTGATTAGCACAATGACTAGAGTTTTTCTAAGTATTAGGAGCAATACTCAGGTTTCTAGTGGTCTAGATTATAGGGCATACAAACTTCGGATTGTTGAAAGCTAGTTTGTCCTTTTAGTTTTTAGCATCCAACAGCAGGTAGCATTTATGGGGAAGATTAAATTACCCTGGCGCAAGCAGTGACTGGTCGACAAGTGGCAAAATAATTACCGATAACTAACACCAACAACGCCAACACTCACATTAACCCAAACAAACCTAAAATCTAAAGTTAACTTTAACTTTTGCCTGCCCAGAGGCCATTCGTTGCATTTTATTTCATTACATTCCATTTCGTTTATTTTCGTTGTGTGCTTTTAGGCGCCTCTGTAAAAGTCGTTGTCTTACATAAATTCAATTGCATAGTGCACTGGTCGGATATGGCAGGGTAGGGTAGTGAATAGGAGGGAGGTGTTTTGGTTGCATGAACATAAGTGCAATTGTGTTCGCTTGTTTTTGTCGGAGGTCAGGGCAGTTGGCCTAAACCGATTTGTTTCTCCCCTTCTCTTTCTCTTTCTCGCTCTGACTCTGTACGCTTCTGTGTGTGTGTATTTTTGTTTGCTTTTTTCTGCACTTGTTTGCATTGGCAGTTGACTGTATGCCCTCAGATAAGCCTTAGCCAATTGAAACTCTTCTTCAATAACAAACATAATCAATTGCTTATTTAAGAGGTTAATATACATACATGCTGGGGATTGGGAATAGAGTCTGTAGAATACAATATTTTGTGGGGCACATAGAAAAGTGTTTGTTAATCAGTCAGAAATTGTATCAAAATCAAGTTCGATCGAACAGTTCAAGTTAACAAAGGGCCACAAAAGGCTTTCATCAAAGGATAATCACTCCGGCAATGGTATGCTATTGTTGCCGCATTCGTATCCGCATATCTAACCGCATCCACATAGCTAGGGACAATTTATTTAATATGCCGTACGTGAGTTTCCGTCTGAACCTAATTCGGCTGCGGAATGGCCTTGTTCTTTTATTTCCTCTTTCTTTTCCTTCTACTGTTATTCTCCCCTTGCCTTTCCCTAATTTTTTTTCCCCTTCTTCTTCCTCTTTTTCTTTTCTGTTACACACTCTCGCATTTCATTTCATTTTACTGGACGTTTTCAAATTTTTCACTTGAATGAGTTTTTACCAAGTGGTTTCACTCCTTTAACGATGCAGCAGAAAAAAGGGTGCTAGCAATGAGGGTGGACGTTGGCTGGGAGGGGGTGGGGTAACTAACTGCCCCAACCATTTGTAATAACCAAAGCCAAGTGGCTAACATGTGAGAGGCTAGAAAAAGGCCAGAAAAGTACTACGCAAAACCAAAATATAAAAAAAAAGGAAGAAAAAAAAGCAGAAAGAGAAAAAAGAAAACAACGTTTGTATTGTTCCCTCTTAAATATTTATATGGCGGGTATTCGTTGGAAATTTTTACTATATATACATATATATTTTAGAATCATCATGCACACTTGATAAACAAAAAAAGGAAACACACACACAGACTGAAATGGGATAATGGGAAAATTATTCATAAGACAATTGAATTGGCAATTGCAGTTCGTAACCTCTGAAATATTTAAATATATAAATTTCAAAACTGAACAAACGTTAGCTATATATATATATATAGGTAGCTATATCTGTGTATGTATATACAACAATTTAGTTTAGATTTCAGTTTAAAATAAACTTGTAATAGCTTGCAAGTGTCAAGGGTGAGCGATCCGCTCCTGTATCATTAGCCATGTGTGACTGTTGTTATCAAAATTATTGGTATTGGTTATGGTCAGTGGAAATCATGAATACCCTTACTCCATCTATTTCTTTTCGGCTCCATTGCCCAGTTAAGAGTTGACAAAAAACAAAAAAGCTAGAAAAAAGAGAAAAAAAAAAAATAGTAAAAGAAGAATTCCCCATCAAGGACAACAGCGCTGGGGAATTATGCTTAAATGTGAGTGTGTATTCTGGTGACCCCAACATCTCTCTCTCTCTCTGTATACCTCTCCCACCCCACTTGCCCACATCTTCATCATCGTCGTCATCAGTCTCTTGGCCTCATATGCGAGTCTTTGTGTTTGCGCATTCAAGTGACATCGCAGCAGCTGTGCCGTATCCTTGCTGCTGCTACTGCTACTACTGATGTTGTTGTTGTCTCTCTCAACTGTACTTTGATTCCTTCTTTTTTTTTTGCTCTCTCTTTCTGTGCTTTACTAACCATTCTTCAACGTTGAAATGAGTTCTCTTCCATATTTATAGTTTTCTAACTAGCTTAGCGTCGTCGTTCATGGTTACCAAATGTGCATGCACCTAGATTAGATTCCAACTTGACCATCAACAATTTTGTGATTTTCGATGGACCAGCGTCCTTCTACATACATATATATATCTAGAATATAGCTGACAACTTGAACAAGGTGAAAATATTCCTTCACCTGGTTATCAATAGAATTTCTTATATTTCTCTATGTATTTTTTTTTTTTGTTGTTTGTTTTTTGTTTTAGAGTTGACCTCGAATACTGTTAACTGACATTTATAAATTTTTATAAGGTTCAAGGGTTCAATAACGCAGCATGACAAAAATTTATCGCCACACGCACACACGAACACACACACGAACACACACACGAACACACACGCAATCAACACACAAATTTATGCTACAGGCAGCTTGCGGTGTATTGGTGACTCGGGGGGGAGGATGGGGAGTGGTAGGGTAAAATGGGTTTGATGTGGAATATTGATGGTAAAACTTCATGAAGCATAGCACTGTTTTTGCAATGCGTAAATGTCAGATAAACTGCAGACAACACACACACACACACACACACACACACACACACAAGATCCAACAAAACATACATACACATGTACAAATATATATATATATATATATATAGGTATACCTAGAAACCATGCAGATTGAAAATTATAGCCGACCAGTTTACTACTCTAAATTAAATACATTTAACACATCGATTATGGAATATTATATAGAAATCTATTCTGAAATCCATTGAGAACTAAAGATAAAGTTGTATGTATATAAAAACATAAGAAAAGAATAATCTAAATCTAGTTAAAATATAAGATTTTGAATTGTTAATGAAGAGAGTTTTTTGTGACCAATGTGAAAAGAAATGCCAAGAGATATAAATTTATCAATTGAGATCGTTTTTAGAAGGCAAGTTTTATAATATTTGGAACTAAAGTTATAGATTTGTATATATATATTCCAACTATCGACATATTTTCATATAAATCTTTTAAGTTGAAAACTGTATTATAGAGTTTTACCAGTTAGGTAGATAAACTTTCAATTTCACTCTCTCATATTTGGGATTTCAATTGAAAATCTTAAAGAAAATCACCAAAGAATTAAATGATAAATATAAATAAAACCTTGATCTTCTGGTTGGTGTAGGATATATTTAAGTCGGTGCTTCTGTAATAATTAATTTCTTGGAATATTTTTCGGCTGTTGTTGGTGTGTTCATATTTTAGCTCATGGCAGTCAGCTGGTTAACCAAACCACAACAGAAACAAAAAATACAAAACTCGAATGAAAAACAAAAAAAAAAAAAAAGTAGAAGTAAACTAAACGAAGCAAACAATTTGGTAGACTGAAGGAGAAAATGTTAAGGAAGCTAAGCTATGGTAAGGACAAAAGGGACCAAGAGGACTATTGAATGGGGAAGAGCTTCAGTTCGCTTGTTGACTATGCATGAGCTTCGCCAAGAAGAGATTCAGGAAGAGTAAGGCACTCCAACGGGAGTCCAGGAAACACCGGGCTCATGCTGTCATCGATTGCCAAATGAATTTTGTCGGCCAGCGAAGGTTGAAATTGGCTTTTGCCTTTCGGCGAACGTATTTTGAATTTTAATGTACCAAATGAGAGACACAAAACGTAAAAGGGAACGCGAGTAGGAGACAGAGAGAGAGAGCATATAAAAGGGATAGGAGCACAGACAACCCCTTTTCTTTTTTTTATTTTTTTCTTGCCAGCTTTCTACTTATTTCATTAGCCTAAAAAGAGCCAAAGAATATGACAAGAAGATGGCATATACATACATGGAACGTTATAAACGTGGCTTGCGGCCTCCTTTTGGTTTATGCTTTTTTCTCAAAATAAACACACACTCTCTCACACACCAACACACACACACACACCAACACACACCAACACATATACACGACAAACTACAAAACGACCGCAATGCGATTGGATTAACATTTTGCTAGCATATCTATAGCATACTTATGTGGGCCCATCCTCCCAATAGACCTTCATCTTCCACTCAACCCTCTTTATTAGCCACAAATATATATAGTTTACCATGCAGCAGCTGAATATGTGAAAATGAGAAATTCAAGTGCTTGAGCTAAAATTGTGGTTCAACACTTGAGCGAATAATGAATTGACAGAAGGTGGTAATATTTGGCTTTATTTTCCAGCCACACCCAAATCCGGCATAATGAAAACCTCAATGAAACTTCTTAATCAAATACAAATTAACAATTGCATAGCCAAGTGGAAGAAGCCTTCATAGGTTAATTATTGATTAAGAGTCTTTAAAAACCATTGCCATAAAGTTATAATTTAAGTCTCTAATACAGTGAAAACCTCCTAAGAACTCCTAAGAACGCTATATAAGGGAGAGAAGGGAAATTGACTACTTTTGTCCAAGCGGAAAGATGGGTTAGTGAACTGTCTGATCAAGAGAGGTGTCCGCTACTATTGTTTTCCCTGTAGTGTATCCAAATAATGACTCAAAGGTGAAATAAAGTTAAAGGTTTTATTATAAATAACTCGATTAAGTGGACATTATTTTCCCGCCTTCTATTCCACAGGTGGACATTTGTCTATCCTGTTTAGGGAGCTTTTACTGTATATACAGATTTTTAGTTATATTATACCTAGTGGCAATTATACAGGCGGAACTGCTTTGTTATCCATATCAAGATAAAATTTTGTACTTCTTTTTATAGTTATTAGAAAAAGTTTTCAGGGTTTTTATTTTATGCAGTTTTTCCTTTCTTCTTTTTTTGTTTTTGGTTTTTGGTAATAAAAAGAGTATCTGAGATTAGGTTTGGCCATTAAACCGTTGGGGTAGGTCCCCCTTTATTGCCCACACATACATTAGGTTTTGTGGTATAATCTTGCCCAAGTCAATCAACAAAGGGCAAACTGGAAACTGGACTGTCTGTGGGTATTCAATTCGATAGCGTTTTTTTTGGGGTTACATTGGGTCCTTTTTCGTTTTTTTGTTTTTGTTTTTGGTTTTTTGTTATATGTATGTCATGACCTTACGCATGGCGACCGTAACATGCCTCTCTAATGACGCGTCTAAAAAAAAAAAAAAGAAAAAACATTACAACAACAGAAAAATAGAAGGAAATTAACCAACGAGCAAGGACGACTGAAACCTTGAAACAACTTTTCATGATTGAAAATTCATTACGCACCTTTTGGGTTTTAACACATAAATCTTATGTACATATGTCAAGGATATTCCATTAAGCCACAAAATCAGCTATTTTAATAGCTTTCTTTTTTTTCCTTTTCCCCTCTCCCTGGCTCTAACACTCTCTTATGCTTTTTTTTTTCTCGTTTTATTGCGGTTCGAAATGGTCTGTGAGATGGGTCTTTTTCTATTTGCCTCTTCCTTATGCGCCTGGTTGACTAAGAGATTTATGCCAGCAACAACAACAGCAATTAAAACAGCGGCAACAACAAATAAGAATGTGATAAAAATAAAACAAAAGTGAAAAGACGTCGTAGTCGTCGTCGTCGTCAGAATCTCCTCCAATCCCGCAGTGTTGGGCCTCTCTTTGCGCTCCACTTAAGTAACATACACCCCCGCACACACACACACACACACACGTTTCGCAGTGGAAATAAATGGCGACAGGCGTTTTTAATGACGCAGCACAGCAAACACTTTGAAGGAGCGTCGTCCCACTTGGGCCATGGGAAAACACATGCTTGGCCTGGTAAAGGGGTCGGGTTTTGGGTAGGATGAGTTAAATAGGTGGCTGGCTAGTCAGGCAGCTGGTAAATGTTTGCCTAGTTTTGTTTTTTCGGGCTAAAGGTTTACTTTCCTTTTTGCATTTCTGAACAATTTTTTCATATTAATGTCTAATTAGCTCTCCAAGACAATGCAAGGACAATCAAAAAACGAAAAAAAAAAAAAAAAAAACACAACAATAAACGCAAAAACAAAAATTTTACCGGCGCCAAAAATATGCGTGAAAAGCAAAATCATCCAGCACTGCTGACCCACCTCACCACCACTACAACCCTCCCCCATCACCTTCTTTCCGTTTGCTTCAACACACCATTCGCATCCTCATATCAAGGCAGCACAAGCACAAAATTCCTGCGTCTGGTACTTTTCAAAGAGAGAGCACAAGAGAGAGAGACACAGAGAGAGAGAGAGAAAGGAATTTGAGAAAATTTCCCTTGATGCGACATTTTTTTTTTATCGCATGCTACAAAAATTGCTTAATAATTGAAATGACCAAAGAAAATTGCAAAGTTTGATAAATAATAATCAAGAAAATATATTGCAAACGACTATAATATACCCTAACTAATTAATTAAATTGATTATTTAATTAAATTAACTAAGTATTAAAGGATTTATCTATATGTTCTAAATTATGTTTAAAAACGGAAACTGTCACATACTTTTAGGCTTAATAATACCTTTCATTTACTTTAGGTAGGGTATAGAAATTTTAAGGAATTTATATTGTATTATATGATATCAGAATAAACATAAAGTTTGAACAATAATATTAATAATTTTTATACAAATTTTATTTATTAAAGGATAATAAATTTCTATAAAACAAATAACATACTTTCTTTATTAAAAGGAAAGTTTCAATAAAAATCTATTTTAATTAATTCCTTTTTAAGGAAAAATGAATTCTTATCAATTAAAAAAAGAAAAAAAAAGAATTTTAAAACAAAAACTCTATAAAATGTAAATTGCTAATTTTGTTGTCGTAATTTGATCCATGGACATGGTGGGCGTTGGTTTGGATGCCAACCCATTACTTTGATGACACCTCAATTAGTTGATATACATATGTAGGTATGTACAATAGCCACGCCCCTACTACCCACCCACTACCCGATTGACTGCATTAATGCGTATTAATTGCCCATAATTAAATTTTTACAATTTTATTATGCAATGTGGCGCTCCAATGCGTTCAATGTCCAACAATAAAATCAGATTAAGCGACGAGAGTGAAAGAGAGAAAGAGAGAGAGAGAGAGATAAAGAACGGAGCTAGAGGAAAATCCGTGTCACAATTCTCAGTTTTATCGTTTATATGTATATATCATTTATATAATTAATTATTTATTTTAATTTAGTTTAAAATCCCTCCTCTCCCTCTCTCTCTTTCTCTCTGTTTCTTTCCTTTTCTATTAATTTTCTTGCCAGTGCTTGTCATTTTCTCTCTCCACTGTCATTTAATAGGCAATTTGATTGTCATGATTGTCATTATTTACCAATTGTTAATTAAATTCTCTTCACCTGTTACATGCATTTATTTCCCTGACTTAAATATACCCTTTCTTTTCAATACCCATAAAAGAGGGTATAATTAAGTTAGACAAATTGTTGGACAGTTGTTAAAATAATATATACACAATTATATAAAATAAATAAATACTTAGTTTAGTGCTTTTAGTTTAAGAAAGTATCTTTGCTTAGTCCTTCCTATATCACCTATGTATTTGATATATTGGAAAGTAAATTAAGGGTATAGAAACTTCGCTATAGTCGAATCTTGACTCTCTACATAGACAGACACCTTCTGTCTCTCTCCATTTATGGGAAAGCAAAAAAGAAAAAAAAACTGTATGAGAACAGTTTAATGGTAAAATATTATTTTATTTTATGCAGGGGAGGTATCCTTTTTTTCCCCCATGCATAGTGCATGCCACTGAATGTGGTTTCTGTACAATGATTATTTATAGTTTATCGCATACTACACTATATATACGGCAAACACAATCATTTTGACCCCGATAACAGTTTTGATATGTTGTAATAGGTAAAAAAATATATTTTCTCTCTTCCTTTTAAAGCGTATGCCATATATTTTTTAATGTAATGGGCTTACTTATTTTTTTATATCATGTAAGCAATTCAGGTAAATGGATAAGTTAAAGTCCTCAATCCTTGTTACCCTGAGCGTATTTATGACAGCAATTTTGCAAATTATTATTTTGATATTTATTTATGACTAATAATAAAGTATTGGCAAGTCGAGAGTATTAACTTGATCAAGTTTAAGAAATCATTTGTCGAGTAAACAAATTGCCGTTCCTTTTCTGCTTATGAGATCTAACTAGTTGAGAATTATAAGCAATGCATGCAAACAGAGATTGCCGTTCGTTTTCTTTATACGAACTCCAACTAATTGCGAATTATAAGCAATGTATGCAAAGACAGGGTGTACTCGTATTTACCTTTTATGCGTTCGTGTTCGTTTGCTTTAGTTGATTAGTGAAAAGGTCATTATCCTTCAAATTCATTGAACAATGTTCTATTATATTGTATTTGCTTGTAAGTATAGAAAAAAAAACGTATATTTTTTCAGGCTGATACCCCCCCACTCTCTATTCCCCTTTTCTATGATGTTATTTAATTAATAACTAAAAGAAAAAAACATTTGAGCAATTTCACTTTATGCTGTGCATATCCTTGGTAAAGAGTTTATGCACTCTAGCCATTCCTGGCAACAAATTATAAATTCATAAACAAAATGCTATTTGGTGTACAAAATTTGATTATAATGAAATTTGTTTTAAGCAATTTCCACTTGAAAGTTTTCACATAGCAAAAACCAAACCCCTGGCTAAATTTCCACTAGGTGCTGCTGATTTTTTTCTCCTTTCTCTATTTTGGGTTTCTTTTTTTCTTTTTTTTTTTTTTTTTGTGTTGACTAAAAATTCTATGGCACTCATAATAAATAACGAAAACTGTCAAACTGCCTGGCAGGCTGTAAAATGTTAAACACGAAACACGAAAACAAGCCCAGCAGCAGCAGCAGCAACAAGGACAACAATAACAGGATGACATATGAGTGCCGCTGTCAAACGTCGTCAGAGTTTCGAAGATTTATGCTCTATAAAAATAGAATAGAAATGGAATAATAATAAAAATATATACGAAAGTGTTTATTGAAAGCGGAAATAGGAAACGAAACAGAGCAGAAATCGGATATGGAAAATTGATCATTCTATACTTAATACTCTGACAAAGTAAAACAAAATAAAAAAAAAAATGGCATTCCTTTTGATATAAATTGTTAAAGATATTACCATAATAATAATCCTTAAGATGCAATTAAGGATACAATAAGTTTGACCAAATATAAAGAAGTTTGTAAACGATTGAATGATAATGAAAAGCTTTTAGTTTCTAATAATGAAAAGGTGAAACTAGTAGAGTATATATTCTTGAACAGCATGACGATCAGCATAAGTTTTCGATCAACATAAACTAAATGAAATGCAATTTTTTTTACCTTAAACTTCAAACTGTGGGCAAACATATTCTTTGGCCTTAAACTTTCAAAGAAAACCAAAAGAAAAAGGAGAAAAAAAGAGTAAGAAAACATTTAGCCAAGTGCAAAATGCTGTGAAAAAATGTTATAGAATTTGGCTAAGCATATATATATATATATGAATATATATATTTCTTTTGTGTGTACTCTGCCGTCGGGAAACATCGTCTAAACGAGTTACTGGCATGCGCATTCAGTCGCTAATAAATTTCCCACATGAACAGACGTCCTTTGTACTTTTCTTTTTTCTTTTTCACTTTGCTTGACGCTCGTTTTCACTTTATTTTAATAGGTATTTGAAAAATATTTTCGTGTTCTGATTTATTTACACCAGAAACTTGTTAAGTTACAAAATTACCATATAAAAGGAAAACAAAATATACGACTCAACTAACCGATAAAATCAAAAACTTAGAAAACTTAGTGAAGCCATTAAGCGAAGGCTTTTAAACTCAAACCTTAAGATCACTATTTATAAGTATAAATCGGAAATAAATCTTTTATAACTAAAACAAATAACTGCCATATTAAAGCGTTTATATGCAGAGGGGGACCAAATCCATAGCAAGAATAAATGTAACAAGGGTCACACTAAACGATCAAGGTGGCATCACTAAAAGAACGAAGATCTTTTTAGTGGCAGAAAAAAGTTACTCGGTTATAAACTAAAGCAAAAAGTGAAGTTGTTAAGAAATAGTTGTGTCAAAATTCTTAGATTTAATACTTACTAAATCATATTTTTAATCAGTATAATTAAACCAATGGTAATAGCTAGCATAAATCTATTAAAACTTTTTTATAATATCTCCAATTTATTAAGCCATTATTATGTGTTTAGTATTGAGTTCTGCTACACTTTATTTAATAATAAAAGCAATCCATTTAAGTAAAATGATCAATCGATGGCAACACATGGCGTATGAGCAATGCAATGACAGCCATATGACTTGGCTTGGACAGACGACAATTGTCACATAACAATCGAGTCAATATTGGCAACTGATGACTGCATTGGCAGTCCATTAGTTTGCCTATCACCACAATATGTGTCATCAGCTGATAAGATTGAGTTAAACAACAAATCGAATAAAGATTAATTGTAAATACAAAATAATAATTAAAATGAATTTGTTATCGTAGAAAAGCTAAGAGAAATCTCCATATAAGTTAGATTCTTAAGTATTCTGGTATAATATAAATTTCCTTGTCGGTTTTCTTTTGGCCAACTAGCATTTTTGTAGCCAATTTTAAATTGAATGTGGCAAGTCAAAAATGTGCCAAGAATTTGTTAGCCTAAATTTATGTATAACCGCACACACACACACACAAAAAACAACCTAAAAAATGGAAAACTAAGGCAAAGGCAAAGGCAAAGGCAAAGGAAACCCTGGCCGAATGGGCCTGGGCTGGATTTGATTAATAGCTGGGGCATAAATCAGTGGGGTCAGGTAAGTAACTTGTCATAAGTTTGGTCAGTTGGCCAGTTATCCGCTAATGAGCTAAAAGGAAGAGAAGCGTCCACACTGCATAAAAGCAAAATGAGCAGCAGCAGCAGAATGATAGGATAGAACAGGAGCAGGAGCCATATCTGGTCCTTGACTGTCCACTGTAATGTCAGCTACGCGGTTTCGCCTCTCATTTTTCAGGACTTTGTCCAACAAATGGCACTAATAAGTTTACCACCCCCCACACCTCTTGCACTCACCACCATCATCCTTACAAGTTGCCAACAAGAACTTGGGCATAGGGCACAAGATGGCAGAAGAAGCCAAGCCAGACGAGACGCCTGCCAGAACCTGTTTTCATAACAAATTTTCCAATTAACACAGAAAATCCATTCGCTCAATAAAAGGCAATTAAAAATGACTTTTGACGTTATATATATATATATATATATATATATATATATATTTCCTTTCTTGAAAGTTTTATGAATGAAAAGTTAAATTAATCGATAAAGAATTTGTACAGTGAAAAAGTGAAATATTTATTATAAAATGAAAAAATATTTAAGAATAATTAAAAGAGATTCCAAAGCAAAGCAGAAGAATTGAAATATTTGATATAATTTTTTAGTTTTAGGTGGAAATCATTTGGGATCCCATTAACAAATGGCATCTATGTGTAATTATATTGCTTCAAAATGTTTGATAAAGAAACTTTTGTTGCCTCCCTCGTAAATAATATAATTTAAACTAAACTAAGTTCCCAGATTCAATGCGTTTTTCTATATGTGCGTGTGTGTCTGTGTCTGTGTCCGTGTGTGTGTGTTTGTAAGTGTGTTGTGAGTGTGTGTAAGGTCACATAACAGACGGCAGAGTTAAATTGCGGTTTCAAGTGCTCAAACTCAGCGCATTTCAATGCAGCAGGACATAAAGAGTGTGTACTTAGTAACGGACACAGAGCTAGCAAAGAGAAAGAGAGAGAGAGAAAGAGAATGGGAGTGGGAGAGTAAGAGTGGGAGAAAAGCAACAACAATTAGGGCTATGTAATTATAGTAGAGTGGAAGAAGTGTGGCTACAAGCAGACAGACAGTGTACCGCAACGACAGACAGACTGAGTGAGAGAGAGTGAGAGAGAGAGAGTAGAGTATGAGAGAGCGCAAAACGAGAAGTAAGAGGGAGTTAAAGTATAGAATGAGAGAGTCACAGAGGGAGATGGTCAAAGACATAGGAATGACATTTGCATTTAAATGGACAAAGAGAAACAGAGATAGAAAGAGAGAGACAGTAAGAGAGGGAGAGAGCGAGAGAGAGAGAGTGGTACCCAGGGGACATTAGCGGTTAGAGGAGAAAGGGGATTTAGGAGGCGGCTGTGTGCATATGCCAACAGCGAAAACAGCAAAATCCAATACATTGAACATGAAATGGAAATGTGCGTATGTATGTATGTGTGTGTGTGTTAGTGGGCTCGTGTGTGTGTTTGTGCGTGTGGATGTGTGTGAGTAAGCGAATGCGTGATTGCGGCAACGGCATCCACCCAAGCCAAGCCAAACCAAGCCATGCTAAGCTAAGCCATGCCACCACCCTCCTGCCACTGCAATCCCCACACTGTTCCATCCATCCAAATTCTGTTCCATACGAAAACACGAATAGATGTCCCCTCGCACTCTTTGAACAAAATGCCCAATTTGGTGAACGTCAACATGAACCACGCCCTCCTCCGACCACGTACCATGCATTTGCAATTTAAACTTGAATGCGCATAAATTAGTGGCTATTGGTCAACATGCAACAGCAATAATAGCAGGCAGCATGCTGTTGACAGGTCAGGACTTTGGATAGATAGGCCTAGGATTTAGGTGAAAAATAATGCCACCAACTGGTTTAGTTATCATAGAAAGTCGGCAATCTTCAGAGAGTGCACCTTTTGCTTGCTATCTATCATAAGCATCACATAAAGCCAAGTCTATAAATTGGTTAACTGTCATATCAATCCTTAACTCTGAAAAATCCTGAAAAGGGATCTGAAATAGTCAAGCAGTAAGATCAAATATATATATATAACTTTTCAATTGTCCCCCTCTCTTTACGAAATGATTTATTATATAGAATTTAATATGAAATATTGCTAAAATTTGAAGTTCCGACCTGAAAGTGAGCTCCTTTCTTGCCATACAACTTGGAACAGACTAAAAACTAAGAGTACACTTGTATTCGGTGTGTTTTATAAATGCTTATGAAAATTTATATTATCAACTTGGCTGGGTGAAATTTCAAAAATGTTTGTCAACTGTATATTTGGGTATATCTCTCTCTAAGCAGTTAGTTGAAATCATATTTCGAAACCATTCACATCGTTTGGCAAAACAAAATTCAAAGAAAACAAAAAAGAAAAAAGCAGTAAACAAAATACGAAAATTGTTCATTTTGAAATCCTTGTGTGATAAATTTGTTTTTTTTGTTTAAATTAGTAAACAAACTGAAAAAGGATGTCATCGAATCCGTTTTCATTCTGGAATGGACAGCCACTAACTGGACCCGTATATCCCCAAATGGGGGATGCCTTGCAGACAAATGCCATGGGTGGTGGTTACAGTGGAAATGGATTTGGTAGTGCTAATGCTAGTGCTAGTACTAGTTCTGGTACCAATTCCAATGCTGCTGGTCAACATGCTTGGTCGCCATCTAGACCAGAATTGCAGCCATATCCATCGGCCCAGTGCTTGGGCATGCATCCGCCACGAGTGACAACGCCCAACATGTCCAGGTCGATGTCTTCGATGGGTGACTATGGCACTGGCCCAATGACCCAATGCCCCATGCCAGGTAATTTCTTTGGTGGCCAACAGGTCCAGTATGAGCCATGTATTGAGAATGGAGAAGCCTTTTGTGCCTACAATGGCATGGACATGAACATCCAAGGCGGTTCTGGAAACGAAAATGGTAGCCCTAATACAGGCGGCGCAAAAGGTGATTTCTGGTAGAGTGTGTAAAACTGTTATGGAAACTGGTGGCTCCTGGATTATAGGCATGTAAATTGTTTAATCACTAAAAGAAAAATAAAACACAAATTTATCCAGAACACAAGAACAAATAAGGAAATATATATATATATATATATATATATATACATACATATAATATATATTCAATTAGTAGCCGTGAAATTAGCGATTGATAAAAAAGGGCGCTTCCAATGGAGAAAGATAGAAGGGAGGGAGAGAGAGAAACTTTTTGGCTTTTGCCCCTTTTTTTTGTTTCTGGTTTTCATTCATTTCATTGCTTTCACTTGGCCCGCAATTAAGGCAAAGTATTTAACAACAATTTTTACTGCTGATAGAAACAGGCAACAGGAGCGAGAAACAGTCCGGGACTAAAAACGAGTTGAGTGTTGACTTTTTTATGGCCATTTACTGGGCAGAATGTAAATGGAAATGCGAAAGCGTAAAGTTGAAGGCGTATTTTGCTTTTTTGTGCCGACTTTGTCAAAAAACATTTTATGGCCAACAAATATGGGGTAAGGGGTATGGGGTATGGGGCATGGGATGTGTTGCTTATATCCCATCCATCAATCGCAAGCTCTGGGTGGGCGATATATATAGGACAGTCAAGGCGACAACGATTTACGACCCACACGGCTACCCATATACATATATATATACATATACATAGATATATATATATATATATATATATATATACTTGTATATACATATATACATTTGTGTGTATATGCATAAATTTATACAAAAGCTACCATCTATTGGCGCATTTTCATTAACGCCATTATATCCTTTTCGATTTCAAACTTTGACTTTTATTTTTTTATTCCATTAAGTCTTTGTTTTATGTAAATATCAAATAAAATTTATGAACTTTATAATATAAAATATTTAATTTTGTTATGCCAAAGAAAAATGTAAATATTTCAATTTAGAATCTCAGAAGAGAAAAGATCTTAGGATCTTGGTGGTCTTTAAAAAAGTAATACTAAATATAAATTTCTATTTTAGAGGTTTGTAAATTTATTATTTTAATAGAACCGTTTTAATAATCAATATATTAAGATAATCTAGTATTAATCCAATCGAATCCAAAGTGAGTTGATTCCAAATTTATTTTGAATATTTTTTAGAATATTTTCCCATTTGCTGAATTGTTTGCCTTGCGGTTATGCTCCTTCTCTCTCTCTCTCTCTCTCTCTCTCTCTCTTTCTGTTAGGTCATCCGTTTCTATACCCTATAAACAAGATTAAGAAATGGGTAAATACATTTTCTTCTTACTCTACTTTCTTTAGAAACTATTTATAATTTATTGAATTCAATTTCATACAATTAATTTTGACTAATAAAGAATTTTTCATTTTATTTCTTTTATCTATATAATATAGATATATATATTATTTTATCTATATAATATTGGAATAGGATATTTTATAGTCCATAAATCGATTATTTGCTTATGTTTTATTTATTTATGCATTTCCATTTTATTTATTTTAATTTAAATGTCTTTGGTTAGGCTGGGCAGTATTTGCATTTCGTTCGTTTTGGGTTTCTGTTTGCTTTGGCCATTTTAATACCCTATGATTATAGAATGGAAGGAGGGTATAATAGACTTAATATAAATAACAAAATATATACATATATACACATATATATATAGTTCAATTGATTGTTTATTAGTATGGGATTATTATTATTTTTCATCATTTATTTTTTCTGTTGTATAGGGTATTTGCAATTCGTTCTCATGTCTTTGCATAAGGGATTTTTCTTCATTAAATGTCTTTGAATTAATTTATAATTTGGTGACATTTGTTGTTCTTCCTTTTTGTTGTTCATTTTCACGCCTCACGCGTAACTGTAATTAATTGTCATCGAATTTCCAACGACTCTGCAAATTTTGTCCATATAATTTTAGGGTGTTTTTTCTTTTATATACAAAATACCCTTAATGTAATGTATAGAAGGTATAATAGTTACTTGAGTGAACATAAATTTATTTAATTTATTTTGATGAACATTTAAAGTCAATTAATTAGTTAATAAAGAATGTAAAGTTTAAAAAGAATTGTCTTAAATTGCATTAAGTTTTTTAATAACAATTCGAATTAAGTTAAAGCTTATATACTCTAGCTGTAGGGTATTCTAAAGTTGGTGTTTTGATTGGTCTACGTGACATTTTGTTTTGATTTTTCATGTCGTGCAGAAGGAAACCTCAAAAAAATAACTTGAAGCAAAGAGCAAAACATGTAAAACTCTAATTTATATATAGGATATATATATATCTGATATATATAGGTATATACAGAAGTTCTTGTTCTTCTTTTCAGTTTCCTAAGGATAAAGCAATTTGAACATAATATATATATATAATATATTTACAATTAGAGACACTTAAATACAAAATACATTTGGTCCTTTTGCCATTTGTTCTCTCCTCATTTTGTGTAGCATAATTAACGGGTGCAGTTAGTGGGGCATGCCCCATGGTCACATGCCACCATTTGCAATTTGCTGCTGCTGAGATAATTATGTGTGCCACAATTCCGTTTTCAGCGCTTTAAACTTACAATTATCGTACTATCAATCAGCTATAGAAAAGTGGCAATTGTCTTTATATCAAATTTTACCAAATAAAGATGAAAGTTTTCTATACCCTCTAACAATCAAATGAAGTTCTTAATGTTCTCTTTTACTAAAATAATATAATAAGCCAGATAATCAAATATTAATTGGATTCAAGATATATATAGTATATTAGATATATTATTTGATTTTAGGGTATAGAAATCGTTTTGGTGTAAGCATATATAATGGATCTATACTATATATATATGGAGACTGTGTGGATGGACGTGTTTCCTGCTTGTGGCAATTGGCCATCTCTACCTTCATTGCCACCTTCACCTCCATATTCATTCCCATTACCATTTCTATATACACCATTTGCCATTGCCTTCAGTTACCTAGCTAGCCCATGGCCAGACTGACAATCACAGTTGCATTTGCCAAGGCTGTTTGACTCCCTCTCTCTCTCTCGGTCTCTGTTTTACACACTGCGTATTGCCATTATGGGCGTTGAATTGGTAAGGCCAGCCCTATATATTACTCGGTTCTGGCCTGGTTCTTTTTACGCTTGTTATTAAGCATAATAATAATTTTGCACAATTTGGCATTTTGCTATTTCTATTTCAATTTCAGGCTTCATGGAATGGCTCTTGGCCATTATTAATGGCTACCAGTCCAATTAGCTTGAAATTGAAGATGCTACTAGCTGACTGAACCTTTCTCAGAGATACGAGAATATAGAGGGGGGAAGGTGATAAATGATGATAACTAGAATTTGAAAAACAGATTCACTTAGTTAATGCAAATTTGCCATAATAAATTCCATTAGACAACAAAATGTATACACACACACATACATACATACATATTTATGGCACATTGAAAGCGAATGTCAGATCATTCAACATTGATGCATTTGTGTGGTTTATTGTATGTTTCTGGCCACAAACACCGCCGCCGTTGCCGTTGCCGTTGTCATTGCTGCGGTTGTCCATCTCAGTTTGTGGTCTATGTAACACTTTGTTGTGCTATGCAATACAATGTGTATAATATGTGTGTGAGTGTGTGCGTGTGTGTGATTTTGTGGTTTGTCTATAAATAGTTTCAATTTTGCCAATTCTTAACATTGAGCAATGATGCGTATACTTAATATTTCTCATACGTATATTCCATTGTAGTGTTCACCTTTAGAATAAATTGAATCAAATTTAATTAACTTTTTAATTATCAGTTTAAAAGTTTATTTAAAAGATGCCAAATTCAATTAAGAACCAATTCGAAGATAACATAAATTTTTCAAATTTAAATTCATTTCATTGTCTATTACTTGGCTATAATTGTTGGATAATGCAATTGGTATTGATAAGTTGGCTTTTGTTATATAAAAGCTAACTAAATCCGCTTGCATCCTTCTGTTTTGTTCAGTTCATCAATCGAAGGATGAGGAGAGGGGGTTGGGTTGGGTTTGCTCCTGCTGTTCACTTATTTATCGTTGAATATATGGACTAGCTTCCATTTTTGGATGGAATTTCGCCACGTGCTTTGGTCAAGCTGCCTTTGTTTGTTTTGTTTGCTTGGAGCCGGCTTGGAGCATCCTTTTGTGGCCTCTTTGTTGTCATCGTCCTTACAGTAAATTATCGTTTTCAATGGCTAGCCGCTGTTGCTGGTTCTGGCCATTTGCTGATTGCGTCGGCACTAGTTTTCGGGTCTCGAATATAAATTGCCTTTTCCTTTTCTAATAGTTGTGGTTGTCTTTTTTCTTTTCTCAACTTTTGTGTGTGTGTGTGTGTGTGGGCGGCAGATTAAGATTTCAATTCAATTGCATTCAAGTTTCATCGTAGTCGTGTGTCTATGTCTATCGTAATCCTGTTAAGGCTTAGACCTAAGTTGCCCATTTTGGCCAGTCGTTGACTTTTTACTGTAGCCAGCAACAGCAACAGCAGTCACCTAATTGATGCCAAGCATTTAACTTGAGCTCTCAAACATAACTTTGCTTTTAGAGACCAAACACTCAAAACCTCCTTTCAAACAAAAAAAAAAAAAAAAAAAGGTAAACACAAAGAACAAAATGAATGCGAAACCCGTTGAGGCATTAAAAAACAGAATAAGAGAGAGAAAGAGCAAAAAAATAAAATTCCAATGTGAAAAGAAAGTAAAAGAAAGCCACCTTCAGACTTCAGACCAAATGTCGTCCAGATTGGAAAATGGGCTATATATGCATTTCAGTTTTATGTTTGGGTTCACACTGCTTTAAATAAATGCCCAGTTTATGGGACTTACCAAATGGGAAAGGATTTGGGAAACTATTTTGAATTTGTGAGACACAAAAGTTTAAATGACTTTGAAACATTTTAAATAAAAAAAGTTGTTTAAATTCTGACCCAAAAGAAATTTTACTTTCAACCATTTGTTATTCTCTCTTTAATCTTTGTTTTAAGAAAAGGTTTCGATTAATCAATGTGCAGAGATAATAAAAACTATGGGATTTCTTTTCTCTCAATAGTTAGATAAGGATTCCCTTAAATTGTTATATTTAAATGATTCTCCGCTTTCATTTCAGCATCTTTAAAATATTTGTTTTTAATTTAGGAATCGATTTAAACCAACTGCCAGTTGGCTGTCTATAAAGGCCATAACAATTGTCGATTGGACACTTAAAAGGGGAAAAGGATTTTCCTTTTGGCGTTTGCATTAACTTAACGTTTCCTCTTGTCTATTCTGCGGCTTTTGCTTTCACTTAATGTTAAGGTTAGTTTTCGTTTTTTTTTTTTTTTGTGGACATGTTTTTGTTTTTATGAGATTACAAGGTGGTTAAAATAAAGCCCGGAAACTAAAATGTAAATGAAACTCTGTACTTCCAAGGCAACTATCTCTATCTGTCTCTCTCTCTTTATCTCTCTCTCCTCCTTAGTCTATCTCTGTCTTTCAATGTTTGTCTGTCTGTTGCCTACTGCTGCTGTCGGTAAGACCGTAAGAGTTAAATGGGTGCGGATGTCCTGGCGTTAACAAAGAAAATGTCACGGAAATAACTGTGGATTAGATTGATGAGTTTGCCTGGCAAGCCAAGCGACTTTTCTTTTGGCCATGTCATAAACTAGGCGCAGCATACTTATATAACACCTCTCCCGCCGCCATACACTCCGTCATATCGTTCGGCTCCTGTCTAAGCCATCACCCCTTTTGCCATAACATAAGTTTATTGTCGATGTGTGTTTTCTTGTTGTTAGGCTCTGTCTCTGACAACTGTAATTAATTTAATTAGATCAGGCCTTCGAGCCCTGTAGACGACAACAAAATCTTCTAGAGAAATTTATATAGACGTTATTTCCCATGCCCCACAAAAAACTGAAACCAAAAACAAAACAAAAAAAAAACAAGCAAAAGAATGAAGGAAAATGTCGACAACATCAGAAGCAACAAGAACGGAAAAGTACACATGAGAAGGTCGACTGTCATCGTAACCCAAGGATCTCAAAATAATCGACTATATGGTTATCCTGCAGAATTCCCTATATGCAGATATTAGCTTAAGTTTAAATCCGTATTTTGTAGCATACTTTTCAGAGCAAATTCTGCGAACTTTCGTATTCGGAAATTGTTGTTCAATTTTGAGTATATATAACAAATATAGATTCCGATCTGCAGTTCTATATATATAAATATATAAATTTTCTTATATATTTCTTTGACATGCTAAAAACTTAATGCAATTCAAACAATGATACATTTAAGTCCTTTTATTGAGAAATACCCGTTTGGATACCCTATAACTGAATGTATGCATGATATAATATATGTATGTATCTATATATATGTATGTATGTATGTGTGTGTGTGTATGTATGAAGTTGTATTTGGTCATGTGTATGGAGCCGAAAAAATAATGTCTAACATTATCGTTGACATTTATTAGCCTCAACTAAGTGAATTTTTTTGCTTTTTGCCCTTGCCATAATGTTGTTGTTGTTGTTGTTGCTGTTTTTGTTTGTTTATTTCCAAGTGTGTTTTTAGGTGTGCGGCTATATGTGTGTATGGGTGTGTGTGTGTGTGTGTGTTTGCTCAAAACCCTTCCGTATTCCATATAAAATATGCAAGTCCCTATCCCACACACCCTTTACACTGCTACTTTCTCCTTTTACCACGTGTGTGTGTGTGTGTGTGTGTGTGACTTTGTCACGTTTAGTCAGTCGAGTCCTAAATATTTAGTTGTTCTTTTTGTTGTTGTTGTTGTTGCTGTTGTTGTTTATTGTCACCGAAAGTTTGCGTGTTTATGTTATTAAATAATTTTGTGTAATTTTCACACCCTGTTTACTTATATACATATACGTATATAGACATATTTATATATATATATATGTATGCATGTATGTAAGTATGTATATTTTCTTTTACTCAATGCCAAAATATTTACTTCATCTACTGGCATATTTTATTGCATTGTTAAGCGAATTAAGTGAATAGTTTATGAAAAGTGTGTAACAAACTTTTGAGTATTATTAATCTTGAAAACTATTTAAATGTTTAATTAGTTTTCTATTTAAAAACTATTAAAGAACTTTCTCTATATATACTTAGCTTTGTCTTTACTTTAAGCTTTATATTGTTTTATCAAACGAATGCTTTAATCTTTATACTTGAAGATATAATTAGCTATAAATTATTTTATATAAAATTTATAGGTGAAATGATAGAAAGTTGTTTTCAAAGTCCTTTTACATATTTAAATAACTTGATGATAAATTAAAGAATAATTAAGATTTAATTTACTTAATAGGAAACGGGAATTCCAATACTTTCACACTCAATTGTAAGAGTCTGGCACAAGGACCTCTCTCTATCTGTTATTTGAATTAATTGGCAATTTACGTCCCAACTTACATACATACATACATACATACATCAATGTATGTATGTTTGTACACCTGTTCCTTCGTTGGTGGAAAAAATCTATTGGGTATAGAATTTAATCTAAATGCGAATCAATTTGTTTTATGCCTAATTCAATATTGATTCTTAAACGGTTTACATGGCAATTTTACCTAGCCAATTGGCAAACCTGTTGAAATTTCCATTAAAGTGTTAATTGGTTGTTAGATAAACTTTTGGTCATTAGAGCAATGTGAAATTGATTTCTTTCTGGGGCAACACATCATTGCCAACATGAACCTTTCATCACGAGTGTATCAGTTTTAGGCCAGAGTGACTGTAACCGTATCTAAAACAACATTATTCAAGCTTTCACATCATTAAAGAGATTTTCTATTTACATATCATCCCGGCCATATCCCTACCATGTTGGTGTCATCCTGGGTAACCTAGTTCAGTTTATACCCAAAATCCGCTTAAGCCAAAAAAACTTTTACACACACACAAAAATGAGAGAAGAAAAAATAAAAAGGAGAAGAAACTTAGTAGATTGAAGACATGGGCTATGCTATCAGATGGAATCCACTTGACGCCATTTCCCATGTCCATGACCCTTATATGCAAATATCTATATACTTTCTCTAACCCCACCCTGCCCTCCCCCACCGCACCAAACTCTTCTCTACTCTTTTTCTCTCCCCTTCTCTCAGGCTGTCTGGCTGTGTGTATGTATCCTGTACATCTTTCACTCCGACACTCTCAAGTGCCTAGAAACTTGTCCTCTATCCTTTGTGTGTATCCCAAAAATAGCCAGAAAAAAAAAAATGTAAGCAAAAAAAATTTAAAACAAAGTTTTACTAGCTGCCACCTCTGCAATAAGGACCTCAATTCAAAAACAAAACAAAAACTAAACAAAAATTGCAGTTTGTATCTGGGAAACATTTACGGTTTGCCATTAGTGTTTCTTGTATATATATTTTCGACTCTTCTCTGATTCTCCTCCCATTCCATTTCATTTTTTCTTTTTTTATTTGGTTTAGAAAAAGTTTTAATGATATAATTTGTCGTATAAACAAAGAAAAAACACTCACACACACACTCATTTTAACCTTTACCCCTTTTGAACAAACTATTTTTGAACTCGAAAACTCTGGCAAAATTTATGAAAATAGCTCGAAGGACCATTTGTTGTGTGTCTGTGTGTGTGTGTGTAGGTAGCCATTGAATGCCAAAAAAATGTGTTAGCTTTAAATTACCGTACTCACCCAAAAACCTCGTTTTTATCACCTTTCCGTTTCCCTTTCGCTGAACTATAGATACGGAAATGCTTAACGAGGGCAACTTAACCCGAAAGACCAATTTGGTAAAGCAACAATTGTTATCAGTTTCAAGTATTCAAAATTATGCTGAATGTGTATGCCTTTTCCCCCTTACCCCGTAAATTGAAAAATCTCATTTAACATTTAGTGTTTGTGGCAGGATAACTTGGGTACAAGTAGCAAAAGTTGACAATCCTTAAAAAAAAAATATATTAATACTTTTTAGAAAATTGTTCCCAATTGGGTTTCTATTTCTATCTTTAGATGAAATTTAGTTGAAAGTGGAGTTCAGATATTTTGAATAATCTTTCATATATTCAATTATTTAAATATATAGAAAGTTATGCTGAGAATCAAATATATATATTTCTTGAACGTATCCTTGCTGGATTCTTTTTCTTAGAATCATTTCTGTGTTCATTTTTTGCTTTGATAAATTTAATATCAATTTTCTTTAAGGGAAAGTGTATTGAAAATTTCTTATAATAGAATTTGGCTTGGGTCTCTGTTGTTTTTCTACATTTAGGGCCATTTTCAGTTTGTTTTTCCCCCCTTTTCCCCTTTTTTTTATATTTTTTTGGGTTTTTTTTTTCCTTTTCTTTTTTTGGTTCTATGGTCCATTTGGGAATTACCAGTCATGTGCGTGTGTATGGCTAGTGTGCGTGTGTGTGTGTGTGTGTGTGTTTGTGTGTGTCTGTGTATTCAAGTCCAACTTTACGCTCTGACTCTATTCCCCAACTACAGTTTAGTGTATTAAAGGCGTAACGGCTTAAAGTCTAAAACGATTTTTGTTTTCATGTGGTTTTCGTTTATTTTATTTCATTTTCTTTTTTTTTTTTGTGTGTTATTTCTCTGAGGAATACGACAGGGCAAACCATGGTGAGTGAATCCTTCAATATGGTATTTTCAGTGTCAGGTTTATTAGTTGCAGTTGAAAATCAAATGGCTAAAATTCAAAAACTATGGGCCACCATCTGAATAAACAAAACGCCATTTTAATTATATGTATATCTATCTATCTATCTATATATATATATGTGTGTAAGTGTGTGTGTGTATATGCTTGTAGGTGAATTCTGATGAACTGTTTTTCCCCTGTACACTGCACAACGTGGCAACACTTTCAATCTACTCTCACTCATTAACTCACATTCATATGCAAAAATGTGGCAAGAAAAATGCGCGAAATTACGCAAATGAAATTTACATAAGCAAATTGCTTAAAATAAACATAGACAACGTAAATCCTATGCATGCCATATACATATATAATATTTCTATATGTATATGTGTGTATGTGTGTATGTATGTGTGTGTGTATATGTATGTAAAGTGGGTACACGCATTATAATTATGTTTACTCATTTCTGTTTAATTAACTGTGCATGGTCATTGTATTTATAGATGTAATGTTGGGAAAATACATATATATATATATATATATATATACATATATACATATGTAAGCATAATGTATAATGAGAATGGATTTGGAAATTGGAATTGAAATACTAATGGAACAATTGTCAGTGATTGAAATATGAATGGCGCACTTTTGTAATTTTATGATTTCATTTATTTTGATTTTAATTAGAGACAAGTTTTGCCTGATTTTATTCCACATGTATATATAAATTATTAATCATTTAATAATAATAAAGATGCCGTTAAAAATATATATATATTTCAAACAATTTACTCTGAAACTTGTAGGAATAAACAATTATTTATATAGGTAAATCTAATCTAAGAAGCTAACATCGGCTGTCTTGACTTCTACACTGATTATTCCAATACTCACTATACCTTATTATAGTCCGATTTAACCAATTTTTAAACTTGCTAGGCATACAGATCTAGAAAACTTATCTACCAAGTTTCATTTACATAGCATTAAAATTAAGGCCAAAAAAGGGCAAAAGAACAAACAGATCAACTCGACTATTGATGCTGATCATGAATATATACTTAGTGAGTTCAGAAACTTTTATTTTTATGCCTTACAAATATGTGAACAAAACTATATATTAGATAGAGTATTGGAAAGATTTGTATATCGTAATAATTCATTGGTTTTTCATATGTTAAATTCAACTGCAACAAAAAAACCAATACATTTTAGGTCACTGTGCATTGTATACTAAATTTTCATTGAGTAATTAAGTCATTTTGACTGCATTGCCGTAGGATGCTCATATTACGGATTTTCTGTTACTCTATCACTTCGACTCATCTCCATGCCATTTCATTGGCATCATTCTCTCATCCAGTGCATCTTATTTCATCTTATTTCGTTCGATTTCCTGATGCATTTATATACCCTACATTTTCATATGACAATTGGTTAAACAACTTGCCAAGACAAAGAGGAAAAGTTATATATATATAGATATAGATATTTGTTGTTGCATTGGTAAATTAAAGCATTGGATGTATTCCATATGACTTGGTTGATGGATGAGGTTTAAATACATTGAGAATAAAGGGGAAAGGGTATGCAAACTTCCTCTAATCCATGGTATCCTTTATTTTTTGTATGTGCCTTTTATTTTTGTGTGTGTGTGCGTGCAAGGACATTCATCAATAAGCATCTTGTGTTCCAATAGCAGCAATTACATTGATAACTAGAAGGAACGAAAGAGTGAGAGAGACAGAGTGAGAGAGAGAGAGAGAGAAATGTCAATTGATTTGCCACTTAACACGTTCGTTTCATCTATGTAGTACCAGTTATTTGCCTTGCTCTTTCTCTAATTTTTCTCTCGAAATGTGTCTGAGTCAGCATGATGGATTGAATTTTGCAGCAATACTTGCTAACTTGGCTAATTTCAATAAATTTTCTTACCGCTTTCGCAACGTCAATCAGTTAAAGAATCGCCAATGGCAAAAATACAAAAATAAAAACGAATCTCAAAGTCATTTCAAGATCCAATCAAACGTGAAATTGTGTTTAGTGCATTAAATGTCGAAACAAATGCCAGAATCATCTTAAATGCCATCTCATCGACTTGCAAATACCCTTTTAGAAAAAAGCTATTTATAAAGTAAAAGTTTGTTTAATCCTCGACAATTTCCTAAACTTGCAAAACCAATAAATATTTAATATAAAAAAAATTGTTTTCTATTATCCTTTTTGATTATTAACCAGAAAAGTAAGGTAAACAAACAATGTTTTGACCATAAACTTTCGATCAGAAATAATGGGTCCCAAATAAGTTTATTCTGTCAGGTACATTTAGTCCATTTCCTTGGTGTATAGGATAAAATAAAAAAAAAAAAACAGCAACAAAACAAAACAAAAGAAATCGACAAATCATCATACTCATATCTTCATCAATTATTGATATATTGCCCCTAAACAAACACATACAAACATAGACAGAGAGTGAGCGAGTGAGTGAGAGAGAGACATAAAAGGAAAACGTAATAAGTCAAAATCAATTGCATACCATTAGGAACTAACCACCACACGAAATGATCGATGTGGCATTAAAATATGCCTGGCATTTGGTCGGCAATTTATATAAGTATTTATTTTTTTTCTGTTCTTTTGGTACATATTCTGCATTCCCTGCCTCCCTCCCTCCCTCCCCTCTTTTGCCAGCATTTCATTGCCTTCATTTATTTTCGATATTTAGTCTGCTTGTTACATAAATTCGAAATGGTCTCGTTTCAATATACTTCAACTACATTGAACTGTGGGCCATCCTGATGGACCACAACAATGAAATTCAACCACCAAATTCTTGAGAAGATTTCATCTAATCCTTATGCATCACAATTGTGAATAATTTCTGAATATATCCAACCTAAATCAGCTATCAATTGCTATTAATATTATTATTTAATTTTATCTTGATAAATCATAGAAAATACCTCATATCTCATGTAATGATAGTTGAAATTATTAAATTCCTTGATTTATCTATATATATATATATATATATATATATATATAGTCTATATATATAGTCTGTTATTTTCCTAAGGGGGGAAAAGTTCTTGGCAAAATGAATGTATATTTGTGTTTTCCAAGGGTATTAAAATGCACACAAATTTCAGAAATGCTCATAAAAAGTAATAAGTACAATGTATAAAATGCATTTAGAGGATATGGAAAGGGGGAGAAGAGGAAAGGGGGTTAGTTTGGGTTATAGGGGTGCCAAATTACGATAGACAAAGTTGAAATGCAATTGAAAAGTTGGCCTAGAACAGTGGCAAAAGCAAGAAAAGGCAGTAAAATGCTAGAATGGTTAGTTCGTAGTGGGGAGGGGAGGGTGCTGTTGTCAATGTGGGGTGTGAGTGTGGTATAGTTTTGTCCTAAGGCAGCCACAAGAAAATGTCATAAATGTTGACTCAATGTTCCCTGAGGAGAATGCTGGTGGTCTATAGATAAATTCTCATATGTAAAACTTTGTTGGCTGAGGGACGAATCACCAAAAAACACACACACACTCACACAAATAGGACAAACACGAAAAGGGAAGAAGAAGGAACAACTGCATCAACTGCAATACTAACAAATTAGCTTCAGGCCAGCCACATGGTCTGTGGTCTGTGTGAATTGTGTGGAGACTGTAGAGAGTGTACAGTGTAGAGTATGTCCCCTGGGGGAGGGGGAAAAGGCACAACCAAAACTTTTGTCGGACAAGTTTAACAAAAGTCTTAACATATTTTCGTAATCTAAAAGTTTTTAGCACAAATGCGACTTAATTGTTAGTAAGCGCTTCGAGTTGCCTTCCCTTTCACTTTGTCCCCTCATTCTTTAGTTGCATTTTATCATTATGTTGTTATTATTATTATTGTTGCTGCCGACTGTCCTTGGGCATAAATAACAGTAATATTAAAATATATTTTTGGGCTTAATAAAATATAAAATGATGAGTTTATTTTAACACTGAAAGATTAAAGTTAATTCAAGTAAATAGTCTTAGCCAAAGTTAATATAAAGTTTTCAATCTGCAAAGCTATTTTGAATGGACACTTGGTCACATTTTTTTTACTTGCCTCATCACAAAAGTATGCAACATTATATTGTTTAAACTTGCTAATTTGATTTGATGGAAGAGTTACCTTATATTAAGATTTCATAACAGTAGAGAAATAGTCTTTCATATAGATATATAGATGAATGGTAAGTAACTTTCTTCTTCTTCACTTTAGTTGGCAAAGACTTAAACTATAATAACTATATTTTTGGGAAAAAACTACAAGTACCAATGGCTATTACTTAAGTCATATCATTGGAATCCCATAAAAAAGGGTTTCTAGTCTCTTATTTGTTGGGATAAAAGTAAAATGAATCAGCATTTTTCTCACTCATATACGATTTATTTTCCTGGACATATAAATTATGGTTCTGAATGTATCTTTGATACAATTGAAAAGCACTTTAACTTTTGTATTTTGCAATAACTTTTTCTTTAATTTCACTTTTTTGTTCCCTTTTACAGTGGCAAGTCATTTCCGGTTCTTACTTTTGCTTAACAGTTTCTTTTACTTTTGTTTATTCTTCCTTTAGCATACATCACTTCCTCTTGCTTGATCCTGACCCCTTTTTTCTTTTGTTTCTTGTCAATTTTATTAGTTTTTTTTCTTTTTGCTTCTCCTTGTTGTTTAGTTTCAAATATCCCTTGGCTTTTATATATATCTATATATATACAAACATATTTCTATTTCCTTTGCTCTTTCTTTTGCAGATGGTAGTCATATCCGTTTGTCTCACTCGGCTTTACTTTTGAATGGACTTTTAGTTGTGTGAAATTTGAAAGAATTGTCGTTGATAGATAAGATTTCATTCATATAAAATATATATAATCTTTTCTTTAATTTATAGTTATAGCTTCTTGAAACTTAAATTTTTAGTTTTAAATTTAATTAACCGAGTCTCTTGAGTGCCAAGGTCACCCTCTGGCATTTGGTGGAATCTCTTATCAACACTCACAGGCATTCATATACATACATACAGACACACATACAGATACACCTTCTGAAATGTTTCTGTGGTTTTCCTCTCACTACCTATTCAACAAACAACAAACACAAAAGTATATACAAAAAGGAGAAAAGAGTGTTTCATTTCAGTTTTGGTTTGGTTTCGGCCTTTCAATTTTGTCTTTGGTTTTGGTTTTGGCTTTGGTTTTGGTATCGGTCTCGGTCTCAACTCAACCCAATTTGACTCAACTTGACTTGTTGTAAGTGGTTTGTCGTTCATTCCATTCAATTCCTTCTATTTCCTTCTACTCCTGCTTCTACTATTCCTACTTTTGGTGATGCTGTCCAACCACTGATGCCCAGCCAAATCAATAAGTGTGTGTGACATTTGTGTCACATTTATGTCGAAATTTGTGGCGTTAATGTCTTCGGTTTCTTCTTCAACTTTGGGCATCTTCTATGTCTACGGTTTATGGCCGATTGTTGTTGCTATTGCTGTTGTTGTTATTGCTTTTGGCCATAATGTCCGTATTTATTACAACATATCAAGAACGTAACAATGTAACAATGTTTATACCCACCCACAGAAATCGGTTGCCCATATTTGGTGTTAAATAGATATAGACATCTTCACTGATTTGTTGAAATGAAGACATTAATACATAAAAAGAACTTTTCCTCAAATCTATTATTTTCTTCCTTTTGATGGCCGAATGACAAAATCAATAATGGGAAGAGTCTATAACATGGCTTCCTTTGAGATATTTCCTTTTAAAGTTTTTTAGTTTGAATATGTTTAATTACCTTAATTAGAGAGCAAAGTTAATTACCAACAAATTAATAACTAAAATGAATTGGTCCTTATGAGATGAAATTAAAGTATACTAAAAGTTGGTAACTTTTAACTAATTTTCAAATCAATTCGAACAACTTAATTTTGCGTTTTTCTTCTCTTCATTTTACCATGAAATGATTTTGGTAATACTTTATTTTCATTGACGTCAAGTGCGTTGTTGGCCAATATTAATATGGCCACTTTTTGGCAAGGGTATAATTATGACAAGGAAACTCACTTAATTGTTTCCTCAATGTAATCGTTAATTAAATCACGTTGTTGCGGAAATGAAGTTATTGACAAGCATTATATAGGGTCCGCACCGTGACGGGACGTGGTCTAATTGCTCGACCTGGTCCCGAACGTGTCTGCATGAGTTTATATACCAAATATATATATATATATACATATGTGTGTAGATGTATGTATTGCCTTTATGTGCCATTAAAGGCGAACGTAAAGTAACTTTTCAATTTTGTTTCAATGCCAAAAACTCGAAATGGCAGCTTGCACACGTAGTAACAGGACAACATGCGTCAAAAAGGACGCACCAGGACATTACAAAGTAGTTTAACTAGAATCATGAAATTGCTCCAAATGCATTTGACATTTTAGACAACATCTGAGAACAATATAATTGCTTTTCCTTTCCCCATTTTTAATACTTTGCAAAGGAAAAAGAGAAAAACTTGCACTACATCATCCCTAATGGTCACCTAAATGTTAAGTTTTTAGTAATTTTAAATAAAACGAGAACTAAGACTGAGATATTTTGATTTAAAGATAAATGTATAATATAATTCTTCATGTTTTGAACCATTTCATTGCATTTTACAACACTAATGAAAGCTCAGCGTTGAGTTTCGATAACTTTTGTTTGATTTATTTAGTTGGCTTTTGTAACTAAAAACATTCTATATGTGTCCAATTATCTGTGTCCATTATAATGACGTTTCACTGTGATATATATAGACAGAATATATTATCAATCGATTATCTGACCGATGTGTTCCCCCAACATTTTTAAATGAAAATAAATTTGCTTTTTATTTTTATTATTTTTTTTTTTATTTTGGTTTTTATTCATTTTTTTTTTTTTTTTTGGTTGTTTGTTTTGGTTTTTTGGTAGTTTTCGTTTTTATACATAAGTATTTGTTTTTGAACTTCACAAAAAAATCATCTTTCCGTTTCGAATGAAAGTTGTTCTGATCCATTTACTTAGGTTTTGCTTCTGAAATCTTTTTTTTATATTTTTTTTTTTCATTTTTTGGTTCATGCAGTTTTTGCATTTAAACGGTTTTTTTTTTTTTTGTTTTGTTAGTTTTAAAACATTAATTATTGCATGACCAGTTTTTGTTTTTGTTTTTGTTTCGTTTTTTCTTTAAAATGTACACCAAAAAAGATCAGCTAGGCATTACAACTAACGTATATATATATATATGTATATATATATTTATATGTATACACTAGACATGTGTATATATATTTTCTTTGTATGTGTGTGTTTTTTTGTTTTTGTTATCAATTTGCAATTGTATTTATAACATTTGGTTTTCTTATTCATCTTCTTCTTGTAATTTATTCCTCTAACTTTTGTTTGCTTCCAATTCTTCGTTTTCTAGGAAAGTAAAGAGTGAACATTTACATTGATCAATTTTTGTAATACTTAAAATTCTCTTTGTTTTCGGTTTATTTGATAAAAGTTTCATTTTCCTTGCTCATTTTCCTATAATATGTATGATTATAATTTTTCTTATATTCTTTTTTTTTTTTTTTTGGGCTCTGCTCCGTTTGTTTTTTCTTTTTGACAACAATAAAGTTTTGATATATTCTTTTTTTTTTTTTTTTGTTTTTGGTTTTTTTTATTTCAATAAACATTTTCAAGTTGAATTTCATTTTTATCTCTTTTGCTTAGATCTAAATGCTACATATGACATGTATTTTCTCCACTAACAAAAAATCTTTCATAATTTTAGCATTTTTTATTCTCCAAAGGAAATAATAAAACAAAAAAAAAAAAAAACACACATAATTAAGAATAAAAAATATATAAAAAAAGAAAAAGAAAATGAAACTCTCTAAAACGAGATTCTAAAATTACATACGATTATTATCATAAAAGTTTTGTTCATTCAGTTTGGTCAAGAGTAAACAAAATTATAGTATTGGGCTATAATTTCGATTACACCGAAATTTGTATATCCTTGCAAAACTCTTCCAATATAAGTTTATATAGGTATATACATATATATAGCAAATTCTGTCAGGATCCTTTAAAAGTATAAAAACTATAATTAGAGAAAGTTTTAAAGTAATAAATCAATAATAATAAATTTATCTTCAATTGATTTGAGTTATTCCAAAAAATAACCAAAATTGAAACTAAAGACTCTCAATCTATTCAATTTATGGTAGATTATAGCTCGATCTTTTGACTCGATCTATATAAATTCAGTTGGTTAAGAAAATCTTTGAAAATCAGAAAGTAAATGTGATTTGGAATATAGGTTTATATATATATATACAATTGATTTGTTTGTTGGAGCTTCTCATTTGCAAGGATATCATTTAAAATACATACATACTTATATTAATGTATATAGAATTCTTTTGCTTAGCTCCTTTGAAACGAAAAGTAAACAAAAGTAAATTAAACAAATAAATAAACAAATTGATTTAAAATTTATCTTTTTTTTTTTTGTTTTTGGTTTATTTAACTTTTATTTTTGTTTCAGTACGAAAATTTGACACCTTTTTCAGTTTGTTTTTTGGTTTTTTACAATATTTGATAATTGCTTCTTGTTTTTGGGGTTTTGAAGTTTAATTTTGGTTTTCTTTTGACAGTTATACAACACTGATAATAACCGTTAGCTAGTGAGTTTATATATATATATATATTGCAATTCTGTTGAAAGTCTGTTTTTAGCATTTATCATCATATATTTGTGACTATTCTTATGTTTGGATCGAATAGATATATGTTTAGATTTGCGACATTTGCAAGAGGCTGGCGAGGGCTGTTTAAACAGTTATCGTTCTAGCCAAGAAACCACTTAAGCAATCAGTTCGTGTTTTTGCATATCGAATAATGAAGACGATAAAGTAGTAAACTAAAGAATCAGAACTAAAAGAGAGAATTATATATATATATCTTATGTCATATCTATATACCAAACTGAATAATATTATACAAATTATTATATATATTAATCATAATTCCCCGATTTTGGTCATTCTACTTATTATCCTTGTGTTAAAACAATTCAAAATGATTCTTTTTTAATGGAAAGACAGAATTTTTTTGGATAAAACTTAAACAAAATTAAAGGCACACTGGATTAAGGAAATTGATACAAAAGAAGTTTTCGAGTTAATCCTTTTCTACCTACACAAATTACTATAAGATTAAAAAGAAAAAAAAAACCACACATTTGTCTAACATTTCAAATATATATATATATATATATTAAAACTTTATTTTGATTAAACCTTTGTTCAATATTCTCCTTGTTGTTGCTGGTTCTATAATGAAATATTTCGATTTTATGATCGATTCTAACACATTTTCGATGCCGTGGTTTTTGATCAAATTTTATTTTGAATGCCGCTTTCAGAATTGTTTTTCACGCTTTGAATTAAAAAGCATTTTCATTCATCTGATTCGTATATTAAGATATAGTTTTAGTTTTTATATACTTTTCTTTGTTTCTGTAAAGAGGGGTTGGGGGTGGGTCAGAGTCATTCGTGGGTGAAAAGTTTGTCTTGTGTTTTTTCTTCTGTAATTGGATTTATCATTTCTTTTTCTTTTTTATATATCTATATATATTTATTTTTAGTTTAGATTTTGATTTTGGCATTATATTGTCGTGCTAAGGGAGGGCTGGCAGAACACATTATTCGATCCGATTGGAGAGGAGAATATATCGGATCGAATACAAGCTGATTTGAACAGATCAGATTGTGATTATTTCCTTTTATTGAAATGCTTATTAGGTATGTATGTAATTAGTATATATATATATATCAGTATATATATATATACATATATAGAGGAAACCAATATTTCAAAGGACTAAGGTTTATTTTGTTTACAATTTTGTAACAATAGAATTAAGATTCAAAGTAGAGTTAGTTTTTAGTTTTAGTTTTGTGTATAGATAGAAATTGAATTGCAATTGTGTTTGTTGTTTGTTGTTGTTGTTGGAATTTTCATAACATTTATCTAAAAATAATACATTTTGTTTTTCATTTTCCCATTATGATATTTAACGCTTTGATATTACAACATTTATTGTATTTGCTTTTACTTTTACTTTTAATGCTTTTAATTTCTGTATACCTTTTTATTTTTTCTCTTTTCTCTCTTCGTTTCTCTCATTTGCTTTGGACACATTTTCGTTTGAGTTTAACTATTTATTTTAAAAGAATTTATATCTAAGGAGTTTTAGGATTCATTTGCTTTTGGGTTTTTGTTTTCCTTTTATACCAGATTTGGTAGAGTTTTTTTATTGTTGGTTTCATTTTAAAAAATTTTATTTGGTTTTTTTTTTTTTTTGGGTTTTTTGTATTTCATTCATTTTGCTTGTAAAGTTGAAAGCTTTCGTTTTTAGGTGTTTCAGCCAAGGTACAAATTTGCTACAGGTTCTTTTATTATTTTTATTTTTGTTTATATACTTTGTTTGTTTGTTGTTGTTGTTCTCTCTAATTGTTAGTGGAATTAGTTTTTGCATTTGTTTTATAATTCTCTTGTGTTTGTATTTTGGAAGACTACAGCTAATTACACATATATACATAAATATATATCCATATACATATATATATAGTATATATTGGTTGTATATATTCAAGTATTTGGAGAGTTTTCAAAATGCAACAATTTTCATTCTGGATTTAACTTTTGAAATAGACTCAGAATACTATTAAGATATTGAAAGAGAAAAGTAGGGAAAGAGAGATAGAGAGTGAGAGAGATTAAGGGAGATAGCGAGAGAGAAATTTGGAAAAAACACACATTGAACTAAGTATTTACATAATTTTTTTAAATTCTTATTAAATTTTTGTATTCGCTTTTGGTTTCTTGATTTTATTCCTAATAGTTTTTTGTGTAACTTACTTGCTACCTACAAAAAATTACAATACACCAGATATATATATATATATTCTGTTATATACATATGTATATATATATATAAGTAAATATTTATACGCTTTTGTAGTTTTTCTTCACTTTGGTTTTTTTCTGTTTTCGTGTTATGGTCCAATTTCTGATTCAAACATGGTTTTTATTTGATTCTCTCTTTTTAGTTTAGTTTTACATATTTGGTATTTATTTATGAATTGAAATAGATAGATAGAACAGCAACAGCAACAAAATAACAATACATTTTCTATTTAACTTTCAATTGCTGTTGGCTTTTTTCTCTCTGTTTTGTGGCAATGGGATTAGCCATAGTGTGCTTCTATTTGGCTAATGAATTAAAGTCTTTTGAAAGTCATTTGAATACCTGTATGCTCCATATGTGGTCAGTAAGTTGCATTGAAAGTACAAATGGAAATGGAACAACAGCGTTGCCATCTTGATGCAATAACTGTTTATACACAAACGATTTACAGTTATTAAAATTGTAAATTTTAAATAAAGTTTGTAACTCTCTTAGTTTGAATAATTTTTACTTTTGAACTAACTAAATAACTGTCTAGTAAGTTTATAGGTTTAATCCATTTCCATTCGTTCCTCTAGCTTAGCAAATTATTACAAATTATGAAGAATGTGACGAAATTGGAACTAAATGGAATTTTCATCCCATTGGAATATCATTCTGCCGAAAAGAATCACACTAGATCCCAATGAAAAGATTTTCAACTAAATATTTCACAATCTTTTGCTTTTGAATATATTTTCTTAAAATTTCTTGTCTTCTTTGTATAAATATAGCATTTGGTTTAAGTACAGTTTTCATTTTATTTTTTCGATTCTGCTAGATTATTTTTCTAATTGTTTTTTATATTTTTATATATATTTATTTTCTTTTTTTTTTGTTGTTTAAGTTAAGTATTTTTAGTTTCATTGTGTAAAGCTTTCGTTTTATCGCGTGCCATGGCATGACTTTTGTAAACAGGGAGATGGGAGAACAGGATAAAGGAAGAAAGTGGATAAGGGTAGACAGGTATAAGAGGGAAGAACGAGAGAAGGAAAATTGGAAAAGGAGGGGCATAGATAATCACCTAGTGACCACAAGTTGTACTTACATACATCAATATTAATGAGGGGAAAGCAGCAGGTTTTTCCACCAAAAAAGAAAATGTTTTTCCTATTAACTGTTTGTTTCTTTGTTTGTTTGTCCTTGCCTTTGTTTTGCTGGTCATCATCATCTCTAGTTTATATAGTATATATATATATATATATATATATATATATATATGTATTTTCGATCAGCATCAATTGTCGATTCCCTTTGGCTTTACAGTATCTATATATATATATATATATCATTGTTGGAACGATCTGATTTTCTTAAGGCAGCCAAAAAATATTTGAGAATTACACATTATATATATTTTTTTGATTTCCATTCAGATCGGACATTTGTATCCTACTGTATGAATATATATATATATAGCTCAAATGGGCAGCTCCTCTTTTTTGGGGTTTTTTCTTTTTTTAAGTTTTGTTATTTATTTGGCGATTGCCTGCATATGCGTGTGTGCGTGTGTGTGTGACGTGTGTGTTTTGAGCCAGCAGCAGCAGCAGCAGTAATAATGAAAGCACAAAGAGGAACGAAGATACAAAGAGAAAGAGAGAGAGAGGGAGAGAAAGAGAAAGAGAGAGAAAGAAAAGAAAGCAGATAATTTAATTGCCATAAACAAATTTCAATTCCCATGCGTATATTTGTATGTATGTGTATGTAGGTATGTATTTGTATCTGTATATGTATCTGTGTGCGTATATCTGTATATCTAATATGGCAAAAGAACAAGAACAACATCAACAAGAAGAACAGCAAAAGCAAAGTCCAGGTTGAAACAGTTTAAAATGATGCAAAATTGGTCTGAAAGAAAACAAAAATTTACCAAATAGTTCCTTTTGTTGTATTCCAAATTCAAATTTATGTTTTTGGTTTTTTTTTTAATTTCAGTTTGTTTTTTAACAATTAGCAAAGAAAATTGAATGCTTAAATGCAATAACAATTGAAAGATAAAGATAAAAAACATTTAAATGTCATAAAACAATTGTTAAATCTCATACAAATCGGAACACAGATTTATATATATAATTTTGAAGAGATTATTCAGATTTTATTGTTTTATATATAAAATTATATAGTTTTATCTATCGTAAATTGTTCAAAGATTTCACTAAATTATTGCATTTAGGCATTTTTCTACTATATAAACAGAAATTGATAGGATTCTTTTTTTTTTTTTTGCTTTGCACATACTCACACATACACACGCACACATACATACACTCATACACTCACACACACACACATTCATATACATACACTTATATACAAAAATTCACACATGCATGCAAATTTCTTTATTGAGCAAATTAAGCCAATTATTTTTATTATTATTTAATTTTCTTCCATTTGGTTTACTTTTAATTTAAATTTATTTTCTTAGTTTTTTTTTTTTTTGAAGAGATTTCATCACAGCTAACGTCAAGTTTTTAAACACTAATTGTAAGACATCTATATAATACAATAACAATTTTCTTGCTTGGCATTTTCTTTTCTTTTTTCTTCTATTTCTTTTTTTTTTTTTTTTTTGGTTTATTTTGCTTTTAAATACAAAAAAATTACTTGTCAATGGATTTTAATTTTGTATCATTCGGTTTTTGTTTTAATTTTAAGTATATATATATATATATGTTATATATATATTTTATTATTCAAATGGTTCTTTTTATTACAACTATAACACATTTTACATTACACAGAGAATTTGATTTTTGGCCTTAAGCTAATCTAATAATAATAATAGAAAAATGATCAAACGAAAGAAACAAAAAAAAAAACCCACAAAAGAAAACAAACAAACAACACACACACATACATTTCAAATATTTGACTTATGATAAAATTTGATTTGATTTTAATACAGTTTTGTTCTTAATTTTGTTTTTTTTCGAATGGATGATACTCACTAAGGGGGGGAACGGGGCGTGGGCGTGGGCGAGGGCGAAGACGTGGTCGTGGTCGTGGGGGGATGAGGGAGATATAATCTCTTAGGATATTTAGTTTTAGCAGGAGACACCCTGTTTTGCCACCGTATACCATGTGCTGACTGTTACCAAAGATGGTGAATCTGGAGTGCTGGGCAGGAGCTCTCCTTCAATGGGTACATCAATGCCAATGGGTTGCAAGGCGGTTGGTGGTTCTGCTGGCAATGCTGGTGGTTTTACCAAGGATTTCTCTTGGCTTTGCTTCTTCTTTGGCTGACGTTGACATTGATTTTTTGGTTTGCCCTTGCTTTTTATTGTGGCAGGATGCTGCTGTTGTTGCTGTTGCAGAGTCTGTGTATGTGTTTGTGAATGTGGATGTGGCTGCGGCTGTGGCAACTGTTGCGGATGATGAAAGTGGATCGGCTGTGGTGTGGGTAGATCACCACGTCCCACCTGCGGTCCCACTTGTGGACAGCGAAAACGTATGGCCTGCTCATTGGCCACATTCAATTCCGGCCATCGTGTACGTGGCTTGCTCCTGTTGTTACAGCGTTTACGTGACCTCGATTTCGAGTGCTGCGATTGGTTCCGACGATGTGGTCGACAGTGTCGGCAGGTTTGCACATCATTATCTGCATTTTTCCCATCATCATCATTATCATCATCATCGTCCTCTTCATCGTCAGTATCTTCATCATCGTCATCCTCATCCTCATCATCATCATTATCATCATCATCCTCATTATTATCATAATTATCTTTATCGTTACAATTAATGGTGGTTGCTGTTCCTATGGTACTTGAACTTGCCCTATCCATATCAATGACATGAATATGTTTGGCAGCTGATTGTTGCCGATGTCTAGAGCTACGTTGTTTTTGCTGTTGTCTGTTCTTCATCTTGTGATTGGACTTACGTTTCTCTGTTTCCATCAGCTGATGACGACGCTGTCTGCTGCGCGCCGTATACTCATCACCCTTGTCAGTCGGATATGGTCAGAATGCCGTATCAAATACGGACATAGATCTCGATATTGCCTCATCATTACGGCACGCCTCTAAAAATTCCTCCAAAGTCACAACACCATCTCGATTGATATCCATTTTCTGTACAAACGATATATCGAATGTTACATTTGTGGTTAAAAAAATAAATTGTCGAAAGAAGTCGGTAAAGATAAATACATTTTTTAAAGCATACTTCTAGGATGCAATTTATAACCTAAAAAATTTACAAGACGACTCCTATTTTTTTTGATACCAATAGATGAAGACCATCAAGGACAACCTAGCAAACTATGCCCTTTGGTCATGCGGCAAGATATGCCGAAAGTAGAGCTTTAAACAAATATAAGGATCAACTTGTCGAGGCCATAACTCCGCAGGACGATTTTGATTTTAATAGAACATGTGTTTTTAGGTTCCCTAAAATCAGTACTATCAATCTGCATTCAAGGATATCCAGAATCTTATGAAAAAGATTTGGCCAATTTCTGTAAGGGGGTTAGCCATCAAATTTGTCATAAAAACATGAAAAACCTTGTACCTCGACCATTTTAAGGACTACCATGATGTCCTTTGGCCAAAATATAGTCCTTATGAATTAACATCAACTGACATTATTCGATTCTGGAAATTCCTTTAAATAACCGAGAAAAAAGGACATTTGTCTGCACAGAAAAATGCTTTTATCTCAGGAATCCTTTAAAAGATCAGGACGAAAGTAATGTCGAATGAATCTTACTAAAAAGGACTATTCCGATAGTCCTGCGGGAAGCTGAGATATTGGACATTTTGTGTTTTCGAACCATTTTTCTGACCGCTAGAAAAAAAAAATTTTTAAGGCATACTTCTGGGGTGCAATTGAGATTCTAGAAAATTACAAGTCCCCGATTCCTAGATGACCCCTATTTTTTATGATGCCAATAGATGGATACCATCAAGGATATCCCAGCAAATCATGTCCTTTCGTCCTGCCATAGGATATGCCAAAATAAGAGCTAAAAACTTGTCGAGACCATAACTACGCAGGCGGTTTTTTGATTTTGAAAGGACATATGTTTTTGGGTTCCAAGAGCAGGACTATCGATCTCAACTTAAAAATTCGGCCAATTTCTGTAAGGATATTAGCCATAAAAGTTGTAAAAAAAAAAAACATAAAAATCCTCACTACTTGACCATTTTAATTCAAGCCAAACAGAAAAGGGCAAACCTGTAACGACATTGCGTGACCGGCAACTCAATTAGCCTTTGCAAGAGTCGAATTTTCTTTCCCTCTGTCTGTGTTATTTTGTGTCTCTGTCTCTGACCAATACAATTGGTAATTTGATTTGCATAATGAGGCTTGTCCTCTCCCGCCTTAAAGTTTCACGCAGTTAGATTGAAAATTGAATGAACTAGCTTTAATATTAACATGAGTTAAATTAACTTTTGTCGGTTTTTCTAGTGACCTGAAATATTTGCTCCACTTTGCCCTTAATTTTCTCCTCCTCGGGACACTCATCTGGTAAACGGCCCATCAGCTCATATATGGCAGTCACAATGTCAGTCATTTCCTCTCGCGTAATGAAGCCATCGCCATTAATGTCATACAAGGAGAAGGTCCAGCGTAGCTTCTCTTCCACAGAGCCACGCGATAATATCGAAAGTCCTTGCACGAAATCCTGAAAAAAGAAAACAGAACATATATATAATAAAAATTTGAATTGCTTTAGCTTTTTCCCCTTTTTTTCTGGCATACGATAAGAAGTTTTGGCAAGATAGGAGAGAACTTTAACAACTGAGGGTGAAATTTTATGCCGTCTGTCAATTACACAAGTTTAAATTTTTAACCAAGCAGCTGGCAATTTAGACGTAATTTTCAAAACGAAACTTTTCAAACTTTGCTGCCACCCGCTGCTGTCCACACCCACAATTTGAAAATGTCCGTCCGGCGATTTCCTTTCGGTTATTATTATTAAATTTGCTGTGCCATTGGCAGTTAAATGAACGCAACTGTCATGCAAATCGGGCATAAAGTACCTTACAACAACATGTGAAGAAACGGAAGTCCTCCACTTAGTGGAGTCGACTGAAAATGGGCCCCTCCCCGTTTACTCTGCACGCCTTGTATCGAGTACGTGCCATGTAGTCATTACAATTTCTTTCGGTCATTATTCAAGAACGGAAAATGGTGAGCTGGCAAAAAGGCAAAATCCGTTCAAAAAAAAAAAAAAAGATAAGCCAAAAAGCCCGTCAATTGCCAGGCAACACGGTAACAAGGTAAGACCCTTAAGAGATGTATCCGTGATATGGTCTCTACTCAGTATGAGAGATTTGATAATAAAACTGTTCACTTTTCATTCGGAAATATCAATTTGAAATGCAGTTACCTTGCACCGTATGTGCTCTTCTTTGATGGAGTCCTCACAATTTAAATTGATTATAATGCGAGACTTTTATGTGAATAATAAAATACTATTAGTTCAGAAATTTACCCAACACTCAATTGATTGCTACTAATAAATAATATATAGTTAATTGGCTGTGATTGAGAATAATTGCACAATTGTTCGTGCAATCAACGTGAATGTGTTTTCACGCAACCATCTCTATTTTGGTCGTTACCATTTTCTCTATCCCCTCTTTATCACTTCCTTTCACATTGCATGGTTCATGCAGACATACGTAGGTATTTTCCTATTATTTGGTTTCTGTTTTGTTTTCCCTTTTTCTCTTATATACCTTGCAAAAAGGGTATGTTCCTATTGATCAACAATTTTATATATTCTTAAATTGTCATATCTGTCTGTATCAATGCCAATAAGTCTCTCAGTTTTAAAGCTATGGCGATAAAACTTTGCACACACTTTTCTTTCTCTTACACGTTGTATATATTTTTTAACTGGCCGGATCAGAGGACTATATCAAATAACTCCGAGAATACCGCTTACTCTCATTGACATTTGAAGGGTATACAAATATCGGCACATTCTATGTCCAGTCGGTCATCTAGCACTTTCTTTTTTTTTTTATTTTATCGTGCGACACAGTTGTGTGCCTTCGACACTGTCTTGGCGTTAAAATCTCCATAATTCATCGTTTTGAATGGAGTTGCGGCCACCAAATACGTGCAGGAGCCCATCCTGGCATTCGAATACTCTGCTTTATGTCTTGAAATGGCCATCCAAGGCGTGGCATAAACGGAACGGAAATGAAGCTCATGTTCGGACATTGCAAAGTCAGTCGCTAGACAGGCGAACAAATTGTATGAGTGCGGGTTGGTTGTATGTGTAGTGAGTGCCCCACGGTTATGCTTTATCGCATTTTCTTTAACATTTCTTTGTTGTTTTGCTTTTTCCATTTTCTTTTTACTTTGTTTTGTTGTGTTTCCGTTTTGCAGAAATGAAAATTTGCTGACAATAACAGCGTAAGACTACAGTTTATTTCTGATTCAGAGACAGTTGACTTGACTTTTGAGAAATTTGTGTGAGAAATGCGGAGAGTCAGATAAGGATAAGCAATTTTTCAACTTCATACTAAAATATTTTAGATATTTGAAGTAATGCTTTAGCATTCTTTTTCTCCTATGTATCTTTTAATGTAAGAGATGTTTCCATTTTTTGTATTTAAACTTTATTTATAAGAAGCCATTTAAAAGATTATCAAAGATTAGGGTCCGTCAAACTAATGCTTCGTGATTTCTTAGACATCCGCACTGGGAACCTGCCATCAACAACTCTGTTTTAATTTGAAAGATTTCACAATCTTTGCTTTCTCCATTTGCCAATGTCACAATATTAAAGCTTCAAGCTGAACAAACTTAACTTAAAGGAGTTTATTTTCGAATACATTTCTTCATCATGGACTTAACGCTTTAGGTAAAAGGGGGAGGGGGTTGGGTAGTGTGATTGGGGACATGAACAAGAAGAAGTATTTAATAGAGCGTTAAAATATCTATGTTGCTTGGGTCTCTAATGAGAATGGACTTTCATCTTCTGTTTTCTGTTTAGTGTTCTGTGTTCGCTTTCCGCTGTCACTAATAAACCGTAACTAAATGCTCTCACAGCTAACGGGAATTTTGCTGGTCTCCAATACATACATACATATTATATATATATATATAATATATATATATATTGTTTCTGCAGCGTCATTTGGCTCCTCAAGCTCCTCAACCTTGACTCGCCAACTTTTGCTTACACTTTTTCATACTCTTTTTTAACAAAATAGGGTATATGAAATATAACATTCAATTGGAGACATTAAAAACTTTTATATTAAAGTAAGATAATCTTTTTATTTATACAATTTCCTAAATGATTATATGACTATTGTAATTGCTTTTGAAGATATGTTACTAATTAGAGTAAAAGAGTATAAAAACTTCGGCTAAATGACTCTAGTTTGCCTGTCTCTCTGTTGGTTACTCATTCCATTTGCTTCTAAAACTCAACTTAACTGTCGGGCATATTTTATACTTAAAATGTCTAAAGTAATTTCATTGTACTTAAGTCCAGCTTTTAGGGGGGGTTTATTTTTTCTTTGCTTCAAAATTTACCTTCCTCTTGCCTCCCTCCTTTCCTGAATGTTGGACTTAAGTAAGTAAATTAAATTGTATTATTTACGTTGAAATGTTGAAGACGAAGCTAGTATATTAATATAAATCAAATGGAATTCAAATCGTTGGCAATTATCGACAGGATAATGCCATACAGAAAGCATTTACTTTGATATTTAATAAAGGAGTAATTGGAATATAAATAAATGATTATTTTTATGTAAATTTAAATGGAAAATGATTCTGTCCATCTTTATTATATAAAGAATATTTTGATTTTAAGAAAAGGATTATGAAACCAATGAAGTAGAATCTAAGAAGCTATTTAATATATATATACAGAAGTTCTTGATTTGCATTAATAAATAATTATTTGCTTAATTGTAAGTTAAAATTATTAACTAATTGATTCTATATGGTAGTTTAACTTTTAGCATATTGAATAATTATGATAATTCTTGTAATCTAATAATACTCACCTCAAAGCTGACAATGCCGCTGTGATCCTGATCCAGTGTATTGAATACATAATGTGCATATAAAGTTGGATTTGCTGTTTGTTCCATATTGATATTGTGATAATAATTACGAAAATTGAAAAGAAAGAGAGAGAGAATGGGAAAGAAAAAAAAACGTTTAATGCAAATATTATTTCTCATTTATTTCAAGTGTTTTAAGGTTAAGTATTTATATATACACACACACACACACATGATATATCTAAAAGTGTTTCTTATTCATGTTAGATATACCATAGCATATGAATGTTATTTGGAGCAAGGTCAAAACTTTTATGGATGGGTCGTCTGACAACAACTACAAAAAAACACAAAAAGTTTCACATAAAAATAACAAAAAGAATGTTAAAAAAATGTAAGAAAGAAAGCATCAAGAAACAAAAATGGAGAATTCTAAAATAAAAAAAAAAAACTTGCTACAAAACTTTCGCTTTGCTTTTCAGTTTTTTGTCAGCCGCAAAAGTTTTATGTTTATCACTGGGACAAAGTCAACTTTGCAGCTAATTATGCGTCCGTCTCTTTCTCATACTCCCGCTCTATCTCTCTCTCTCTCTCTTTCTGTCTCGCTTTGTCCCTTTTCCCTATCTTTGGCCCTGCTGCTGCTGTTGCTGCTGTTGCGGCTGTGGCTGCGGCTGCTGGTCCTGTGGCTGCTGTGTCTGATGATGATAAGCCCAAGGCAACAAAAGTGTTGCCTACTTTTGTGTGTATGGCAAAGAGTTGACAATTAACTTTCTTTCGACTTTCACTTGCCCTGCTCTCTACCCACTGCCCAACAGTCGCCACCCATCGAACGCCCACCACCCACCGCCTACAAGCAAATACCCCCAACCCCAAAAGCGAAGAAAAATTTCTTTATTACCATTATTGCCCTGGAGAAAGTTGTGGAGGGGGAGGGGGAGGTAGGAAATGGAAAGCATGGTTTATGTTTATGACATCTTCTCCCTCCATCAAATTTTTTTGCTCCCCATTTTATGTGCTCTTACAGCGTTTACACCTCTTTTCAAAGTTAAAGAAGAGAACGAAAAAAAGAAAATGCAGCAGGTCCTCACTGACGACTTTAAAAATACCCTATACCAAGAGATACAGTTAGGTTAAACTTTCTTTATATATATATTTGATATTCCTAATGCCTATTTAGTTTGTACTTTTTCTAAGTACGTAACTAAACAGAGTCTCTCTCTGTGACTCGACAGTTGATATTGATCATGAATATATATATATATATATACTTTTAGCTACTCTTATATACCCTTTCCAACCTTATGTGCAGATGCAGGGTATGAAAATCAAAAACAAAACTCAGTCCATTATAAAGTAAGGGAAAGAAATGATTTAGCTATTGCTGAAGTAAACTTTTAATACTCTTACAAAAATATCATTAGTACTCTAATTTGCTTGTCAATCATAAAAACGATTTAATGATGGAAAAACATTTCCATTATGTTTTATTTTTGTAAATTCTTTTCGGTCAAGACACAATTAATCTAGAGTCGAATTATGACCACTTCAATGGCAATAAACGTTTTCTAACCAACAATTTTCCTTAAATACGTGATGGCAAGTTTTCTCGATGCATCATTTTCCTCATAATTCAAAATATAATTGCTCAAAATTTCATCCACATCTTCTTTTGTTTTATTGGAGAGAAAGAAAAGGAAAAAATAAAATAAATCACACACACACTCACACACACAAAGACCAAAAAAATGTGTATTTGTCAAAATTTATTGTCGCAGTTTGATGCTTAATGTATTTTTATGACGCATGACGTACACACACACACACACACACACACACACAAATCAAGGTCAAAGCTCAAAGGCAACGGATAGCATCTGCTCAGTAGCTGTGTGTATGTATGCATATGTATGGGTTATTTCTATACCCTGTAACTATATACACATATGAAAAATTGAAGGCTTCATTAAACATGTCAAAATGTATTTAAACAGAAATCTGTCTTAAACTATATAGATATATCTATATATTAAAATATATATTTACCCTATCGTGTGTTTGGGTTTACTGACTTTCTTTCAAGTTGCTTACAGGGTATGTTTGAGTCCTTATAGGATATCTTTGTTATTCGAGCAAATCAAAAATGACTGCAAATGTGCCATGTAAAAATTGTTATAAAATTTGTGCAAAAACAAATTTGGCACAAAGAAAGAGAAGAAGAACACAAGAAACGAGACTTGGGAAACAAAGCAGAAGGGAATAGAAGGAAGCAAGTAGAAACACACAGTAAAGAGGGGTGAGGGAAAAGTGATAAATCACCAGCTTTGATGATGATTTTCTCTCCCATATACAAACATATATATACATACATACAAGTTTCATATATATATATATATGATTTTTTTCCTTCTCTTTCGTTTGGCTGCCATTTCGCATTAGATTTTATTTTTATATACCCTGTAATCCATAGGTTAAAAGGATACATTAAAGTCAGAGAGAAACAATAGTAAAGTAAAAGCCAGGACACAGTCGATTCCATCTAAGAAGACACTCTCTCTCTCCCTCTCTAGTTACAACCAACAATTGGTAATTGGTTGCTTTTAATATTTAATGATGTCTGATTAATCGAATTTTAATTTGACACCGACTATTCATCAGTTTATCAAAGCTTAGAGGGTATCTCAATTGCGGCTTGTTTTAGTGTTTCTTGTACTTCGTTTTTGTGATGTGTCGAGAAGGAAAAGCGGCTTATCAAAATAAAAAATGCTTTCATTATTTATTTTTCATCAGATAACTGGGGAAAAGGAAACGAAGGAAAAAAAAAAGTAAGAAGAGAAAGAAAGAAAACAAGTTGTAGCATGTCCCATGTCCTCCTTCTGTCTCCTATCGTTTGTCTTGGTGTGCGTTTCCGGCTTTTGTTGCTTGAAAAAGATTTGCAAACATTTTCTGCCAGGCAAAATAAGTTTATTATAATAATTTAGTGGCAAACATGTGTAGCAATATATTTTGCCGCCACTGGGATTAGTTTCATTACAGGACAAAACAGGACAGGCAGGCAAATGGGCGCACCCACACATATAGACAGGCGACAGACGAGAGACGATCATGTGTTTTAAGTAGAATTTATTGATAGAAATTAAAGTCAATTCCATTTTCAGACGATGCATAATGAAAGAGCAAAAGGGCAATGAGGTCAAGTGGGCGACCCCAAACCGCCCCTTTAGTGTGCAACTTTTGAAACATGATTTTCCTTTTTATACTTGTTCCTTTTGTTGGCTTTCTCCTTCTCTTTCTACTTGCTTTTGCGCTAATTTGCTGTGTGCATTTCATTTTTACAAGCCAACTGCGCTCTGCCCCTTTTCCCCGTCTTTTGAATTAGACCAACAACATCATCATCATCTTTATCAGCATCATTATGATCAACTCTGTTGGGGCCCTTTAGTTGCCTTCAATTGAGTTTTCTAGCTTTGCCTTAAAATCAAATAGTTTCTTTATCCCTTTTCACTCATCCATCATATTTTTCCATTACATATTCACAGTCATTTGGGATCAAAAAACTACTGACTGAACAAACATCCTTTGGGCAAAGTGAAAGCAAAGGCATATTTAAAATTAATAAAAAACAAAAAGAAGAACTTTAATCAAAGAATTAGAATGTGTCTTCTAATGTTTAAGTAAAGATACAAATTTCCTAGTATAAATTTTTTCTGATTTGAAATGATTTGGTTAGAAGGATGTGCTAATATACAGGATTCATATTATTCTCTCCTTTTTCGGTTGAACAACTTTCTAGCTAGCCAGCTCTGTCTATCTCTATCTTCATTGAGATTGATAAAGAATCTATAATACATGCATATATCGGTATATAAATCAGTTTTAAGTTTTATAAAACTTTTTAGATAACACAAAACAAAATCATTCATCAAGTTTAGAAATTGTTAACATTAACTAGCAACAGCAACAAAACAGAATATATATAAAAGAATGAGTTAGTTTAAACGAATTCGAAATGTCCTTCTCCATGTGTGTGTGTGTGTGAAACTAGATATAATTAAGTAATCAAGCGAAACAATGCAAGAATTTCAAGTCACAAAATGTTAACGAAACAAATTATACTGTACCGCACGAACCTCCCTGGGGAAAGAATTGCGAATAGATCACTTTAAAAGTATCCTCCTTGACGACACCCGTTGGGCATTCTGCCTTAAAGCCTCGATAAATTCGTTTAATTTCGTCCTCGGTGAAGCGTGTGGCACGACTTAAAGCGCTTAGTGAATCGGGTCTATATCGGGCTGGTGTCTCAAATTCTTCTAATTCGGAATCTGTATAAAAGAAAAGTAAAGAGATGTTGAAAAATTTCAATTATTATAGCTATAAACTGATAGATCAAGTAAAAATTTGTAAAGGATAAGTTAAAATAAATCAACTGATAAAAATGGGAAGTGTCTCTGATTATATTAACGTTGTCTATCGCTTGATCCTGTCAAGGATATAACCATATTTATTCCAATTAGTTAATTTCTTAAATATTTTATGTATAAACTAACTTAAGCACTTTTAAAAAGTGTGTTTTTCTTCAGTGGAATCATCAGAGATGCTTCCATTGAATCCTTATATAAATACAAGGATATATGTATGTAAATGCAGAAGGAGCAACGAGTATTAAAGAATAGTAAAAGAGAGGTGTGTGAGGTGGAACGACAAAAGGGGGCGGAGGCATAAACACAACCAGCGGGATGTCGAAAGCAAATGCACCAAAAGCTTTGTCAGCAGTTGTCGTTGCCTTTGGTGTTAGTTTTTCATTTGCCATCTGGCTTATATCGCACACACACACACAGACGCACACATGCACACTAACATATATATATATATTTATTCTTTTTTTCATAAACATTTTGTACTTTAACCAAAGTGTAAATAACTATAATAAATATGGCAAAAAAGTGACTGATTGGTGACTGGAACTGAGACTGAATTCAATTGAAAATATGTTTATATTATTGGATTTGCCAATGCAACTCTAAAAAATATATGTCTGTGTTTCTAGATGTAGTCTATAACTATATAACCACAGTATACACATCAATAAGTAAAGGATATGATTATCAGAAATGCATCTATCGAGAATGCAAACAAAAATTATTTCTCAAATTATTATGCAAGCAACTTGCCATATAACCAAATGGAAACGTCTGTTATAACAATTATAACACTAAGCGCATTCTGCGAAAGCTAGTTCTGCCTTTTGTATAACTCTTTCATAAGGTGTTCCTAAGATAGAGAGAGAGAGAGAGAGAGAGAGAGAAGGAAAGCAAAGAGAGACACTTTGGTAACTGTTCGGTTTGTCTCTCTTAACTTTACCGATTGTCAGAAGATCAATGTTATGTACAGTGGAATCTGCCGCTAAATCAACAACTACAAAAAATCATAACAAACTTTGTGTTTAAAAAGACTTTTCAGTTAATCCGAAAGATATTCTCTTGCAGTTTCGAATTATTGAATCTATTTAGATAGATAGATTTATATGTATTTATATATTATATATTTTGGCAATTCTTACATAACTTTTTCCCCCAATTTGGATGCAGGGTATGAAAAATACACACACAGAGACGTATGGAACATACAGTGGCAACTGCCACGCCCTCATTTGTAGCATGAGTACGCATAATAAGTTGCTGTTTATCTCGATTCAGTTTATGTTTATGTTTGGCTATAGCAGCAGCAACAGCAGCAACAGCAGCAACAGCAGCAGCAGCAGCACCGACAACAACAGTGACAGAGGCAGCAGCAGCAGCAGCAGCAGCAGCAGCAGCAGCAGAACAGTTACAGCAGCTGCCTTTTCTCTTAGTGTGAGTGTGTGCTGGCGTAGGTGTCATGTTTCCGCATCCGCATCCGCTGCCGCTGCTGCTGCGACGTTCCTTGCATGCTGCAGTTGCCACTCAAGTGCAAATATTTTGTTCGCAACCGCAAGGGCAACCGTTGCCGGCGTTGACGTTGGCGTTAGCGTTGGCGTTGGCCCCCCGTTTCAAACCTCTGACATTGCTTTTTATTAGGTTCTGTGTTTCTACCCAAACTGCAGGCAGGCAGTAAAAATATTTACTTTCGTTCAATTTCAAGTGTGTGTGTGTGTGTGTGTGTGTGTGAGTATGTGTTTCGATAAGTGCAACCGCATGCAGCTTTCGATTTCGTTTTATTTTTTTTTTTTTGGGGTTTTTTGTTCATATATATGTGTGTGTGTGTGTGTATAAAATGTTGACTATCCATTCTGGAATAACCCCCTGCCAACCCTTTGGTCTCTTGCCATTCTTACTTGCTGCCCATAAAAGTGCAAATTAATAAAAAAAATATATATTTATTTGGAGCCTTTGAGGAAGTGCACTCAATCGAAGCGTACACACACACATGCACATATGCAGAGACTCACACACACACACACACGATGCAAATGTCTTTTGCACTGCACTTTTTATTACATTTTATATCCTTGGGTGTTTTAATTTCGTCACATTTTTTGAGTATGCTACCTATCCATAACGCAGCATGCACCTATATAACGGTTCTGTTGTCTCAACTAACGGTTACATTGTTTGTGGTAAAACTTACATCATTAAATTTTAACTTAAAAGAGAAAAAGAAAGCAGAAAGTCCACAAGGACTTAAATTAATGAGCAAGCAAAACCAATTTTAGTTGCTAATTGTTCAGACGTTTGGCTATTAATGATGGCCAACTTAAGAGTTCTTCTTCCCCCCTCCCCCATTCACCTTTCGAAAGAAAAACAAAGAAATTTTGGGAAAAAAGAGATCCTTAAATAATTTGTTCAACTTCATATGGGAAATGGTATATAATGTGTTGTTGGTTCACTGTGAAAATGTAGAAGAAAATTTGGCCAACAGAATATCATACTGTAAGCTATTGCAGCTTATGGTCAACTTAACTTGGCTTACAAACATGTAACACAAGTAACATACCAGCCATATCATTTTTAACGATTTGAGCAACACTTTTGCAACACTTTATCGTTTAATGATGACTAAATGGTTCTGGGCTTTGCCTCTCTCAAGTTTTTCAGCTTTGACTTTATATAGATTATGCCACACAAACATCCACACACCCTCACACAAACACACACACACACATGGATACACATATCTATCTATATATATATATGCTATATCAGAGGCAACAAAATGAGTAACTTAGTTCTTGCGAAAAGCCAAAGTTCATATACCCTTTCAAAATTTATTTGTTCATTAAGTAAATAAAGTAAAATGATAGATTCATTTGAAAGATATAAACATATCGAAATAAATATATTTTTGTATATATATTTATGTATATATATTTATGTATATATATTTTTAATGGTAGCAAAGTTTTCAACAAATTCGATTAGACCCTGTGGAAGGGTTTTATAAATGTACTTGGACTGCAATGCCACTATGTGTACATGTCCTTCTCCCTTTTTTGCCCTGAGACAATGCTGCAACACTTATCTCATTTAATTTCGTATGTGCAACATTTTGTGAAGAAAAGGCAAACGGGCAACAACTTTGTTGCATTTTGTTTTTTCTTCTTTTTTCTTCTTTTTCTTCTTTTTTTTTTTTTTTTTTTTTTTTTTTTTGAATTTTTCGTTGTTGTGTTGTGTTTTGGCTTGTTTAATGAAAAAACTTTCTCCAGCTAGTGGCTCTGCCCTTTTGTCTTGTTAGTCGCAATTGTTGGATTTGATTTAAGGCAACAGCAAATGTGGGGCACTATGGAGGGATGTGTCATGCCTGCTTTTACGTAGATAAAATCGGGCACTCATACACACATACAAAGTGCAAGTGCAATGTGGGGGCAAGGAGAAGAAGAAGCATAGCGAACAAAAAAAAAAAAAAGAAGAAAGAAAACATAGTGTAAAAGCCGAAATGCACTTAACTCATTTTGCAGACCGGATACGCTTAAATAAATTAAAATGTGGCAGACCCTGACAAACACACACATACACACTCACACACAGAAACGTAAAGGAAATGTTAAACAATTATCACACATGTGAATACCCTGTAAAAGGCAATCAAAAACAAATAAAAGCAAGAGGAATAAGACAAAGAGCAAGAAATTAATTATGCATAGCATACTTTTCGGCTCTACGAAATGAAATGAATAAAATAAAAAGATTTTCAAATACTAAATACTAATTCTAATCACACCTATAATACACTATATAATCGATAAATTCTATAATTCATTTAAAAATTCAGGAAAACCGAAATGCTTTTAGGTTTATTTGCCTTCAGATCAATGTGCTCATATGCTCATTGTGACTTATATGTCTAAGGATATCACTGCTGAATGTGTATAAGTGTGTATGTATGTATGTATGTATGTCCTGCTATTCGTGTTGCTGTCATATTCGCTTGAATGCCTATGAAAGGTGAGAAAGTATGCCAAATAGAGAGACAAGTAATCAAGGCAGATGTATGCAAAGGATGACAAGGATGAGGACGAAGGGTAAAGGAAAACAAAAAACGAAAAGGATTACTGTCGGTCTTTTGGGGTCGTTCGTTGGGTCTGAAAGATATGAGGTTTTCTTAGGTCCTTTTGAAAAAAAAACAAAATAAAAAAGAAAATATCAAGCGGTAAACATTAAAAATTATAGTCTGCAAACAACAAATAATGAAATTATAATTGAAAAGAAACCGGCAAAGAGATGAAGAGAGAGAGAGAGTGAGAGTGAATGAGTATAAGAGGAAAATAAATGGAAAATGCAAAAAAATGAAAACAAAATGAAGATGCCAAGCCGGCGCGACGACCCTCAAGTGCACAAAATGAAAATGGAAAAAGCGACCACAAAATGCAGAAACCAGAAGTCAATTACAACCAGAGCATGTGGGCGTGGCATAATGAAGAAATTATGAAGTGCAGTAAAATGGAGTGAGCAAGAAGAAGAAGAAATAAAAAAACTGAATACAAATACATAAACGAAAACATATACATATAAATATATATATATATAAAAGAAGCAAAGTCAGCCAAAGGAAGAGAGTGAGAGCCACATATAAAAAGATGCCCCAAAGAGATGAGTTAAGATGAGTGGCTATCCTAAGGCTGCTTGAACAGAAAGACAAGGACATGACTAGTTAGCAGTATGGGAGCTCCGCCTCACAAGGACAATGGCATACCAAACGACAGGACAATCAAATGCAGCCAACGGCATTGAATATAAACTAAAGGAAGTAGTCAAAGGAAAAAGCAAAGCAAAACTAAAAGTGTAAAGCGGAGAATAAGCCAATTGCCAAAGCCAAAGCCAAAACGAGCAGCGAGCAGTTCGTTCAATTCATTTTATTACTTTTTCTCTCTTTGTTTTGTCTAGTTTACCCCCGTTTTACCCCCCTGCCATCAATACATATGTGTGTATATATATTTATTATGTGGTAGATATTTCGATTTGTAGCCGCTTGCCCATTGTCAGAGGAAGCACTAGATAAAATCAAATCTCTTGACTTTTAAATCATGAATTATTTTTGCCAATACTTATATTTGAAGTGCCTTGTCATTTATTATCCTTGCATATACACATACACATATACATCATGCATATAGATGTATGTATATATATATATATATATAATTTTACTCTAAAGCCGGCAACTTGTCATTCATCAAACTTTTTCAATAAAACTTTTTGCTGCTGATGCCCGTCGCTAGTCATTTTGGTCAAACTGCAAATCCGCTGCTCATTTCAAGAAGCTTTTCCCGTGATCTCCGCGCTGAAATTGGTAACTGAAGCATTCAAAATGCAAAACTTTTCCTCTTTTTTTTTTGTTTTTCCTTTTTTTTTGTTATAAATTAGTTTGAAGCTGACAAGCGAAAATCACAAGGAGGAGTATCCAAAAAAATCTCAGCATTAATATTAATTTTTTTTCTTTTCTCAACTAAAATTAATAATAAAAGTATATTCTATCAGCTGTCGAGAGTGAGTCAAGGGCAACTATTCTAGAAATAATTTGTTATGCAAATGTTTCAATAACATAGCTATAGTATATATAGTGAACCGATTCTGTTCAAAACTTAATAAAGTTATATACCAAACTGGTAGATACTAAAATTGGGGACAATATTATGATAACCAATAAAGTTATTGATTCGACTGATGATTCCTATGCAAGCTATATCATATAGTATTTCGATTTCGATGACTTCGATATATATACAACGTGGAATAGAAAGAAAAGTGTATGCACAATTTGATCATGATAGTTTGAAAACTGAGCGAAAAATGAGCATCGATATAGACAGACTTTAGACAATAGTCGGAAATTCTTACTTTTCATCAACAAAATTGATTTCTTAAGTATATAAAGCGATTCTTCTAAAGTTGTATAACTTTTTAAAGACTTTAAATAGAGCGGTTAAGAGCGAACAAAGAATTTAATGGCTTATGATGATATTTAGTGGGCAAATGCATTAGAGAAGAGGCAGTGCTTACGCTTGGAGAGACAGCCCCAGGCCAGCAGTACAGTTGTCAAGGCTACAAAACGAAGGAAACGAAATAAATAAAGAAAAAAAAAAAAATTAAAAGAAAAAAACTATATAAAACAAATAATTAATATTTAAAGAAAATTAATACAAAGATGAAAAATCAATGGAATCAACGAAAATGTGATTTGTAGTCGTCTCAACTGTACATCGTATGTATGTCCGTATATATAAATTTCTTTTCTAATAGATATTTAAAAGTACAGTTGAGGCAACGATTACTAGTCATTGTAATGGAAATCTTATCATCTTACCAGTTTGAGCGGCACTGCCTTGAAATAGATTGCGTAAATAGCTGATTAAACGTCGATGCAATGGTCGATGTCGATGTCGCGATGATTTTCGCACAGTCTCCTGTCCATTATCGCCGCCGCCGCAGCCCTGCTCTATATCATCTTTGGGCGTTATGGCACCCGCTGTGGTATCCTTGCCACATTGTGTGGCATCCACAATTATCTCAATGCTACGCTGTGTGTTGGACTTCTTGAGCAAATGTTGCTGCTGTTGCTGCTGCTGATGTTGCTGATGCTGATGTTGCTGTTGTTGTCCACTAGCCACAGCCAGAGCCGCTGCCATGGCACTATTACTGCTGCTACTACTACCGGCCATTCCCGCACTGGTTGCAATGGTTCCAATCAAAGCATCAGTTGGGCATGTACCATGCTGTTGCAGTTGCTGATGTCGTTGATGATGATTTGAATGGTGCAGCTGCATCTGTTGTTGACGGGTTATACCAAGCGGAGGCAATTCATTTACGGTGCCATTACTGTGACTGCCGCGATAGATCAGCTCCGTCTCATTGGACACCTGTCGCAGGGCATGGAGTCCTGTGTGTGAGGCACTGCTGGCCATTCCAGCGGCTGATGAGCTGCCATTGCCACTGCCATTGACACCCGTATAGTAGGCGCTATTAGGTCGTGTGTGTGTGTGTTGTACTTGTGGTCCAGCCATGACGGATCAATCGCTTAATCCTCCTGCTGCTGCTGCTGCTGCTGATGCTCCTCCTGCTCCTGTTGCTGTTCCTGATCCTATTCGGGTTTATCTATTTATGGCTTAGCCTTTCTATTGCCTCTAAGTTGATGATTGCTTCTACTTCTGGCTGATTTATTAGTAGTTTTATTAGTTGCATTCTGATAGCATTTACATGTTTGTAGGTTTCCGGGTTAGATTGTAAGCGACTCTTGGCAATTGTATAATTGATTAGCCATATACTGTTAAAAACGCATCTAGGCCATTGGCAATTGGCTAATGACGATTGTTGTTGTTGTAAAAAACAAACGGGAGGAAAAAGAGAATAATACACAAAATGTCAGTAGTTATACATACAAGAAATGCTGATTAGATTAGATTAGATTAGATTACATTAGATCAGATGTTAGCTATAAAAAAAGACTTTTGCCAGCAGCGATTGCATATTTATTGTTTAAATGTGTGTGCGTGTGTGTGTATAAAACGGTGTGTGAGTGTATTTATCGGTTAAGTATATATTCATATATTAAATGCTTTATTTACATTAGTATTACCCACCCATAAAGTATATGAAAATTAAAAAGAAATTATTTTGTTTTGGATCTAGGGAAATCATATGAATATATATATCTATATATATATATATTTCTTTTTATAAAACTTTAATAGAAAACATATTTATTCTTATATTAAAGTATGCCGTGATTTTAATTTCTATGGAACTTCATTCAGTTGAAATGGAAAAGACTTCAGTTTTGGGGCTAACCTTACACCGAACAGATCTCAGAACAAAATTTTCAATTTGATATTTTATCCAAATTTCCGGTTTTTGTATTTTTGGCGTTCCATTTGGCCATTTGGTCGGTTGTCCTTAACCTTTTAGAAGATGCCTTGCCGTGAAGATGACGATAAACCCTTCAATCCCTTCTATATTGGCCCACATCCGAGTCAGGCCTGTGCCACAGAACCAGCCGAAACACAGCAATGCTCCCCGTGCGCTCAGAATGGCAATAAATCGGCCCAGAGAAAGGATGCAGATGGGGAGACGACAGCGGCTACAATTGGAGCGGCGACACCAGCTGCTGGTGCAAACTCAGCATCTGGTCCAGCTTCAGCATCAGCTTCAGTAGCAGGTCCTAATGACGAAACAGGCTGCAAACTTGGTAAGCATGAAGGTGGGGGAAACGTGGGGAATACTGAAACTGCTGAAAATACAGGAAATACTGGAGGTACGGCTGCTGTACAACCATCACCTGCCCGTCGGTCTGCAGATAGCATAGCCCATGATGACCAAAAGAATGGTCATCCAGGTGCTGCCAATACGACGGTCAATCCTGGCTCTTCCCTGCCAGGTAACTCAAATGTGGCTGGCGGCCTTCTAATTGTCGGTATCGCTGGACCTACAGGCGGCATGGCCACCATCTATAGCACAGGGCCAACTGGATCTGTGGCCCCACCCGTTCCTAACACGGACGCATCACCACAGGCGGCTCCCCCAAAACAAAGTGAAGAGCAACCTCAACAAGCAGATGAACCGAAACCCTGCCCGACATATCCATGTATGGAGAAAAATCGCGATAGACTAAACTGAAATTTTGTAACAAATTCCGGTCTGAAAATAAAAAAGTAGCCCCAAAAGAAACCAATTTTAAATTTACAAATTAGACGGAAAAGAAAGCTTACATTAACAAAAACATGAGAAGCTGTATCTAATATTGATCCGTTCGGACCCATTCAGCAACATGACTTAACTACCAGCATAAAGAGCTTATCTACCAAACTTTATCCTCATAACTCAAAAACTTCTATCTAAAAGACACATAGAAACAGACAGAGGGACGGAACCCTGTGCATAGAAATGCGTGCCTGCAGAGAACTTTCAGTCAACAATTTGTATAGTAAAACGCTTCAATTTTAAGATGGAAAAATACGGGTAAACAACTTACTGTTAAGTCGCAGTGTCACAGAAAATAATGTGTTTCTGGTCTTACAGGTATTTCTAATTTGGCCTCAACTGTAGTTTGCATTTGGTTTTCTTATATTTTGGCTTTATGGTAGAATCTCATGCATGCCCTCTTGTTGCAATAAATTCCAGTAAGTGCATCTTTTATCCATCGAAGGGCAAACAGAATGCTTCAGACGCAGCAACCAGCAACAGCAGGTAGCATCTACATCTACATCCACATCCGCATTCAGTATTTTGCTTCGGCTCCCGCTTTACCTCCTTTCGAGCGTATTGCTTTTGCAAATTCAATGAAGTACAAATTTATTATTTATTGATAGACTTATGCAAGTGCACGGCAACAGCAGCAACTGAAAATGGTTGGTAGATACAGCCGCGTATCCCTGATACTTGGCCAAAATGCTTGTCGATGCTGAGGAACTATTTTCCTCTTGCCCTTGTCCCCATTTTCTGTTCAATTCGCTCATCTGTTTACCAAATTATTTATGCAGTTCAACCATTTTCTTTTTGTGTCGACAAAAATAGCAACAACAACAGAAACATTTAATGTTATTTTCTTGTTCAGGAAAAAAAAATGAAAGAAAGGAGAAAACGGTACCTTTAAAATGTGTTGACTGAGCAAGTTGTTGCATCGACTTAACTTATACCCTTTACTACATAGAGACAATTTTAAAATCACTTGATAGCATATTCTCTAGGCACTCTGGATACACTTCAACCCATATATCCTTACAACCTATGAGTACAGGGTATATAAAAACAAAAAAAAAAAAGTACCAGCAACGAAGGGGAACTGACGTAAAGTCTTCCAGCACTTTGGTTGCTTTTTTCGCTGTCACTTTTAATTTCTACCTAAATGTCTGTCGTTTACTGTAGTCTCCTTAAACCCTAAGCACCTACACACCCTTACTTACGCACACACTCACACCGATAGCGACACCCCCCACATACACACTCACACACACATTTTAATGTTAAGCTTTTAAGCTCTTGTTTGGCTCGATAACGAGTTGTATGAAATGATTTTCATTCGTTAACATTTATGCATTTATGTGTATGTGTGTGTGTGTGATTCCCCTAAATTATTTAAAGGTTATGTAAATATGTGTATAAACACACACACACACAAGCACATACATAAATTAGTTTTAGGAGAAGATGCTGAAAAGTGAACTTTTTAATATAATTTTAAATCAGTAACTTGAAATAGTAAACCAACCGATAATATATGTATATATATATATATATATATATATAGGTTGAATATATGTGATATATATACATTCACAGTCTACTTCTATCTTGTTACACTTTAGTAAAGTTTTTTCTCATCTTTCAGCAATTTCTAATCTTCTCAATAAACAAAACTCAAATGAAATGGATTTCAAAAATAATTTCTAACCAAGTTACGTATTTAATTCAACTAGCTTATCCTAAGGAAGAGTATACACAGTATAAAATATATATGTTTTATAATCAACTTAAAGATATTCATCGTATATATCTAAATCTATGTAGCATTCTTGAATATTGATTCAAATACCCTTTTCTACCACAAGGGTATTTGAAAGTCGACTTTCATTGAAATGTTACTACAATATGCTTGCACTTACTATTCTCACTTGAATCCCTTTACTCCCTATATTCCTCTTCCATTTTTCACACAATTTCCATTTATCAAGAGAAACGCTAGCATTTTTCTCACCCCGATATCTAGTTCATTTACCATTGTCAACAAAGAAGGAGAAGAAAAGTGAAAAGTTTATTTATTGAAATGTCGGAAATGTAAGGCATTAAAAGTGCCGCAGAAAACAAAAAGAAACGAATGTAAAAAACAAAACATAAATATCTATTAAAATGAGATTGAAATAAATTACTGTTGGCACACACACACACCCACAGAGACACAAAGATGGAAAACTGGAAAATGTATCTATGCGTGGGAGATTCTGATTGTGTCTGTAAGTATAATTGTGTGAGAAAAGCCAACGAGTGGCGGATATGGAATGGATAAGAGAGCGGCAGCTGGGGCAGTGTGGCACATTCTGAACTGAAGGTCAGGTGCTTTGGTTACATCCATTTATATGTATGTATGTATGTTTGTATGTATGTATGTACATTGGTTTCATAACCTAAAGCTGGTCGAGCATTTGGAGTGCAGGACAAACACACTAAACACTTCGATATGGGGAAAAAGAAGGAAAATCAACGATGTGAACAGGGGAAATTAAGTGCAAGGCAACCGATGATGATGAAGATGACGAGCATGAGAGGAACACAACAAAGGAAATCAACTCTGGCATACTCGTTCCTACTTGAGCAAAAGTGAAATAAAAATGTATAAAAAATAAAAAAAGAGAAAAGGAAAGCCAAAAGGAAGAGAGCTAACGAGTATGGGCGGTGAGGAGTGGCAGACAAGGAAATGAAGCTGAAGTTTATTATAACAATATCCAACAATTTAATCGTGTGCGACCTTAAACTACATTTTCCATAGCCACCACAACGACGATGATGATGATGATGTACGCCGGAAACCGACAAACCGGATAATCAAAAAAATCAAACAAACTTACTTTGACCGTGACGATGTTTTTATACCCTTTCACATTTTAATCCTTAAATTAAATGATCTTCCGATCGTATTTTTTATGTGATGTAACAAAAACTGATTGGATTGAATTGTTCTTCGTTCTAACTGGTATTGACTTTTATAAAACTTTTTCTGAATTTGTTTGGGATATCATGGAAAAGAAAAGGTGTTCTAGATAAAAAAAACTTTTTTTTTTCCCGATCGTTCCTATGACAGCTATATGTTTAAGTAGTCCGATCAGATCAATTTTGAAACTTCAACTATGTAAGAGTAGAAAAAATAATTCTACCAAGTTTCATTCATGTAGCTCACAAACTACTATTTAAAAAACACATAGAAACAGACAGAGGAACTAACAAACATGGCTAGATCGACTCGGCTGTTGATGCTGATAAAATAATAGTTTAGAAATACTTCTCAGGTAGAAGCAATATTATCAGTTTCCATATAGTAATATAGTGATTTTTATTAATGGTGGAAGCATTTTTAGTCTTCAGTTTAATGAAGAGTGCTTAAGTTTAAAGAGAAATTTCTTTTGTAGAGCTTTAGTTAAAAGGAAGTTTGAATACCTTAAAAGAAAAGGAAAAAATGAAAAATCAAATTTATTATTGTTGTATAAGTTTTATCCTTTGTTGTTTCTATTGTTCCCATTCACCGTTGTCAAAGTGGAGAAAATGTGCAATCAGGGAATACATCGTATGCATAAAAAGTCTATTCACCGATTTCGAGTTACCCTTTTTCTGAATTACAATAAAAATTTGTTTGATATCTCTCAAACATGAATGTACATACTTTATGGAGTCAGAAATGTTTACTTCTGGCTTGTCAAAGAACAACAATTTGGACAACTTTAAAGTCGTCAAGTTGTCAAGTTCTTAGTCAACAGAGTGCAGGGTATAAAATGTGTATAAAATGGACTAGATGCGATAGCTCTGTTCTTTCTTTTGCCTTAAGCAGCGTCATGAAATCCCAGTGAAATGTCAAGTGCACTTCCTTAACTCCTCTTTCAAGCCCCCTCACACAAACACACCCATACTCATATACCCACTTCTTACTCCCCACTCCTTGTCCATATACAGACATACAAACGAATCAAGCTTCTACTTTTACTTGTACTTCGCGTATCTATAAAGTATGCGCAATATGCAAACGGGAAGGTAAAAGGAAATTGGATTTTTGTTGACATTATTTTACAAATATCCGGGCACACCAACATAGACACACACCCATATACACACAGCCAATGGGCGATAAGCAAAAACTGGCTTTATTCTTGGTCAATCTTTTTATTATCAGCAGAAGTAATGTGGTAAGCAGTGGGCGGACTGCAGAAAGGAGGCGGGGCGCCATATCGTAAGTGCTTCTCTACAATTTTTCGAAAGCCAATCGACAAAACGAACTTATCTTGGCAGCTTCTCTAGCTGTTCTTTATGTGCGTTGCTTTTGCACGATGATAGAAAGCATATTTTTTTACTTTTCTGTTTTTTATACCCTCGCAAAATGAGTATAGTAATTTTCGTCAGAGGTTTGCAACGTCAAAAAAAAAAAAAAGAAAAAGAAAAAATCTCCGTTTACAAAAATTTATAAAAATATAAAGTCTTACAACAGAAATTAAGTATGACAGCAACTTAAAGGGGATATCAAACGAGTCCTTCAAAGTATCCTTAACTTTCGTAGGCTACAGTTTAGACTAGTGGTGGTTGATTTTGAGAAACCTTTAGCTTTATTTCTGGTTTGTTTCAAAAGTTGTTACATTGTTCCTAATATTGGTTTCAAATCGGTGGCTAACTTAGATACTTGAACTTGAATATGACATTCTGCAAAACTTTGAAGAATTCTCAAATCAAATCATTGTGGAGCAGTTCTCATTATATCTCATTGGAATTTTCAATATAGAAACTTTGTAAGGGTATAGAAGCTTCTGCTTGACTAAAGTTAAACTTACTTTTCTAGTTTTTCTTTCTCCCTTTGTGTTTTTGCATAATAAATTGGAGAGAAGCGTAAAAGATTGCCAGTCGAAATTTTAGATAAATCTGGATTTTCCTACCTTGCCTTGAAAAATTTATAACAAATTATAAGCTTTATCAAAACTGATAGATACGAAAATCTTGCAACTCTCAGACTTAAGTGAGAAAGAATTTCTCTTGTAGATCGTCAAGATATCGGCAATCAATAACCATTTTGATAGCTGAGAACAAGTTAGTTTAAGGACACGCAAATTACATTCAAAACAACAAATAATGTAAGGACTCTAATTGTTCAAGGACAATCTAATATATAATTCATATAACATTATTCCAAAATTTAAATGGAAAAGTAAATCTTTCTTCTTGAGGACATTTCCTGCCAAGGATCTATTCATTTAAGTTAATAATTCAGAATATATTTGAATAGTGTAAGGATAATACTAAAGTCTCCTTTATTATTTCCAACAATAGATATTAAAAAAAGGAGATGTCCTTTTTTTGCTTCTTTTTGTTATCCTGCATATGGAAAGTGGTCTGGACTGGCCTTCAATTTTGACAATATTTTTGTTTTTTTTTTTCTCCTTTTCGGAAAATTTGAGAAAAGTGCAACAAACAAAATGGCTGCCAGGCAAGCAAATAAGCTCGATTTATGCTCCTCGGGCCTTTGCATACATACACACACACACATGTATACATATGTGTGTATCTATGTATGTATGTACATGTGTTAGTGCGCTTGCAGCAGTGGAAAACCAATCAAAATTTGCATGTTTGATTCATTTGATGAAAAAATGTTTTTCTGCATGTTCTGTGTGGGTTTACCTCCACCTTCCCCTCGTCATACTTCTCTGCCAACCTTCTTCCCTTCCCACTGGTATGTTTTTATTCTTCTTTTAGTTGCTTGACTAATTGTGTGTCTAAAACAGAATATAAAAACAAAATTGGTACAAACAATTTTCGAAAAAGTTGCCAGAAAAACTAACGATATATATATATACACACATACATATATATAAACCTCAATCTAAGTGATCCGTATTACGATTATATATATATATATATATCTACATATGTATATATATACAATTATAAGCCTATTTTCGATTCGATTTCGAATGACAGTTTTAATCCCCATACCAATGCCAATGTCCAAAGGATTATTTCGAGCATAAGTGATAAAACAAAAAAAAAAAAAAAAAAAAAAAGAAACAATTTGTGCAAATATTTTGCAGGTGCAAACCATTTTGGCAGCATTTTCACATTCACTGGACCTATGTATGTGTGTGTGTGTACATGTGGTGGTGTCGTATTAGGGGGTATAAGGTTGGTGTTGGGGTCGCACATCTGTCAAAGTGCAAAATATCAGGCTCAAGCATCATCAGGATGTTGGAGCACGTGAGCTTCTGCAATCTGTGGCACACTTTTCACCCCAAAAAACAAAAAGAAAAACAAAAAAAAAGAAGAAAAAGAAAAAGAGGAAAATAAAACGACGACTTGTGCCGTGTTTTTCGCAAATGATTTGTTGCTGTGCCAGAGAGAGGGACGTTTCAAAAGTAATGACTAACATTCAACAAACTGACTAACTAACTATATTTTGCATTTTTCTAAAAAGCCAAAGGGAAAAAAAACATCAATTGATATAAAGAAAATACAATTTTCCAACCATTTTCTAAACAGATGAATCGATTGTAGCATAAGATTATCTTTATTTAGTTGAAAGGCGATCTTAAAATTTTCTTCATACAAATTGTTTTAAGTAGTTTACCAATTAGTTTCGCCCACCTATTCTTTTTACCCCCTTATTTATCACAGGTTACTTCCAATGGTCGATTCTATATGTGTACATAACTGTATTTATGAGTTTTCAGGTGTTTCCTGTCTACCACTGTCGCCATTGCCACTGTGGCAACTTGAGCATCTTTCCAACTAGAGAGAAGAAGGGGCAAAAGGAGCAGGGTAAAAAGTGGAAAAAAATACTGCCAAGTGGGTTTTCATTTTCAAGTGTGCAACGGTTTGTTTGTATATGTGTGTGTGTTTGTGTGTGTGTGCAGAGGTAAACGTTTATTTTTCAGCTGTTGCTGTTGTTGCATATAGAACGACATAGACACCTACAAAACGGTTGCCCTGTCAGCGACAGACACCCCATGCTACCCTTACCTCTCCCCCAACCACCAATCGTTCATTCCATTTGTTTACTGACCAAGTTGGAACTCAAAAACAAAAAAAAAAAACCCAACAAACAGTGGGGAAAAAAAACACTTTAAAGAACTTTTTGGCAAAAAAAAAAAGAAGGAAAAACAAAGAGAAAAACCACTGCATTTAATTGCCACGACAAAAACGGGAAAAAGTTTATCAATCAATGGCTATTCAATATATATGTATATATACACACGCAGACACACACACATGCACATACAAATGTATATGTAAATGTATATCATGTCAAAGTGCAAAGAGATGCAACTCTGACATTCGAGATGGGTCAATATGTCCTCCATTTTGTCCTCTTTTCATAAGAGTAACAATTTCTTGTAGCAATATTTGATAAGATGAAATTGTGTAATAAAAGAAATAAATATTGCTTATGCAGAATCACAGATATACATGCATATTTTGGAATCAAAGAAAACAAGCCCCAAAAGCTGTGCTACAAATAATTTCAATTTTGTTTTCTAATTGAAATTTAGAAATTAATTTATTAATAGTTAAATTATATTTCTGTATTAATAGTAAACATTCATAAAACAAAAAGTTTAGTTTATATTCAACTTAAGAGCGGCTTCTTATAGAGTTGCTTTAGAAGGAATTTCTCGACTCATTTATTCTCATCTTTTACTGGAAAATTATTTAATTCATTCAAAAATTCTTCAATTTATCTGCAGCTGTAGCCATATATTTGACTGATAAAACTTAGGCTTAATTCAAGTCTTAATATAATTTGCGTAAAAACCGCGTAAATTAATTATACCCTACAGCCGAAAGATACAAAAGGGTATATTAGTTTTGACAAATAATAAAAGTGAATAGACAACCTAACAATATTCTTTTTTTCGTTAATATTTTGTTAGGGTGTTCCATTTTGAATGTTTGAGAGAAAGTTGAGTTTTGAATTTATTACAGGGTATTAAATAGTTGAGTTTTTGTTCACATTATATACTTTTTTTTATATCCTTCTTAAATTACTTTAGCCTGTCGATAGGTGCAGATGTGCACACACACTTACACACACACATGGAGGCACATTTAATGCATACTAATGAGTTGATATGTGTGTGTCTGTGTGTGAGAAAGTGTGTGAATGGGCAGTATCGAGGTACTAAGATTGCCTATCTAAAAACCCTTAAAAGCAACCTTTAACCACTTTAATTGCCTGAGACGCGGTAGAAAAGTTGTGAAGGTTCTTTCGTAATAAAAGTTTTATGGTCCAGTTTCTGAGTTCGGACTCGACTCTCGGTCTGTATACCGATTGGAATGTTAATCAGTATATAAACGATTTAGCAACTTGTTAACAACACAAAATCCTGATGTTATTGCAAAGCTGTCTTAAACTTTCGATTTAAGTTTGTTTTCTTCTCTTTCTTTGAGTAGTTTTCACATTGACTGTAAATGCGGCTTAAAATTAAAGTTAAGCATTGAGCTCAATTGTTGTGGTTGGTGTTGGGCTTAAGCAAATGTGTTAATAAAGACCTCCCACACACACATACACATACAGAGAGAGAGACAGAGAGAGAGAGAAACAGGCACACACATCAGTGAAAAAGAGAATAGAAGGGGGATTCGTGCTACTTTGCATAAATGTAAACGCGATGGCACAGCTGCTTACATTTAGCAGACATCATTCTATTTTCTCTTTTCCTTCTTTGCTTTTATGGAAAGCATTTGAATTAATTATAGTGAAAGTTGTGAAAATAGAAAATGTTTTGCACCTGATGTCTAAGACAGATAGCCAAGGAATAGAAGGAAGCACGTATATATATATATGTATACACATACAAATACACATTCAAACATACATATATATGCATGTATCTATATTGTACTCCTGTAAAGGGAAATTTAATGCGAGACTATGTTCCTTGAAAATACATAAAATTAATAGGCCATCAGGAAAATGAAAACAGGTTTCTATATATATATACGTTAAAAACTGATAAATAGAAAATTTGTTTATATGAATAATATAACCAAAAGTTAAGGAACAACAAAAGTAAAAGCAGTAATCAGAAGCAAATGCAATTCGATGTAAGAAAAGGATCTCAAACAAACATAGATTGATAATTTAGATATATTTATATAAATTCTATGAAAATTTTGATCAGAACCATAATCTATCTATCCATTCAACCATCTATCTTTTATATAATCAAAATTTAACTTACTTTTTCAAAGAAAAGTTTTCTATTTCCATAAACAAAACTTTCCGCTTTATCTTTTGTTTCAGTTAAGATAATTTAACCAAATGCAAAACAAGTTATACCCAATGAAAAGTTGAACAAGTGATAGTTGATCAATCCTGTATATATATATATATATATAAGTATATATGTAGTTAACATTTAAACAAATTTATTTGACTGCCTGCAAGGATATAAACAAGTTCTTCATAAGGAAAACAGAAAGAAAATACTTGAAGAAACTGAGGGAAATTGATTTTTAGCTGTCTGTCAATAAGAAAATAAGAAAAGCGAAAAGTGAAAAGTGAAAGGAGGAAAGTTGCCAACCAGTTGCAGGTGACACAATCAAATTACACTCAAGTTGCTTTCAATCATGAATTGTGTCAGTCATTGCCTTGTCTTGGAGGTCCTGGAAATTGAATGAAATTTGTTTACCCCACAAAAAGAAAAGAAGCGATAAAAATAAGAGAAAAGAGCGAAAAGAATGATGAAATTCAGATAGACAAAAAAAAAGAAAAAGGGTATATATATATATATATATATATATAAAAAGGAAAACAACAAAAAGAGAGTGAAGAAAGGGGGGAAAATTAAATTTAAGAGATAGAAACAACAACAGCAATAAGAATAACAAACTGAAGCAGCAAAGCCAAAACAACAACAACAACAAGAACAATACCAACAAAAAAGGAGGTTAAAGAGCGAAACCCAATCGCAATCCTAGAGACCCGCACAACATGTTGGTCCTCTGACAATGGACGACTGGCGACTATGGCAAATGGCTGGCCCAGTGGTCCATTGCCGTTGACAGCATTTACAATGAAGGGTGGATGAGATTGAGATGGGATGGAATGATGACGATGACGATGATGATGATGATGATGGTTCTGATGTGGAGGTCTCTTCCATATGCCTACGGTTGCGCCTCCGACAATTTGAATGATGCAAAAAAAGGAGCGAACCGTAAAGGAGATAGAGGAGAGCGAGAGAAAGTAAGAGGACAGTTTCGGCCTGTCCTTGTTGAGTTTTTATTGCCAACGGCAAATGGCGCCTACAAAATGAAAACATGAAACCGAATTAACAACAAACACACGAACACGAGACGATGTACAAAATGGCAAACGGAATGGTAAAACCGGAGACTCGGAAACGTATGGCAATGGCCTCAAGACTTTGGTAATTATCGCCCTAGCCCTCGACCCTGCTCCTGCTCCTGCCATCACAACAACATCACCATCGCCATCAACATTACCATCACCATTGCCATAGCCATTGCCATCAAGCTCATCCTTGCCATTTGCTAGTGTCGTCTCATACAGAGTAAGTAAATGCCTCGTCATGTGGCCAGGCCCATCCCATCCCATCTCATTCCATTCCATCTAATGTCGTTTGGTGTTCGTTGATGGATTTGTGTTATTTCTTTATGCTGTCTGCCATTTGGGGCAACGCCCCCCCTCCTTCCCAACCATCCTCCAACTGACCCACCTCTTCATCTACGCCCCTTCCCATCATAAATTGAAGTTGGATTTAATTACAGGCTGGCCCTACTCCCTCTTTGCCTCTTCAGAACGCCTCTTAGGCGTCAGCTGCGTTTTGCAATGCGAATTTGAATGCCTCAAGTACAGTGGAGCAAAACCACAAGAAGATGAAGAAGAAACAAAAAACCAAGAACTTACAAAAAATGCTTATTAATTCAACTTTCATTTCAAAATGGATAATAATTAATAAAACGATTTAAACATATTTATTTAAGCTAGAATTTGTTCCACTGTGCGCGTATTCCCGCCGACCCTCAGTTTAAGCCTTTTGTTGCTTTTCTTTTCTTTTTTTTTTTTTGCCTTCAACAATTATTCAAACCAGAACCAGAGCGAGAGCGAGAGCAAGAGCCACAGCCTGACCTAGAGTCTTGTTTGTTTTCACCCATCAGCTCACCCACTTGCCACACAGTCAGGTGTATGTGTGTGTGTGTGTGTGGGTGGGTGGGCACCTTTTTTATACCCTGTGGCCAAAATATATGTTAGCAAAGCATTTCCGTTACCAAAAAATATACAAATTAAAACTTTATACACAATCCTAAATTAAGAATTGAGGCTTAAGTCCTTTCCCCTTCCCTTTCACTTAAATGGAAACTGGTAAGGAATTTTGTTTTACTATTTTGGTATAGGGTATTTGCAAGTCGTCTCGTATAATTACTTATGCTAAGCTTCTTTTTTTTCCTCTTAACCAGAAAAATGTTGTAATTTGAAAATTTCATTTCTAGCTGTGACTTTTTTTTCACCGCTCATATTTCCTTTTTTATTTAAATATTTTTTGCGCTTATTAAAATCACATTTCGCTTTTAACCATAAAATTTTGTTACCTTCTTTTTCATTCTCATCGTTCGTTGTTATTGTTGTTGTTGATTCTTTTTTTTTTGTTTTTGGTCTTAATGGTAATGCAAATTGTGCAATTCATTTCCTTAATGCCGCCCCAAACTTTGGTCGCTTAAATAATTTGGGTCAAAGCTAATTAGAATTGTGAGAGATGTGAACGTGACTTAACTCTAACCGCTCGGTTAAGCTGAGGTTAAAGCTAATACGAATACTAATACTAATCGATGGGCATTGGCGAAAGAGCGAAAGTCCAGCAACAACAACAGCAACAAGAACTCATAAATTTGTCCACGCGACCAATTAAAATTTTCTATTTTCCACTTTGTGAACAAATTGCAGTTGTGACGTGTTCCCTTTTCTTTTCTCGCTCTCTCTCTGTCTCTCTCTTCTGGCACCTTTTTAATTACTTAATTGGCTATTAGCTAAATGGTTACACAGAGTAACAGGCATGATGGTTTGAAGGAGATATGGGGGGTAGAATGGGGCGTGCCAACAACTAAACTGCAACATAAAAATGCGATAATTTGCATTAGAGAAAAGAAAAAGAAACCAACTTGAAGAATAGAAACTGTCAGTTAACCGCTTTTAAAATTAAGCTTTATTTATGAGCCAAGCCATTAACAGTTATTTATCATTAGAGATACCATTTTCTACTATAAAATGAACTTGAAGGATATTCGTTGTGCTGTCAAGGTCAAGTTTATTATATATCATAAACTAGTTAGGCAATTGGTTAACGATTGGCTATCTGATTGGGCCAATATTGTCATATTCATTTGTTGTTGCTGTCACTCAATTTGCTTCTCGTTTCGTTCTTCGTGATCGTCCTTGTCCTCTTTTATCCTCCACAACCATTGCAGCTGCTTCAATGTGCTTAAGGCAATTCAATTTAATTAATATTGTAATTAAGTGCGGACAGCACAAAGGATATGCACCAGTGTTGCATTCACCTTCTGGGCCTTTGCTTGCATATGTGTGTATGTGTGTCTCTGTGTGTGTGTGTGTGTGAACAATTTTCATTTCCATACTGCAATGAGATTTTCTAACCACATGCAAATTGCATAAACATGCCATCGAATTAAAGCATATAGATAGCCATTGCAATGACTTGACATATACATATATATATATATATGTCAATAACGGTTAACATATATCGTATATACATATCCAATAATAAATGTAAAGCAAAAGCATCGACCAAATGTCATATAGTAAGACAACTAATAAGCATCAATTACCAATGAAATTTTCAGATCTTTGGGAATATTTCTCCTGTTAAATTGAAGAAAGTTTTGATTGTAAATGCAATTAGTAAACAAAACAGAATAGGGAAATGTGAAAGTTCATGTTTTGATATGTTTTATCAACAATTTATACACGCAAGATACGTCTATATATAATATGAAGACATATTACTTGCCCTTTTGGTTGGTAAGAAAAAATAAATGACAAATCGGCAAATTACGTTTTGTTTTCTTCCTTTTTTTTTTTGTGTCCTATTTCTAGAAAGAACAAAGGAAGTGACCCACTACTGTATAGGAATGACATGCTTGCCGATGCCACCCCGCTCCAAGCACGCTCTTCATGCTCGTTTTTCAGATTTAGCTGCTTGGTAGCTAATTAGGAGTCACTTCAGTTCCTTTTCCCTTCTCCACTTACTCTCAGCTTGGTTTGCAATGACAGCTAATTGGCATTTGATTAACTGAAACTTAATTAGTTGCATCAACGTCGAAAAGAAAAGATTGATATATCCAATTTTTACGTTTTTCTTTTTACACTAATTGAATGCAATCTATATATCTATATATGTATATATATTATTTTTAATGCATCCAAAAAAAATCAAAAATAAATCAATTAGAAACTGTAATGGCGACAATATGGACAGCAAATGAGTAATAACGAGAAAACGAAGGAGAATTGAGAAAGAAAAAAGGGGAAGAGAGTCATTATATAAGTTTTTAACATTTAATTTCTTGCCTTTTAGAACTATTGCAGTCAATTAACTAACTGTTTTATTGAAATAAATGAAATTAATTTATAGCCCCCATAAGTATGCTAAGAAAAAGCGAAAAACTGTTTGCACATATTACGCATACGCCATGTAATGCCGTCAGTTTTCAGTTTAGCTTTATAAACAATGGTTAACGATTGCAGTTCACAATTTGATTTAATTCCCCTTGCCCGAAACGGCCATTGCCCAAAGAAACAAATAAACAAACAAATGAACAAACAAAGAAATGAACCCAAGCGAATATTCCACATGCGATTTGTTTGGCGCCTCGGTTCAACGCCCTCATTTATTTTTTTTCTGGCCCTAGGCAATGGCAAAGAAAAAAAAAAGGAGAGCAACAGTATTAGCAACAGCAACAACTGATTAGAACAGCTTAAATATGCTATAGGATTTCGCTGCTTTCCATTCCACCGACTAGTATTTGGCATTAATCAAATGAGCTAAGCAGACTTAAAAGTCGCTTGGCGATGCGTGAAAGCTCCTTTTTTGGGCTCCAGCTACATTCACCATACAACCACCTATATAGCAAGTGAATATATAACCAACCATTCACCATCCTGCCGACGACTCCCCTTTAATCCTGATTACTAAATCCTGTGCGTAACTCAATTTGACTGAACGATGCGGCTCATTTGAAATTAATAAATTGCAGAGGCAGCCGCCCAAAACCAAGCCAACATCAACTTGAATTAATTATTTGAATTTATTGATTTCAGACAATCAAACTGTTTATATAATCATTTACCCAATTCATAATGGAAAATAAGTATGTATTATCATTCTCATTCAAATTTGAATTAGCTTTGCCAATCCCAGATTTTGATGTATATCTCGAAGCTCGAATGATGGAATATAAGATTTTGACTAGAAATGAACATTTCGAAATGTTGAGAAGAATAAAGGAGATGCAGGACGATCATTAGATATAAAGAAACCACTTTTATTATGTTTTAGGGTATTGCAATGTCGGCTTTGGATCGCTAAATTTAATTTCTTTTTGTAGTCATCGTATTAATATGATTAAGATTTATTGATTGGGAATTCTAAAGAATTTAATGCAATCAAAGCGATTGGGAGGACTAAACGTGTGGGAGACATACTACTTACTAACTTAGTTGGTATATTAATAGTTTCGTTTTAGTCTATGACCATTTTTACGTCTCTGTATGAATTATTAAAACATTACTTATAGCTGAATAGGTGGTGGCATGGTGAGCGAGCCAAGCCAAGCTGGGCCAAAAGAAAAACGTGCAACTTAGCAAACCGACATGAACAAACGTATTTACGAGGCAAAAACTTTGACTCCAACTGCTTGGAAATGCAAGTGGATGGTGGGGGACTGGGGGAGAGGCAAAATGGTAAAATGTGTGGGAGCGGAGCATTCACATCATCAACAACATGAATATGCATAAAGCGTAAGGTGGGTAGCCACATGAATTAGTTAAAAGGTTATGAGGCAATGCTCAAAGTCCTTACACCGTCGTCGTTCGTCCTTCTGCCCCTAACCCGCTGTCCTTTCTCCCCTACTTTTCATTATAAAAGTCTTAATAAAATTAAAAAGCAAAGGGAATAGAGAAAAATAAGGACGCAAAACATAAAAAAACATAAAAAATAAAATAAACAAAACAAGAAAAACAGCATCAACTTAAGTTTCGGTTGAAAATTGTTTCTAAGTTCCATAGTTCATTTTCAATCTGTCTCACTCACTCGTTTTCACTCTCTCTCTCTCTCTCTCGCTCTCCCTCTTGCTCACTCTCCTGCTACGTGTCGGTCTTACCAAGTATTTTCGCATTGCCTTGTTTCATATGCAAAATGTTGTCATAAATGTATAAAAAGAAAGAGTAAACCTTGAAACAGTCTGACAGTCTGTCGCTCGCTCTGTCTGTATGTCTGTCCATCTGTCAGACCCCTAAGAGTGAAGAGTGGGAGAATTGTTTGTTGGTTTACTGCTGCTTTTTTTTTGTTTTTCATCTTTTTAAAGTGCTCTCATAACATAACTATAATGTAAAACAAAATAAGTGGAAACAAACAATCAATAAATTTCTATGTCCTAGATATATTTCACAGAAAGGACAATCGAGAATTGATACTAAAAAATATTGTAGTACAACTTGTGACTACTAAATCATTATGATTGTTCATTTTAAGTTACACTCTTAACATTATCTGCTTTAAATAATAAATATACATATTAAGACTGAATAGTTCGTTTCTCTAAACAAGAAGAAAACTTAGGGAATCCTTAAGATAATACAGTAAAGTTTAAGAAACTCAAAGTTATTCATTATTTTGTAAGGAAATTCGTGGTAAATTATCCAATACAGAATATATTTGTGTAACTATGAGTAGTAGTAGTAACTATAAGTCAATGATTATTTCAATTACCAAAGGAATAATTACAATTTGCAGTCATAATAATTGATTGTTCTTTTTTCAATAGAAGCTTATCAAAGAGAGCTATATTCGATTATTTTCAGTTCAACTTTTAAAAGCTTTTTTAAAGCTTAACTTTTAAATTAATTAGCTAGTTTTATTTTATGTATGGAATGGATTTAAATTTCTTTATATGAATACCCAAATGAAAGTAATTGGATTTTGCAAAAAATATTTCCACCTCTTCTACACTTTATCCTTTCGGCAAAAAATCTTTTCACACCAATGGGTAATTAAAATGGCTTTACCATATAGAGAAATTGTCCGATCGAGAGTGAAATGCATTTGATTGATTGTGCTAATTAAGTGGACACAAAGCCAAATGTAAACCAAAAAGTAAAAAGCATTCACAGTCCTCTTAAAAGTGACATGAAAAATGCATTTGTCTACTTTGTCGCGTTTGAATATTTTTTTTTTTGTCTTTTCTTTTATATATTCTTTATTTTTCTTTAGTGTGTTTTCTGTGGCAAAGCAAAAAAAAAAAAAAGAAAAATGTACAATTTTATTTGGCTTTTTTTCAGGGAGCCAATTTGTCCCTGAAGTCAGACGGACGGACGAACGGACAGAAAGGAAGAATGAAGGAAGGTACATACAAACATGCTTACATAGAGCGAAAAGGCACTAATACTCGTTCTCATTTTATTCTCATTCTTGGCTAAAAGTTTTTCATGGCCATGTAAGAAGGGGGCTGGTAAAAAGGGTGGGGTAAAAAAAAGCGACATAAGCTTATTAAATTCCATAAGGATTTCCACACATTACGACAGCTACTTACGGCAAGGATTAAACGAACATGCCGAGTATACAAAGTTTACACACGTCCCTACACATGCATACACACACACACATACACACACATCCATACACACATATACATTCATGCATAAGGAGAGAAAGAGAGAGATATTTCAGCTAGGGTCATTGTCGGACGCTTTTGCCAAAAGTCGCGAAAAGTCATGGTATTCAACGGGTTGCTTGGACAATCCCTGATTCACACACGAAACCCTTCAAATAGAAACAGCGAGAGAACAGAAGGAAACGATAGTCGAACTATGTTGACTGCACCCACCGTCAAATTGCACCACATTTGCCGCTAGGGTTCGCTGCGAGTGCGTGTGCGTGTCGTGTCCGTGTCCGTATGTGGACTTCCCACCATTGCGGCACGTAGGAAGTTATGATAAGTTTGGAGCAGGTGAAAAAGCGAGACAGTTAGTGATTCTCTTTAATGAAAAACAGAAAGAGAGACAGAGAGAGGCAGAGAAAGAGAGTGGTGACTTAAACACTATGCAGGAAGAGAAACTTAGCCTATGTATTCGATGACTACTTAACTAACACAACAATTGAATTCGCACACAATAAAACTTGGTCTAGATGAGACTTCTCACGCCATCGACTATCATTCCGCGAGTGGAGCACGAAGAGTAGTCGAGATTTTAATGGGTAAGCTTATCCACCCGTAACCGAGGTTGACACCAAGCCACTCTTTAGCCTTCAATGTTTTTCCCACCACACACAGAGACACACAGACACACACTCATACAAATAGAGAGAGCGAGAGTGAGTATGAGAGTAGGAGGTCAATTTCAATACCCGCCTCCCCTTAAGGGACTGAAAATGGAACTGGGTCTGGGACTGCGCAAAGCCTTTAAATGTTGACCAAGTCGTTGACACACATGCGACGGGCAACAACTAGTCACCCCATTTACCACGTAGTTTCCTCCTCCTCCTTCTTCTGCTCACTCTCACTCTCAATCTCATTCTCGTCGTCGTCGTTGTCCTTATCTTCGTTACCATCTACCTATAAGTTCAGTACTTAACATGCAGCACTTGCCTTACTCAACATACATACAAACATAGTGTCTTGTACTAAAATTTACATTGCACATAAATTCAAAAATGATTACTTAATTGAAATTTGAAATCTCTTGATTTAAGGCTACGCAGAAACACTTTTGGAAATGTTCCTTAAAGAAGGACATTTGCTTTTATATTGAAGAGAATGCTCGACTCTTGCAAATGGCAATTAAAATAATCCTCTAAAGTCTCTGGCACGCAAATATTTTTAATTCCTAGCCGGTCTCTTGAGATGGCAAATACCCTACACGCATCTACCACATCAACATTCAGCTCTATCATACCTGAAGATAAAGAATATTTATGATACATTTGACGGGCCAATAATTCAACTTTGTAATGGCAAGGCAAAAGCCAGAGAGAGGGACACAAAGAGAGGCAGGGAAAGAAAGAGAAAGCTGACGTGTCAGGAGTCTGTCTAATTACTCACGCCGCAACCCAAAAAAAAAAAAAAAAAGGAAAGAAAGAAATTCCTGAACCGCAAAAAGCTTCAACATCAACAGCAAATGAAAACACAAGGCGTAGTAGGATCAAATTGTATTCCATCAAGCCGAAGTTGATATACCCTTTTAAATTTAGAATATATATATTATATAGTACCGAAACTGAGTCACTTCTTTGACCAGATATGGGCAAACTATATTCTAAACCAGATCTATCCTTTAGTTTATAGAATTCGAAATTATTTTCTTTTAGTGTGATTCAAACTTCGAATGGAATTTGCTAGGCCGCCTGTTTCTGTTGTTTTTCAAAGAGTATAAAATGAAGGAGCCAAAAGTTTTTAGCATTTAATTAAAGGAAAATGTCGACAGTACTCAAACGAAAAAGCCTGCCAGGCAAGGGGATCGCAGTGTTAAATGCGGGGTGGCGGTGTATTGCGGGGGTGTGTGAGTTTGCTGGTTTCACGGTTTTTGGACAGGCTCTGGCATTTTGGTTTTTTTTTTTCAAATTTAACCACATGCATTCCATCGGCCTTGCCTCACTCTTTCATTATGCTGGCTATAATGGGTTAACAATAGTGGTGCTATTGCTTCGTTAGCCACTCTTTTCCCATTACCATTATTCACATATATATTTATATATGTATTTCCTCTTGATGGCCTGATTTGTCAGATCTCTGGCTAAGCATGTCAAACGCTTGTCATGATGTAAGACAAGTGAGGTAACTTATTATGCCAGCGGAAAAATGTAAACATAATGGATAAAATTGTTTCATTTTGGTTAATTGGAACAATAACAGTACAGTTTAATTCATTCCATTTTGTTTCCATATTAGGCATACTTGACGTGAATTGGCCAAATCATTACGTTTTATTACATGTTCCATTTCTTGGTTTGTTTCACTGTTCCGTTCGGAATGACCGATAGTTCCGATAGGAATGATTGATGATTGAAATGATGATTCTGATTCCTTACAAACGCTCATCTTTCGATTGAAACTTGGAATGGCCAATTACTTCAGTAAAGACAGGCCTCGACTCCCCCACCATTGCTGTAGTTCCTTTCCGTTGTTTCCCCATGCGAACACTTTTGGATACATTGGACAATCGTCCCATTGAAGGCAGCAAAAGTAAAACTGGGAAAACATGGCAATTGTTTGGTCCTTGCACAAAACAAAAAAAAAAGTTTTCTTATTTTCGCGACTGCTACATTGCTTAACCGTCGCTCAACCGTCCCGTTGCAGCCTCTTTTATCCCCTTTGGCCCATGGGTGCTTTATTACAATTTAACTTTACTTTTATTGCAACATTTTTCTCGATGCTGCTGCTGCTGCCGGTGCTGCTAGTGCTGCCTTTCTGCATTCGTTTGCCTGTGGCCAACCAAGAACACCCCAAAGCATCAGGCAAAAGAAAAAAAAAAAAGAGAGAAAAAGGAACCCAAACCGAAACGAAACGAAAACGAAAACCTCAAAGCCAAAGACTGAGCAGGATGCTCGGGGGCATTAGCTGGGTCTGGATACTACCTAAAGAGACATGGGGTGATGAGACCATGAGTCTGATTATGTGTTATGTACATACATAGGTACCGTTATTCACATATGTTGTACCTATTCGTATGTGTGTTTTAGCCGCTGCCTCTCATATCGGGTAAAAGTGTTTGCTTATATAAAATAATATCGACTTTGAAATGGGTTAGAAATGTCAAGAAAATCCAGAGAAAAAAAAAATTGAAATAAAAAAAAGAGTTAAAACGATTCCAAAACATACGCATAAGCTAGTCTCATTCTCTTCTTCATCTTTCTTTTTTGGCATAATATTGAACTCAGTGACCCATTCCACTCATTTCTAATTTTAAACTGCTAAGCGGTTTCTTTTTATTATACACACATGGATAACCGAGTTCTTTATCCGATTTAAGCAAAATATGATTAAATTTATATATATATATGCATATATGGAATATATTTCTCATTGTTATTTAACAATTTAAATTATGACATGGGAAAGTTTTAGAGTCTTCAAATGGAAAAGAGTTTATATAAATAGTTTTCAAACTTATTTTCGTCTTTTTATCTTCTTGAATTCGAGTTATTATTATCCTTACCCAAACTAATTGACTTTAAAAATACTTTTGAAATATGTAATTGGACTTTTCAGTAGTTTATAATATCCTTAAAATATATACTGTTCTATTCTTTTGTTCCAACTTTCTTAGAAACTGTTTAGATTGCAAGAGCATTGAGAGTTCGGTATGTGGTAAATACATTTCTCGTATTCGTATATATATTTTTATCATACTGTTATTTTATATGTAATCTCACTTCATTTTGCTGTTGTGTTGCTTCTGTTTCTCATTCTGTTTACTTCTGTCCCTGTCTCTGTCTCTGTTTCTGTCTCCATCTCTGTCTCTGTTCCTGCGTTCTTCATCTTATACTTGGCTCATGCATATTTGAAATTCCCTTAAAGGCACTTCAGTTCTTTATGCTTTGTTGTATTGTGTTATTGTTGTTGTTGTTGTTGGTGTTCTTGCGGCTGCGCTTTGTGTGTATATGTGTGTGTGTATGTGGGCAAAAAGAAGGAAGGAAAAGAAAAAATAAACGCCGACGGCTGTTCAGTGCCATACTTCTCCTTCTCCTTCTGCCTTCTGGCATATCATTCTCTTATCATCATCAAGCGTTGACGGGCCTCGCCATTGTGGCGACCTTAATGGTCAAATAAGTGTGTGTGAGTGTGTGTGTGTGTGTGTGTGTGTGTGTGTGTATGTGTGTGCGTATGTGAGCATGGGTGTTTTGGGTGTAGGATTGTGTATACTTAAAGTGCAATTCATGCCTGCTCCTGCAATTGTGATGATGGCGCATTTTTATTACCCACCAAAAACTGAATCGAGTTTATAACATTATCTCCTCTTTTTTTTTTATTTGACTTTTTTCCTAAATCGCTCTCTCTGTGTGAGTGTGTGTGTGAGTGTGTGGGCAATTTCAACGTGTTTCTTAGCCCTATTAGTAATAATTGCACTACTGAGCAAATTTAGTTGTCTTTGGCAAAACCATCTTCATTTTAGCCACATTCAATTTTTCCTCTTTTCCGTTGCCGTTTTCTTTGGCTTTTCTGTTTCTTTTGTCCTTTTACAATAACAGTCCAGGTATGTGTCTCTAAGGACATGCATTTACCAAACAATTTCCGTGTATTTGGCTTATGTATATACATCTAACTAACTTAACTTGTTAAATTCCCTTAATGAGAGCACAGACAAAATGCACAAAATTAAGAAAATTGAGACAAGAAAAAATAAAAAATTTAACAATTTATATAAAGAAATATAACTAATAAATAAATTGAAAAAAAAATATAATAAAATATTCTTTACCTAGAACTTTTTGGGAAAGGTCCACAAGGTCTAATAAATACTCAAAGAGAAAGGAGAGATTTTTTATGAAGGGTCCCTTGACCCCTTATTTTTTACTGTAAAAAATGGATGGACTTGGCTTGGGGGAATCCAAAATTTTAATTTAAAGTCAATAAATTTTGTTTCAATGAAAGAAAAGCGGTGGAAAAACGACATCTTATTCCATTTGTTTGTTTGTTTTTGTATTTTTCATATTTCATATTTGTATTTTTGTCGGCAATTTAAAATATATTTATGTTCACCTGCTTTGCGGTTATCCACAATTGGTAGGCAAATAACAGAGAGAGAGAGAGAGTGAGGGGGAAGTAAAACAAATTTTAATTTCCGCAAAAGGATCAACAAGGATAATGTGCATGTCATGCAGCAGCGTCATAAATTATGATTGGCAAATTATGAACCGCACAACAAAGAGTGGTTAAAAAAATGCAATAATAATTAATATAATAATACCCTAACAAAGGGTATCACAGAATTGTTGTAAAGAAATCAAAAATTGAAAGTAAGCATACGAATGTATATGAATATATATAAAAGGCATTAAAAAGACTCTAAACTAATTTCTTTCTAATTTTATTTGAAATGATTTATCTACATCTAAGTTTCAGTCAGTTCGTATTACTATATATTATATACAAGTCAAAGATTATATACGATATTAAGGATATTATTAAAGAAAACTATAGAGAAAGGGTAAATAATGTTCGGCATGTCGAATATTTTATCTCTCTGTGATTTCATGGAATGTGACTCTGAGGTCCATTAAATTATTTCATTTGTGGTTGATTGGATACCCTATAAAATTTGAAATTATCTCATTTATTTCCACTTCCCGAAGGAATGTTCTTGCACCACAAAATTGAATTCGATTGTTGGAGAATTTATGCAAGATGTGACTCCAATTGAAATAAAGAAAAATTAAACAACAACAAAAAAAATAGGATAATTGATAAGGATAATGTGGTTATGTATATCAAGTGACATAATCAGCCGATTTCATCTAACAAAAGCTTCTACCAAATTCAATTCAAATCGTTCAGAATTAATTAATTACTATTAAAATGGGTTGGATATTTCCAAGAAATTCATGTTCGTACATGTTTATTCATGTTTGTTCTTGTTTGATACTGTCGGATAATAGCCAGACTCTCGATTGCAATTGCAGTTGTTAAACATTTAATTTTAATAAAAGAAACGGCAATGTCAAAAGCAAAGCGATATGCAAATTGCCTAGCCATATAATAAGGCGCTTAATGCAATTAAAGCCAAATGGACAGAACAAGGCCAACATGGAGATGGAGTCGGGCATGGAGTAGAAGCCAAGAGTGGGCATGAATAGGGGCGTCTATGTATAATAAAACAATGCCAAAGTGGCAAGATAAAAACAGATATAGAACACAACACAAAAATAAGAAAAAACAAAAAAAAAAAAAAATAGGGAACAAAAAGGAAAAAAAAAATTTGAAAAGGCAAACAATGAAAATGCCGCCGGCTGAGAGCAAGAAGAAGCTTTTCCAAAATGAATGAAAACGCTAAATGAGCAAAATGAAGACCTCAGACATGGAGCTGGGAGCCAGTTGGGTGAACGTAGACCGTAGACCGGAGACCGGCGACCGGCGACGGGTGCACCCATAGAGAACAAAGAGCAGATAGGGAGACAGAGAGATAGAGGAAAACGGAGCAAGAATAGGGTCTGAGCATAACATAAAATGTTTAAATATTGTTACTTTTTCCCACTGTCCTGTCCACCTCTGTCCCTTAATATTTTCCCTCTCTGTCCCTCTCATTTTGCACATTGTTCAGAGAGTTTATCAAATGCTTTTGATCTCTCAACTCGTCGCGCCTCGCTGTGGTCAGTGGCAAGAGGCCATGTGCCAAGAAGAAGACGCGCCACAAAGAGATTGGTTTGGAGCGCGTCCTTGACGCCATTATCAACGATTTCACTTCATCTTGTTTTTGCTGCCCAGACGGCCCGAGAAGCAAATAAAAAAAAAAAAGAAAAAGCAACCGAAAAATGGTTTCTTGTTGCCCTTTTGGGGGACATTTACCGTTTTGTTTATCTATTGGCAACATTTTTGTTTGTCAATTTGTTTAATGTAATGCTTGTTGCTGCCCGAATTTACCTTCCCATCCTGGTTTCAGTGGGTTAAGCTTAAATTATCTGGCCCAGACAACGAACTGCCAGTAAATATGCCAAATATTCATCGCGATAATCACTTAACCCGATTTAAAATGTCTTACTAAAACTATATTGAGGGGTTGTTTTCTCTTTTTTGGTTGCTATAGAATTTCTTTTTCTAAATACAAAAGCACTTAATATGTTAATTTAAAAATGAAAATTTCAATTATTTTTTTGTTTTAATATAATTTGGACACTCTCCAAATTTCCTTCTATTGTTTGAGAAGTTGGTCCATCCATTTTTCTTTTCCGTTTTCTTTGTACGTGAGAGTGTGTGTGTGTGTGTGTGTATGTGTGAGTATGCGTTAATGTTCTCTACAATATGCTTTTCAGTATCCTGGGAGTTGAATGTCGCCTTCGCCTTCGCTGCTGTCGTCGTCATCATCTCCTTTTCCATCTCCTTTTCGACTGATTTTATTACAAGTATGTGTGTGTTCCAGTTTTGTAGAAGTTTTTGTTGCTTTTTGCTATTTTATTTTTATTTTATTTATGTCCCTAACGGTTCCTCCCCTTCCTTTTCACCGTTCAAATGCGTCCTAGTCATCGTTATTCTCCCTCCCACACTTGCCTTTCATAAGTTTATTATTTATAATCCTCATTCGAGTGCGACACTTTTATGTGTATATGTGTGTGTGTGTGTGAGCGTATGTGTTTTTGTGAGTTACCAGTTACCCAAAGCTTTTATATAGTCCAAATGGTTTATTAACAATTTGTTGTGCAGCCTAAAAGCAGGCATCAACAAATTTCCACATTTTTATTTCTCTTCGAGAGAAAAACACTTACACAAACTTACACCCACGACACACACACATACACACGTATTGTTAAGAAGATTAGTACTAAAAACTAGTTCCAAAGAATGAACTAGAGTAACTCATTTAAACGAACTGACATCTGCTCATCTTACAATGGAAAATGCAAAAAGTTTCATTTTCAAATCGTAAAATTTGAAATTCATCAATAAGCACCTCATTCAATAATTTAATCATTTTCAGGACGAATATAAAATTTGTGCCCTATGCTCTTGAAATATATACCTATATATATAAATATATAAATGTACACGAAATCTATATATATAAGTCTATAAGTATTGTATATAATAGAATAGCTTTGCTATCCTTGTCATAAAAGAAACAGAGAGGAAGAGAGAGAGAAAGAGAAGGACAGCACGGTAAGCTTTTGTTTCCCATCCATTTTTACTCTGGTAAATTTTGTACTTTTCTTTTTTTTTTTCTTTTCTGAGGGATTTTGCTATAAATAAAACTGGGAATATATTGCGTGTGGCGCTTATGAAGCCAAATTTCACCCTCAAAGGCAAAATAAAATGATTATTTCATGTAAAAGGTAATCTAATTGCTTATTGTTTAAGTCCAGAGAGCTCTAATATAATATTCTACTGGACCACAAAGTAAAAATAGCAAAAGTAAAGCCACAATTTCATACATCACGTATGTATGAAAGAATGTCAAATGCTAGAAACTAAAAACAGAATAAATTCCTTAAAATAATTAAAAAACAAAAAAACAGAAAAAAGAGAAAAGTGAAACGGGCAAAAGGAAACAAATAGTGTGAAAATGATTTGCAAATAAAACTAAAGTTTTCCTTCTCTTTTTTGTCTCAGGAATAGAGTGTCAGTTTATGCAGCTGGTCCAAACAAATTTGCTCATTAACTAAAATAGTTTTTCTTTTCGCAAAAGTTTACGCGACACAAATACATAGACGAATGTGGGTGTGTATGTGCGTGTGTGTGTGTAGCCTTTATTTCGCTTTAAGTATTAATTAATATAAGTTACTTGGCTAAGATGTATACAACTTGACCTCATCCACGTTCTCAGACTTAACGCTATTTGGCTTTACATCCCCCCCCGTCCATACCTCATACAACTTTCTTTTTTTTTTTGCGCCCCATTTTCGCATTAACTTAATGAGCAAAGCAAAAGTAAAAAAGAAACAGACGGAGGGGAAGGAGAAAAAAGGAATTTACTTTTAATTATGTTGTAATAAAGATATTTTACTCTCTCTCTCTCTCTCTCTCTCTCTTTCTTTCTTTTTCTCTCGCTCTCTCGCTCTCTTCTGTCTCTGTGCGGGGATTTGCGTTTTCTCTCATTCAACGGTAAAATAAAAATACTGCAGCATACTTAACAGCGAAAAACAGTGAGAACAAAAGAACGCGAAATCACCGTTAGGTCAAAGCAAGCATTTATTAATTGACTGGCTCAATTAAAGCAAGTAGCGTAAAAAGCAGCAAAGTTAAAAAACCAAAAAACAAAAACAACAAGCAAACGATGGATAAATTAACAACAACAAAAAAAATCACACAAAAAACAAAAACAAATAAAAAATGTTTTATAAAGTTCGTTGTGAAGGTGAAAAAATATATCGAAAATTGTGATTGAAGATGGTCGGTGGGGGAGGGGTTGGAAAGAAGTCAAGTTAAATAATTATTGCTAGTTGAATGGGTTTTTATTTTTTTTGTTTTTTTGGTTTTTTTTTTTTTTTTGTTTTTGCTTGCTCTCTACTGCTGATGGCCATGAATGCCAAAAACTCATAGTTGCGGAAAAAATTGATTACGAATTCAGTTTTGTCTCTCTCCCAGATACGATACGAACATGGCCATAGGATGAGCGGACACTTATCGGGAATGTTTTCGGTTTCACTTCACTGGAATTGAATACCATTGCTTTCTGCTGTTCCTTTTTTCTCTATTTTTTTCTTTTCTCTTTTTTTTTTTTGTGTTTTTTTGTGTTTTACTTCTGTTTGCTGTGCTCTATTTTCTAATTGACTTGTTTGCTTTCGTCTATTCAATATTTCATGGCGGGGTCAAACGCTATTTTTGTTTTTGTTGGCCAGCTTTCTGTGCTGTGTCTCTTGCGGAATGGCCGCAGCCACACAACACTTTGACCTTGCCTCATAATTTATGCAACCACAAAAACCACAACACTGCAATTTGTTAACGACTAGTCGCAGATGCACCACAACCCTGGAATGGAATGGAATGAAAAGTTGCTTAATATGAAACTGAGGCACACTGAGTGACTTAATCAACTGGCCAGCAAGTGAAAAGAAACTACAACAGATCAAAATAAATCAAATAGGATTACAAAATATAAGTAGAGTAGAGTGGAGTTATTAACAATTAAGAAATTTCAATTATTTCTTGATAATAATAGGAAAAATTAACAAAAATCATAGCATACTTTTCGTAGTTATAAATTTTTGATAATGAAAAGTCGGTTCAACTTAATTACTGCAAGTTTAGTTTAATTCATTGTCAGTTATATTCAACTAATAACCTAAATACCCAATTAGGAAAGGGTACTCTTCATGTGTAAGTGATTTGATCAGATAAAAAATCATAACAAAGGATTACAATTTATGTCAATGTAACAATCAAAGCACAAAAGTAGTTGCTGATTATGATTAAGTTAATGCTAATGCACTAATATGTATATCTAATCAACCTTGAGACATATTACATACATACTATAATAGTAAAAGTGACAACAACAAAGGAACTTACTCGACCCTCGAGCTAATGGTAAAAGCCAATTAAATGGAAAATTATATGCAAACGCTTTTTCTTTTTTTTTTGCAAACATTGTTGCTATTGTTTTTGTATTTATCTTTGACTTAATCATATCCTTTCTATGTATATACCTGGAAATGCTCTTAGCAACAAACGCCACCAACTGAGTGGGTGTTAATATCGAAAAGGATATTTCTCAAAGGAGTTTGACATTGTAATCTTTTAAATCGTAATTAAAGGTTAAATCTTAATTAAATGTGCTTTGATGATGATGACGCTTTCCTCGGGTGTTGTTTTGGTTGCTTATGGTTGGGTATTCTCCTATCATTTTCCTCCCCACCTCCCCCTCTTAACTGCTGCTACTGCTACTGGCACCCAAACAGACAGATACTTTGACTTTGTATATAAATCCAAAAACTTATCTGCAGCAATAAATCAGTTTTAATGCCTCGTTTCTCCATTCTTTGAAATCTGCAGCCCAAGGCTACAAAAAAAAAAAAAAAAGACAACTACATATACATATATAAGTGATAGAGAGGGTGGTGGTGGGGACAAATAAGAGAAAAATTCAACTCGTCGGATTTTCATCGATATTTATGGGGAAATAGGCAAACAAAAAAAAAACAAAAATGAAATATGAAAACTCGTTGATGCAATACGATACAAGAGAGAGAAAGAAAGAGAGATACAGACAGAGAGAGAGAGAGAGTGAAAAAGATTTGACAATTCAACAGCTAATAAGTAACAAAATTTCAAATGCTTTTTACAACTTTTGTTTGAATTATTCGAAAAGCTTACTACTGATAGCTTCTTCAATTTATATGCTTTTGTATATAGAATGCGATTGTTCCTATTTGTACATTTCAAATTAGCCAAATTAGCAAAACTAAGCATAAACAAAATGTTGTATCTGTTGCAAATTCTTGGCAAATAAATTGGCACAAATTAAACTAGAAGGATGGGCTAACTTCGGCCACGCCGAAGTTCGGATACCTTTGCAAACTGTTCTTATCAATTACATATAAATTACCAGAATTATAAAAAAGTATATAAAACTAACCATGCCCGTGGCTCCAGGAAAAAATCTTACGAGTAAAAAAAATTTTTTTTTTTGGTCCTATTGTTCCTATAGGAGCTATATCATATAGTCGGCCGATTCTGTTAAAACTCAACAGACACATTTTTATATATACCAAACTTACAAATACCAAATTTCGACTGAATCGCTGTTAAAATAACCAAGATTTTCATCTAAAACCAATTTTTTGGCCGATCGTTCCTATGGGAGCTATATGATATAGTGCCCCGATTCTGATAAAACTTTTCAGATATGTAAGAAAGTATATAAAACTCATAAATACCAAATTTGGTGATAATCGCTTTTAAAACAACCAAGTTATTGCTCGAAATCCATATTCATGACCGATCGTTCCTATGGGAGCTATATGATATAGTGAACCGATTTTTATAAAACTTGGTGGATATGTTGAGAAGTATACAAAACTCACAAATACCGACTTTCGTGATATTTCGTTGGAAAACAACAAAGTTATTGAGGTTAAAGCTTATTCACGACCGATCGTTCCTATGGGAGCTATATGATATAGTCATCCGATCGGGATGATTCCGAGATATACAATGCCTGCAGCAAAAAGAAGCCTAGGTGCAAAATTTCAGTTCTGTAGCTTTAAGGGTCTCGGAGGAGATTGCGTTGATCCAGACAGACGGACAGACGGACAGACGGACAGACGGACAGACGGACATACGGACAGACGGACAGGGCTAAATGAACTCAGCTCATCGTGCTGATCAAGAATATATATACTTTATATAGTCGGAGATGCTTCCTTCTATGCGTTGCAAACTTCTGACCAAAATTAATATACCTTTTTTGCAAAGGTATAAAAACAATAAAACGAAAGAGAGAACAAGCAAACAAAATAATGCTGAAAATATTACAAAAGAGAATATCTCTACATTTCTTGTCGTTCAGTTGTTCTATACAATAATAATAATAATGACAGACAATAAACTTTCAAATATTTCAACAATTGTAAAAGAAAAGAAGATGTAAAATAAATTTTAAACCAATGAAACAATTTGAACAACAAAAGCGACAAACAACAAATTATTTGAACAACTTTTGGGAAACACTTAAAGAAACTTAATCAAAATCAAAGTGCTAGAGGCTAGGTAACTTTTATAAAGGCAAAGTTACAGTGAAACCATTGAAAAATTATATAGAAATTATCATTAAAAAAAAAATTAATTGAAATCATTAAAAGAAATTATATTACAACAAAAGGAATATCGATTGCCGTTGGCATTAGAATTCTTATTAAGCAATTGGTAAGAGTTGCTTTTAAGCATAAAGGATAAACAAAATACATAACGATATATATATATATATATGTATACACATTCCTTTTCTAATTGTCCTGAAAACTTTAGATCAAGTTTAAAATACTCTGGAGATGTATAATAAACAAATGGTGCTAGATTTGTGTATTAACCAAATGTTTTAATTTAAGCTCGCTTCATTTTAATGCTTATGTATATGTCTGTGTGTGTGTGTGTGAGTGTGCTTGTATATGTTTCAATGTATTTTATGTTTTTGTTATTTTGTTTTTTCTTTGGTTTTCTGTAAAACTTTTAAAATTTTTATGGTGCAAGTTTATTTTAAACTTTTTTCCCAGCCGATGCCTACCCAAAAATGAAAAGAAAAACTTGGCAACTGATTCCCGTGGGCTTGTACGACAAAAGCAAGAATACATGTACATATAAAACGAGAAAAAGGGAAGCAGAGAAACAGAAAGAAAGAGAGACAGAGAGAGAAACTGTATATAGAAAGAGATGAAATATATGGTGACTGAGACTAAGAAAGTTGTTTTTGCGTATTTCCATTGTTTTGAAGTTGATTTTTTGACGCACTCGTCGTTGCTTATTATGTGGCACACATGCCCAGAGAGAGAGAGAGAGAGAGAGAGAGAGGTGCAAAGTGAGGAGAAAGAAGTGGTAAACTTTTTTAATTAAGGTAAGAATTCACACTGCTATCCCAGAAGCACTTGAAATCGATTTGACTTGAGTTTACTCTTAACAAATTCACCAGAGAGACCGCAAAGTCCATACATATTTTATGCCATGCAAGTTTGCCGACAAACTTTAATGCTTTAGTTAGACAAATCCTTTCAAGTGTGTACAACTTTTCTTTATGATATTTATGCCAGTTTCGATTTTGAATAGAATTAGAATGAATCATATCTGGATTCATACTTGTCAATGTCAAAAAGAGTGAATTGATAAATAAATTATTAGATTTCAACGTGTAAATGATTCTTTCTTCTTTTTTTCAATATATTGATCCTAGCCATTATAATATTAATACATATAAAAACGGTGGAATGGAACATACTAATTAATCTTAATGAAACATGGGATTAAAACACTGTGAGTGTCATTTAAGATTTTTATATTGAAAACGAAAAGATCGAAATGGAATAAATTTTGTTTGTTTCATTCCACTGTACCAGTTATCAACATGTGTGCATGCTAGAATCGAAAGTTTCATTTTCAAACTTGGAAATATGGAACAAAAAACAAAAAACTGCAGACTTTGACAATTATTACTTTTGGCACAAGATATTGAAAGAAAATTCAGCAAAAAAAAAAAAAAAATGAAATAAAAGAAAAAAAAGGAAATTGAAGCTGGCTAGAAAGCTCTGATAATGACTACAAAGTCGACATGGTTTTATGAGCGGAAAGATACGCGAATGACAGGCAACATATTGTGTAGTTTTTACAACCCAGAAAAAGGACAGACAGAGTTTTTTTTTTTTTTTTTTTTTTTTCTTTTTTTTTTTTTTGACTCACTAGAAGATGGCTAGCAATATGTATCTGCTTTCGCTTGCTCGCTTCCTCGTTGTTTTTGGCTCTCGCTCGCTCTCAATGCTTAGTAAACTTGACAACAGATTGACGCCAAGCCAAAAAATGGGTTTCGTGTCTATTTTTAGAAATTTTCCTCTAACAAAGGCTGAGGGGCAAAAAGGACTCTATCCTGAATATGTAATTTAACGGTCCAGGTTTTCTTCTTCTTCTTCTTCTTTTTTGTATTTTGTATTTTGGACTTTATTTTTCATTTTGCGTGTGTGGAACATAAAAATGAAATAAAAGAAGACAAATTAAAGTTTTTAAAGTGGATCACAGAACCGAACTACTTTAAAGATGATATTCAAGTTGCTTTTTCACTCACACTATTTTCTCTCTCTCTCGCTTTTTCTCTCTCCTTCTATTTGCCGGCAAGTGACTCTGGCTCAGTCTCAGCCGCAGTCCTTACACTCTCTAATTAACTGCGTTGCGAACTTTTCCAGTCGTTTTGGGGCAAATATGTTTGCCTTACTTTTGCTGGGGCATCTATGTATATACATGCATATGTGTGTGTGTGTGTGTGTGTGTTTGTTTGTATATATAGTATGTTGATGCGTGTGTATGTGTGTGTGTTTTTACAGAAGAGGCCAAAGCGCACTCGAGTGCAACTAACAGCTAACAGCTAAGTAATTTCAATTTGAAGCGCTCAACGTCAGCTTTGCCACACACCAGTAGAAGGAGGAGGAGGAGGAGAAGGAGGCCCATCAGCTTCAAAACCAACTCGTACGTACACGTACCAACTACGTAAACGTATGTATGTATGTATATACATACGTACGATGTATGTATGTATGTATATCTGCGCAATGCCTGCATATTAAAATGCTGTCAAAATTGCACGGCTAAATGTCATTTCATTTGGCATTGCTTGCTCTCGTTTTCCATTCGACACCCATTGCCACTCTATGCCGTTTCTCCTCCCTTCCACACTCATTCCATTCCCCTTTTCCCATATGCAAACATACATGCTTAAACGTGCATATGTATGTATGTATGTATGTATGTATGTACCTTCACTTCATTTAGTCAGCTTGTTAAGCTCTCAGGTTAATTTTGAGAAGATTCCATGAATATCCATATAAATGCACCAGTAATAATAATATAACCAGCAAAATCGATTCCAAATATTTGTCTAACTGCAAAACAGATGCAAAACAACTAAGAACTAACAGCTTTGCTTATTGTGTATCCTTACTCTCCATCCAATAAATATATACAAATATTTATAGACATAAAAATATACATACAATTGTCTAGTGCAGAGCCGAAAACAATCGGCAAATCTTAACCACACGAGCCGAACGAATGCCGAAGTGATCACAAAACGTTTGTCTCTCTGTTTGCTCTGCTTGTGAGCTCCATACAGGCAAAAAAAAAAAGTTTATTGCTTGCTTTGTTTTTATGAGATTTCTTCTATTTGTCTCAATGGTAACGGTTGTTTTTTTCATCCATAATTTTGCACAGTGTAAAGCAACTCTTATTTTTTGTGCGGTCTCATATCTCCCACCCCCACCCCTTTTATGTCGTTTTTTTCAATGTGGCGATCAAAGAGAGAGAGAGAGAGAACTAAACAGCTTGCTTTGTAGCTCTCCCCTCCTCTTTTTAACAGTTTCCATGACTATGTTAGGGGGTATCCCCACCTTAGCCTACAAACAGATGCAAAGGAATTCTCTTTCATACGTAAAGAATGAATTCTATGTTGGAATGTTTGGAACTAGCATTTAACTCATTCCAATTTATTCATTTTATTTGTTAAATGAATTCCTCATTTGATGCGTCGTCACAACATTCATATCCAAGTAATTCTTTCAAGTATTTTTTATCATTTTATTTCTGCTTTATTCCAATTATTGTTGCTTTACCCTAATCTACAGAAGGAGATCCTTAAGTAGCTGGCAAAGGGGACTTAAATTGAAATTATTCGTTCCAATTCTTTAATAGAACTCCTTCTGCTCAATCCTTGGATGCTGGCAACCAATTTCCTTAGCCTGCTGGTTACAATGTAAGCAAAGTTAATCACTTAATAATTAACAAGTCCATTTTCATACTACCAAAAACTTTTGCTTTTTGTACTACAAATAATCAAAGAGAGAAAAAAAAAAAAAGCCCATAAAATAAAATGAAATAAAATATATAAACAGTTCATTGTTAACGAATCCAAAGGCTCAAATTTATCGATTTTCGATGTTCTTTGTGCGTGTGTGTGTGGGTGTATATGTGTATTTCTCTCTCTCTCTCTCTCTGTCTCGCTTTCTAATTCAAATTTGTGGCAACACATGTCGCTACATTCCATGCCCAAGATATGGAGGGCGTCTGAGAAGGCAAATGTCAAAGGGGAATCAACGCAACAAAACAAAAAAAGAAGAAAAAGGGAAAAACGAACGGAAAAAGAAGAACGAAGGGCAAAAGAGAAAAGACGATTTTGAAAAAAGGACAATACGCTCGGCAGCCTGTTGAATGTCAAAAGTAACAACTGACTGACAATGAAAGCCATAATAACGTGTCTCTGTAGATGTATGTAAGTGTATGAATGCGTGTAGATGTATGTATATGTAAGTGCGTGCGTGTGTATGTATGTGTGTGAATGTGCTTTGTGTGGGTGCCTACTTTTTTGACTCAATTGGATTTGGCCTAATGATTGCATTGCTCGAATCAAACACATACATACATACATACATACATATATCCACAGTAATTGACTCATAATGCTTGCCTAAGGCCCAAGTAGAAGTAGTAGAGCAATTATGTTTCTTAATTTGCTTATGCATATGATGAATCAAGCAACAACAACATCAACAACAAGCAAACAAACAAACAAAGAACAACAATTAACAAGACTTTCATTCAATGTAGAACAATGTACATACATATGTACATACATATCAACATACATACATATGTACATACATATGTAAAACGAACAAAAAGTAGAAAAAAAATGCCCTTCTAAGCCGCAGCTGCATGCAGCAGAAAATCAAACAAAAAAGTTTGAAAAAAATTTTTATTGAACAGGTGATAACCTGTTCCAAAAGGATCGACCCGAAAGTAAGCTTTAAAAAAAACGAAAAAATATAAATGTTTATTGAAAATGAATCTTTTTTAATTTGAATGAATTAAATAGTTGCAGGACTTACAGAGAGATGCTGAATTGGATTTATATACTTTTCTATATATATAATATTTCGTATAATTTAAGCAACTGGCTAACCTTTTTCCACATTCTCCATACAGGGTATAGAAAGAGGAAGTAAAAAAAAAACAAGAGGAAGAAGAAAAGAATGTAACAAAAAACACGAAAAAGGATGCTGTGTGTGAAACTACACCAAACAACAGCAAAAGCAACATGATAAAGGCACAAAAATCAATTTTTTGTGTACATTTTATTTTTTTTTTTTTTTTCTCCTTTCCTTTCTTTTCCATTTCAATTTTTGCACTGCGTGTGAAAGCAACAACAAAAGGCAAGGGACAACAACAAATATAACTAAAAAAAAATGCGTGCGGTGGCAAATGCTTTCATATAATACAAAAAAAAAAAACAACTAAACTGAGAAGAAAAAAGGATAACACTAAAACAAAACTAAAAGCATGAAAAAGTTGTTATACCCTTTGCAAGTTGAATTTTTCATTGAAAAAAAAAACGATTTAAAAGATAAACATGATTCACTTAATTTTAACAAACATTTAGCTAACACAGGAATAAAGGGCCAGATGTGCCAGATTATATATATATATACATATATCTTTATATGTGTGTAATGTATTTACTACATTTATTTAAAAATAAACTGCCTGAAATTAAGGTTTCATTCATCTTTATTTGTTTTATTCAACTTATGTTTAAATTTACAAACATTTTCTTGAAGTTTAATTAAATTTATGATTTATATGAAATCTTGAAAAAAAATAAAAGAAATTGGGTAATAAAAGCTGAATTCATCTCTAAATCTCCATTTCCAGTCAAGTAAAAAAAAAATTCAATTATTAATTGCATTTTTAATTTAAATTTTAGTCTTGAAAATAAATATCTATTTGAACTAAGATCTGTTTATATAATACAAACCAAGCTTGATATTTTATTTTAAATTTTCATATGCTACTTTATTTCAATATTGATAATTATGTTTATTTGGCGTGCGTTCTTTTTGGCGTATTAATTGTGGATGACATAACATAAGGTTAACAGAATGTTATATATTACTTAACATAAACTGTTACTCGTAGGTAACTTAATGCTATGCTATGCTAATGAGTCAATTGTGCACGTTGCCATTTTTCATATATTTTCAACAAATATATTTAAAACATTTATTTCAATCAATTTCAATTTCTCTTAAATAAAAAATTAAATGTTTTTAATTTAATTTTGAGCTCTATTACATTAACATTTAATTTTCTAAAAGATTTCTCTTTTTTTATCATTTGCTTCTTTTCTTTTCAATAATTAGTGGAGCTTATACAATTATATATATATGTATATAGATATCTGATAGATCATATATATATAATAGTTAATCAATTTCTTTCTTCTTTTTTTTTAAGATTTGCCATAGAGTATTTCCAAGTCGTTGCTTGCACTTTTTCTATTATTTATAAAATCTTTTTTTTTGCTTTGATTTTGATTATTTTACAGACTTGCACAGACACTTTCTGCTTTGATTTCTTGCCCCTCCCCCACACTTCGCCTCATCCCCTCACCCTTTTTCAACCATTTTGAGACGTTTAAAAGAGAGAAAATGAAATTTATGCCGACATCGCCTATATTTATAGACGCCTTCCACCTGTCTTGCCAAAAATCACTTACGAAATTAAATTTTCCTGCCACTGCCGCCGCCGTCTACTCCGCTTGTCTCTACACTTTTCTGTTTCTTCTTTCATTCGTTGTTCTCTCACTCTCTCACTCACTCTATTATTGCTTTCACTTTCTTTAGATATATCATTTTGTACTAATCGGCAGCAAACATTTCATTTCAATTACAAACACATTCAATATTATTGCTAATGTTTTTTAGTATCTTTCACATGAAATATTTCTCCCTTCATTCTGTTTTCCATGTTAATGAGATTCTAATCTACATTGAGTGGAGCTAAAATGAAAATAATAAAACAATAATAAACAATGCAAGAATTGGGCTAAAATTAAATTAATTAAGCGCAAAAGTTTATGCAAATGAATTTTCAAATTCAAATTGAAATTTATATTAACTTGCTAACTGGTAACTAGATAAATGTTTGCAACAATTCATTCAATCTATGGAAATCTGTTTAAAGGGAATGTATATAAGGATAACTGATTCATTGGACAAAACCTTCATTTTGTCCTTGCTTCGCTCTCTTCTTCTCTCTGTCGTCCATTGCAAAGGGGACACAGGGGAAATCTCCAAGGAGCACATTCATGAAAGCATTGGAGCAGCAATTCTTAATATATTCATAAATGTTTAAGGGATAACACCAACAAAAGGACATTTGCTACTTTAACTTTTCATTTAATAGTTTTTTCTTCTTTAATTGTTTACTTTATTTACTTTGTTAGAAAGTCCTTTTGAAAATCAAATAAAATTATATTATCTCATAGGGCTTTACTTTGTATTTTCATATTCTTCCTTGGCATGTTTCTGTATAGAGCAGGGGGGGGGTAATTATATTTACAAGGCACACGAAGGCCCCAAATATTCGTTTAGCTCTCCCCCCAATTTAAGTCAGCAAAAGATTCTTGTTGTTCTCGCATTTACTTGTTTTTAACAAAAAAAAAAAAAAATAAAACAGAAAATAATACGACAAAATAAAATTTAATTTGAATAATGTAATTGCTTCATTCCATCAGAATCGACAAGCTTAGAGAAATTGTAACTTTGAGTATATTGACTTATTAATACCCTTGATGGATTCCCTATCATAAGATAAACAATTTCTTTTAACAACTTTAGATTGAAGAATCGAAACCAAGTTAAAAGTGAATGCAAAACCTTATGCTCATCCTATACATGAATATATATACCTATGTACCTATATGTCTGTCTACCTGTGTGACATATTTCTAATGAAAATGTATATGCCCATTTAAATGAGAGCAAAGGAAAATGAAAACAAACAATTTTATTTCAATAAAATGCTTTCTGGTAATGGCAACAAATTTAAATTTCAAGAAATTAGTCAACAACAATTCAGAAAGCAAATATGTTTCTGCATTCTAATGTAAAACCAAAAAAACCAAAAAAAAATACATATAAATAAAAACAAGTGAAATAATTTATTGAAAAGAGGCCATCATACAGAAGAAGACTATGTAGTAGAATATAAAATGAATGCCCGCGAGTATAAACCAAATATATTTATATATATAAAATCAAGTACAATATATACACTATATAATTTATTAATATAGAATTCCTTGTTTAATAACTACAATAAGCTAATTTTGTTGCAAATTGATTGCCAAAGATAAAAGGAAAAAAGTATTTTTCATAAACAAATTACAAAATTGTAATTTATTTGTAATTTTTAATTTGTATTTGAATAGAATTTTAAACAAAAAAAAAGTCTAATGAATAATCAAGGCACTAAAAGCTATTTAAGTTCAATTATGCTATGGCATACTTTATACGATAAGAAGATAAATTTAATGAATGAATTCATATTAACAGGAAAGAAATTAGTATTATAGGATTGCCAGGATTCTTAGGTGTCTAGCCAGTTTATTAGTGCTTCTGTAACAATTTGCTCTTTCACTGTGTAAACATAGCTCCATTCATTCTCATCATTTGGATAAAGGATAGAGCTATCAACATATAATTCCCTTTTTACTAGATCTGCATACCATAGAGGCAGATCTCTTTGGGCTTTCAAAGTCATGGATCTTCTCTTGTTAATTTGCTGCCTTCTAAAATGTACACAAAGTAAGACGTTTGTCAAGGATAATACCAAGGTATGGAGTACCAACAAAGAGTAAGTCAAAGAGTAAGTAACCTTTGCCAGCTATAAAACTATGATCCTTGAGATCTTTCTTATATTATTTTGAATTTGAAATATTAACAATTGATTCCAGCAGCAAACATAAAAGCTTTAATTGCAACTCTTTTTTTTTTATGATACATTTACTAGTAGATACCCTGCTTCATTTAGAATTTTATAGTGCAAGCCTTAAGGTATGCAACAGTAAAATGATTCTAAATTGTTAAGAATATTTGTACCCAAAGCAACTTGTTCAGCTTAGTTGTGGATTCTTATCTAAATACGAATAAAATTGTCTACTGGATTGACTTAAGCATCATTTAGCCAAAGATTTACCTAATCACTTGCATAACTTCTATATGTACTCTATTTTTTTTTTACAGTGTACAATATGAAACATTATCCCCAATAGGCGCTTAAATTCTATTGCTTAAGCGGTATCAAAATGTCACAAAATGTTGTTATTGTTTTTAGTTGTGATTAATGTAATGTTACTTTAGGTGTGTGTGTGTGTTGGTGTGTTGGTTTTATTTTCTCTCTGTTCGTTTACACGTTTTTGTTGTTGTGCTGTTTGTTTTTTGTTCAGTTTTGGCTTTTATTGTTTTGATGCACTCGCTGGCTGTACTATATAGTTGGCTTTCATTTTGTTTATATTGCACACACACACACACACACACACACGCACACATATGGATCATTAATTATTTATTTGTTTGGCTACTCACCGACAGTTGTTGTGGCCGCAAATCAATCAAATTGCTGGAAGGTTGATTTTACTTTTTCTTGTTCGTTTTTAGGTATTTGTTTCTCTCTTTTCTACTTTTTTTTTGTTGTTTTTTGAGTTTTTTGTTTTTGTTTTTGGTTTTTTTTTTTATTTGTGTTGTATGTGGCTTTATGTTTTTGTTTTTAGGTTCTTTGACTTGTCGATTTGATCAATTCTTTTGGATTGTTGCTTTACGTGATTTATGGGCTAAAGAAGTTTATTTACTTAATTTTCTTTCGACATTTGGACATTATTCAATGCAGATTTGATAATTAATTATCAAAAAAAAAAGAGGTTTTGCGACAATTGTGATTTACGTGTAACGAGACAAATCCCTCCCCCCTAATATATGCAATAGAATATCTTTCTTACATTACCATAAACATAAATAACAAGAATAACATTGAAAAAGGCAATTTGTTTTTCTTTAAATTCATTAATTTTGATATATATTGACATTTAAATACCAGTTAACTACATTGAAAAGGTCTTAATGTCTTTTAAATGATGGCTTTTCTATGCCACCGCAAAGTATGCAATACTTTTTATTGTGATTTCAGTTTATTAGTTTGTAAATGTAAGCTTAAGAAAACCTTTTGGATTAGAGCAATGGACACTTGAATATCATTCGAATAGTCTAATAAATTGAGTGGTATTCAATGATTCACTTGTGATTAAAATTGTTTTCCCCATCTAAGCTACTATTAGGTATAGTTATTACCATTGGCATCATGTTCATCATCATCATTATTATTAATAATAATAACATCATTTCTATTGGCAAATATTTATGAACATAAATATTGGCTAGAAATTGCCATATGTGGCCACCTTGCATTTTGCACAAATTACAAATTACAAATTTAATTTTCATTTTCATTTTTCGGATGAAAATCAATTTGTTTATGCCATAAAGTCCATAAGAAATGCACCATTTAGAGAGAACTCTGTCTTATGAATGAACCGGCGCAAGTGTGGGCGTGTATGGGCTCGATCTGTATTGTGCGAATCAAACACATGATAAAAATCAACCAAAATATAATGTTTATTGATTGCATAAGGTAATCATCATTTTTAGGTGGCAATTTGTGTGTGTTTTTTTCTCCTTTTTCCTTTTGGCTTTTCTTGAACCTTACAAGTGGTCTTGGCATCTGCCTTTTGTGTGTTTAAATTGGGGCAATAATGCGATATGCGTTATTTTTTCTATCAGCAAATTAATAAATAGGAAACATTGCTTTGAAATGCCAAAGATTATTATTGCTTTTCTAGGGGATTTCCCAACAAAAATGGTAAGTAATTTAAATTATTTAAACAATTTAATGATTCTCTTCTAAATTATCATCATATATAGGACGAAGAATAAGTTCTTAATCAATGAATCTTCTTTTAAAAACCTTTAAAAAGACATCATTTCAACTTAAATGCATATTTGATTGATGTTGGCTCTAAATTTCAAGAGAGTTTCATTACATTTGCTTCAACGAAAGACTATTTTAATGTGAGCCCATGTGGCGTATGAGTGATAATTTTTTATGGTAGTATAAATCAAAGGCTGTCGTCTATTTTTCCAGAAACTTAAACTGAAATGGAGTACATTTCCCATTTCCTTTGAATTCCATTCTTATGTTGTTTCTCTCTTCTTTTTTTTATAATTATTGCAACAACATGGCAAATGCAATTAAATGTTTGCCAATGTATGTGTTTTACGGAATGTGGGTGTGTGTTTCAGTATATATATATATATATATCTGTGTGTGTGTGTCTATGGGTGTGCCTGGTTCTTTCTTTCGTTATTTACTTGTTTTGTTTTTTAATTAAAAATTGAAACCGAAGCGCCCAAGCAGCTTAAATATTTAAGCAGGGAGACAAGAGAGAACAGACACAGGCACAACATTCACACACACACACACACACACACACATGAGCATCGAGATTAAAAGAACGAGAAGAAAGATGTCAGAAAGAGAAAAAGTCTGTAGGCTATATAAGATTTTCATTTAGAATTAGACCGCAAAAACTGATCAGTTCCTTGAAATCAAAGTTTAAGTAGAATCATCTATGCCCAAATCTTTAAGAGAGTATAAAACTGATTTCAAAATTTTCAATTTGCCTTATCTATATAACATAAATAACCGATTTCTTTACTATAATGGTTCTATATATGGATCTTTGCTGTGTGATGTAGTCGGAGATGCTTTCTCAATGAAAGAGTACAGAAATGCTTAATTAAATATGCACAGCAATTCACGTTATCTCACTTCCATTCTACCCTCTTCCCAATTGACTGTGCTATTTTCATTCACTATGTTTTTTTACGTTTTTTCCTTGTTCTCCTTTTCATTTTCTTTTTTCTTTCTCTTTTTTTTTTAAACCAAACAAAAGCTAAACCTTATAAAGTCTCTCGAGACACAAACACATAGGTGTATGTAGGTTTTAGGCGTTGGCCAATGTATTTAACATTTGGGAATTAACACTTAAGGCCCAAATGGGCAAATCCAAGCATTATCTGGTTTTTCAATTTAAATCAGCTGTGCGCTTAAAAGTATGCTATAGAAAATCTCGAGTTTTTGCTATCGTTTCGTATAAATACAAGAGAAGGAGAGAAATTGAATGTATGTTTCTTTTTTCTGTCAATTATTTACAGCTACATCATTTATCAATGCCATCAGATAATATTTTTCAATATAACTAAATAATGATACATCAATCTGATCTATCTGTTATATACATACAGATATTTTTAATGTCCCATTTCATTATAAATATTTCAATCATACAATTCGGAAACACTCAAGGGGAATACTAATTCAAGATTATTTATCTTTCTTCTGTTGTTAGTTGTTTTTGGATATTAAGGTTCCTGTTTAGTTATTTCTATATTATTTACTTTAAATTTTTATATAGTTTTTGTAAATATATTATTTTTTGTAGTTTTGCACTTAAATACACTATCAAACACTTTTCGAAATTGTCTTTAACTTACACCACAAACAGTTTCATTCATCTGTTATTCTCCATACAATTTTGCTAATAATTTATTCTATTTTCTATTTATTTAATTTCTTTTTTTATTTATGGAATTTTTTTCTATCAATTTTTTTATCTTTAATTACATTAATTTTCTTTTTTTAATATTTTTTAATTTATTTTTTATATTTTTGAATTTTTGCTTTAGATTTTTGAGTGCCGCGCCAAAAAAAGACACCACCAAAAAAAAAAGGTTTGGAACAACAAACACGTTGTGCTGTCGGCAAAGCTGAACGAGAACTGAAATCAGTTTCGAGCAGGCATCATCATCAGCGGCGGCGGCAGCAAATGGCAGCAACTGCGGCAGCAGCAGTGGAGACGACAACGTTTTCGGTTTCAGTTTCGGTTTCGGTTTTTTTCTTCTTCATTTGCTTTCCTTCTTTTTGTGTTTGTGTGCTGTCGGTGCATTTCGTATCAAATCGTTCCTCATTTGCAAACAATTTTATCGCATGCGAGAAACGATGATTCAAAGACGTGGCGGGAAATTTTCCCTGACATACGATTAGGAAAATTTCCCAATGACTTGTCGCAACGGCAAGACGAAACGTCCAACATTTGCCTGGGGGACGAATAAGCAAAAGAGAGATAGACATAGCAAGAGAGAGCGAAAGGGAGAGAAAGCAGCAGCAGCAGCAGCAGCACCATCAGCGGAAAAATGGCAATGAAATTGTGGGCCTACCTGTTGCTTAGCAACTAAGCCACAAAAAAAAAAAAAGAGAGAAAAAACAAGAAATTATAAGAAAACGGGAGCGTACAAGTATCATTATAATGCCTAAAACTGTAAAAAAAAAACTGTAAAAAGAAAAGAAAAGTCACAACAAGTTGTACATAAATAAGGAAAAAGGGAAAACACAAAGCACAAAAGGAAGACCTTGATAAATCTCTATCATAGATGGCACACAATTGTCATCTCTGGAAAAATGTTGGACAATTTGTCAACTATTTACATAAATACATTTGATTTACTTTGAAGAGGGTTAAAATTAAATAAATAGCATTAGTTCTAAATAAAAAAGGGAAAATCCTCTCCCATATGTGTGTGTGTGTGCGTGTGTGTATGTATTTCAACCACAAAGATCAAGTTTCAACAGATGACATTGAATAAAGAAAGAAGTTGAAATAGTTGAAAATTAATCAATAAATTGTTAAATTATTTGTTTTTATTTTTAATTTATTTTAATAGTCACCGGAAAAGAGAAATCCTTTGGAATTAAATATAAATTTAATATTTAAGCAAATTGATTAGCTTCTAATAATTAATTCAGTAAAAGTCTAAATTGGAATTTCATAAATATTCACTTGTGTAATTTTCCTTTTTAATGGGAAATTTTATACTGTAGCCACATGGCTAATATTATTTTCATTTATTTCTTATTTAATTGCTTTCAATTTTCATTGGGAATTAAGTTCAAGGTGAATTGTATTGCATATATCCTATCCTGTACACTCTTTACATGTTAATAAAAGGATATATGTACACACACACACACACACACATATATATATAAAATATATTTTACTTGTTTTGTATTCTCTTTCACTTTGTGTTTTCTTTTACTTTTTAGAATTCTTATAGGGTATTTCATAGTCGACTCTGACATTTTTATGGTATTTTCTTCTAGTGGCAACAAGTTGGTGCTGATGATTTTCACATTTAATTGATCAAATTATTGAAATTCTATTTTGAATACGTTTGCTTGATGTTTTTTAGCTCCGTTGCTTGTTATTTCTCGATGTTTGAATTTGTAACATGACTGAGGACAAACGGAATGGCAAATACAAAAACAAATACACGCACACACACACACATACACACGTGTACCCACTCACGCTAAAACACACACACAGGAATCAGATGAGAAATCCTAAATAGAAAAAAAAAGGTGGACTAAGTGGAAGAGAATGAGGGAGCAAGAGGAACCAAAGACATCGTTGTCGTTCTCGTTCTTGTCCTCGTCCTTGTCGTCGTCAAAGATGTCGTATTCGAAATTTGTTGGCAAGTGGGTGAGCGAGTGTAAACAGGAAACGTGATATTTGACAGATGAGTGTAGATATTTAGATACCAACATAAATACTACTTACGCCTGCTGCCATCCTTATGCTATGCCTTCTTCTTTCACTCCCCCTGTCTCTGACTTCTTCCATTGTATTCATGTCTCCCCGGTATCTTATTGATTTTCTGCTATAGCTTTCACTTTTTGCCCAAGACACACACACACACACACACACACACACGCACACACACATTGACACACGCACCTAACGAAGAAGGAAGAACAAAGTGAACAGAATGAGATGGAAACCAAGTCAGAGACAAAGAAGAATTTAAGGGTGCAAAAGAATCGAAATAAGCAAATATTTTGATGGATTAATGCTTTTTGGTTTTCTTTTTTGTTTTTGCACTTTTTTCTTCATTTTCTTTTGCTTTTCCTTTTCTTTCTTTAGCAAACAAACTAAAAGTGTGGAAATATTTCTCCTCTCTCAAATAATATTTTTACGAATTATGTTTTTTTAAGCATGTGCCCAAATAAGTAGCATATTGAAGGGGTCAACATGTCGTATGAGTGATATTAGAAAACAAGTTTCATTTTCAATTGTTGCCAAACAAAAAACGGCTAAAGAATTGATACTATTAGTATTAATTTTCTCTCAATTCAGTTAACAAAATAAGCATAAAATATCGGTTCAATATATATATACTTTAATTCATTATAAATCAAATGGATTAAACATATTATATTGAATCTTTATCTTTGTTCTTGCTGAACAAGTTTCACGTTTTTCTTAAATTCTTTTTCAGATTTGTTCCATTTCAATTGTCGTGTGGAAAGCAAAAGAAAGTTAATTGAAAAAAGATATAAATTTTCTTTTTCATTTCCTTTAATGGGGAAACAGTTTTCCATTTTGCAATCACTTTCTTAATAATATTTATGGACATAAAGAGAAATATAATAAAATTATGCTATGCAAATGAGTTTGCATTATTTTCTTTATATATATATTTCGATATGTATATGTATATATATGTATATGTATTTTGTTTTTGTACTCACAGTCATAATAGTCATATCGATCCGCTTCGCTGGGATTATTGCTTCCCATGATGATGCCAAAAACTGCAAAGATGGTGACAAGCGAAACGAGAAATGAGAAAGAAATTGAAGAGAAAAACACAAAAACAATTTGGTAAAACAATGAAAAACAACCGAAACTAAATAAAATACAAAATAAAATCAGAGCAATTCAATGAACAAAACAACACCAAAAAAAGAAAAGCCAAATGAAAATAACTAGACGCTAAAAGGGTTAAATGGAAATCCGATAAAAAACAAAAAAAAAATGAACCACAATACTCCCACAGATAAATCGAGTTTAAATTGAAGCGCATTGAGTGGTTTGTGGATGGATGAATCATGCGGGGGCGTGGGGGTGCTTGTCTGTGTGTGTGTGTGTGTGTGTGTGCAGATTTTTTGGGGTTTGTTGCTGTGGGCGGGTAAAACAAGGGAAAATAATTTCACTGGAATCAATCAAAAAGCTGGCAAATGCAAATTGCTTAACCCAATGGAAAGCAATCCGTTGTCTGTTTTGAAGATAACTTGGAAAATTTAACATATTTCTTCTTTCTTACGACTACAGCGAGAGAGAGGAGTGGTGGTCTTGGGATAAGTTAGTAACGAAATGAATATATATAACTTTTACAAATCATCTTTATATATCTATATATAGTCACTATAAATTTTGAATAGTTTCAGATGACTTACATTTGGCAAAACTTCTGCGAATCCGATGAAAACACTCACGATAACGCGATAATTGCTGATGTTCATGCAATTCGATTTGCTGCGAACCGTTTTGTATGCAAATTATTGGAGCCAATGGAGCAATGCGACAATGACTGTGGCTACGACTACGACGACGTCGTTCCAACAATGGAATTGCCACAAAATTGCTAGCACCAAGATTAGATTGCGGTTGTGGACTGGCTGGAGCAACAATTTGAGATTCCAATTGGGATATATCACTATTATTATTATTGCTGTTGTTGCTGTTGTTGTTTTTGTTGCTGCTGCTGTTGCGGTTGCTGTTGCTGATAATGGTAACAACATTGACCATGCCAGGCGTGGCTGTAAATAGAAATGGGGAATATTGTGTCAAAAATTAGTGATTCAATTACAATTTGGTATTCAACAAAATAAGATTTGACTCAATTCGACTATGCCGAAGTTTGTACACCCTTGCAAAATGTTCCATTTAGCAATTTAGGGTTAAAAAGGACTCTGTTTTGTACTGTTCTAATTACTGTGCTCTAATTACTCTTAATTTGATCATATATTTTCTATTCTAGCTTTATGATATACTTCACCGATTCTGATTGTAGTCATATAAAGATATATACCAATCTGTCAAATTTCTAATTGGGTTATAAAATTCTTGCTCTAGAACTCGTTTTCGAACGATTATTTCTATGGGAACTATATGATATAGCCGTCTGATTTAGACTATTACAATATATTTAAAGCGTATAATAAAAAGGAGATTCTATCTAAAATTTGACCATGATAGCTTTAAAACTGAGAGATTTATTAGCATCGATACAAACAGATGGGCAGATAGATCGAGGAACATACGGACATATAGGGAGAAGGATATAGCTATAGCAATTCATCTCAAGATCTGCTGATCAAGAGTAGTTATACTACATATAGTAAGAGATTCTTTCATTAATGGCACTCTTAAGAAAGTTAATATACCCTTTTCATAGAGCATTTCACTGTTCACTGATTACATTGAATTCTACTTAGAATTCCAATAAGTTTTTAATACAATTATCTCACTTTTATTTAGTTTTGATAATTGCCAAATAAGTCTTTTCTATATAGGATGAGAGTATTTAAAGTTGGTGTTATATGTGCAATGCAATTTAAAGGTAAAATAATACTCACAACGCACAAAACTAGGAATTTATCACCCACTTATGACCCGAAAATGCAACACATTTGATTTATTCATTCGACATTTACTTTCCGCCACATTCTTTCTAGTGAAAACTTAGAAGAAAAAATACAAAAAAATGTTTTCAGCTTTTATTGAAATGACGACTTTTACAATACCCTTGAGATACCAACTATGCATAATGCAGAAAGTTGTTCAAGTTCTTTGGCCAAGTTTATACTTGGACCAGGATTAACTTATGCATTTGCTTTTACAGTTTTACATGGCATTAGACAATTGTAGAGTAAATACAAAGTACTTTTAGCTATCCTTAGACCACATAGTTACAGGGTACTACCATTTGTGTGTTCTGTTACCCATAGCCCTTCTTGGCCAAAAAAAGCATTGGCTAATTTCTTTTTGGCCCATTGCCAAACCAAACCTCAGCTGCAGTGACAACGTCGACGACTGTTTTCGTCTTTTGGTACTTGGTGTCTTGGTTGCGGTTATGTAGTTTTGTTGGCCATGTTTATTTGTTGCATATTTTGGTTGAACCCAAATGTAAAAGCCAAAATACTAAACAACACTTTTTGTATACCCTTACGAATAGGCAAAAGGAAAAGATATGCCAAAAACTTGCTCATAAGAAAGTTACCCCAAAGCAAATCTTGAAGTTCTAAGTAACCAATCAATTGGTTAGATTATTCATCTATATAGGTAAGATCTAACAAGTGAAGGAAATTCCTTTAAAAACTTACTCGGAATTTGTAGTTTACCCTTCTTACAAATGGTAATCCATATATATACCTACACATATACATTCGTACATACCACAAAATGTTGCATATACAAGAATTGAAATTCAACAGCCTGTTGCCTAGTAGTAAATTCCAAATTTTTGTGATTCATAATTTATGAAAATTCTCAAGTGGCATTTGAAATGTTTATGCTGTGAATATTTTGTTAAAATGTTTGTTTATAAATCTTTTTCTTTTCGCTTCTTTGCCTTTTCTTTTATTAAGTAATTTATTTAATTGTGTTGGTCATTGATAAAGGACAAAGCAAATTATTTCCCTCACATTCTATATACATATATATATATATATATACACATCTATTTATTATTTGTTTACTTTGTTTTGTGCTTTCAATTTTACGCTTTTGCCGTTAGCAGCAGCAGCAATTGGTTATTAAAACAAACGGCTTTAGTTTTTGGATTTTACGCACAATTTCCGGGGCCAAAAATGAAAACCATATGAAAATGTTTTTTCATGGAGAAAGGAAGACATGAAGCGGACAGTGGCAGATTTACGGGGGCAGGATAAAAAAACGTTGGCAAAAGAACTTAACGAATTTTACATTTTTGTGCTAAAGAATAAAATCCGCTTTCTTAGCTTTAAGGGGAGAGGAGACGAGCTTGGCCCCCTCTTTCCTGTTCCGCCCCTGGAAGCAGGTTGATATATGTACATACACTCACACTCTACATATACATACATACATATTTGTGTGTGCGAAAAGTAAAAATTGTAAAAGGGAAAATGCAACATTTTGGGCCACCATCAATTACTTTGTAACAAATTTTTGTATATTTTTTGACATTTTCATAAATAAATATATTGCACACAAGTATGTATGTATGTGTGTGTGTGTGTGAAGTTGCGTATTTGTATTTGTGGGTCAATATCAAATAAACTAACACATTGTACCAAAAATATTTTAAAATCATCAACAACAACAACAACAACAACAACAAACGATGGAAAAGTAAGAGCAGTCAAGGTGAAAAAGTTTTTTAATCTTCTAGTGGAATCAACAATTTTGTATTAGATCAATTACAAAATGACAAAAAAGGAATTTATTTAAAGGCTCAATCAAAAAACATTCCAATAACATTCCACGTTTCGTTTCCTTTTCATTTTGTTCCATTTTGTATGAGCAGCTCAATCAACAGCTTGTGCTATGAGTTGGCAGAGCTACTTCACTCTCTCTCTCTCTCTCTCTCTCTCGCTTGCTTACTGTTGTATTAATAGGACACACAATTAGTATAGAAAATTCAATATAATACAATCTAATCACTTTTTTTGTTCTTTGTAAAAGAGATCAAGTTACAGCACTTCGCCAGCTAAACAAATTAAAAACTTGAAAAACTCGTGCTAACATTTTTTTTGTTAGAAATTGGATCCATATGTATGTATGTATGTATGTATGTTTGTATGTATATATGTATGTACTTTGGTATATAGGGTACATTAGATGTCGGTTAATGTTACGCTTTTATTTTAATTTAAGCAAATTATTTATGTATTTCATACATCTGCGTGTATGTATATAAGTGAGTATACACACATACATACATACATACATACATACTATATGTATGTATAATTATTTAGTATTGTTGTCAGAACACTGAGCACATGAAACTCATTTGCACTCAAGTGCTGAGGCTGCTAATTTACGCCCCATTAAATGTTAGACAGCAAAAGCGTTAAATGAGCTCGACAATGAACTGAGAAAATAACATTGTCAACGACATAAAATGGGCTAATTGTTATTTTGCATCATCTTTTTGTTGTTGTTGTTGTTGTTTTCTTAGCACTTGTTTTGTTTCGTTTGTGTACCTAAAAGTATGCTAGAAGAAATGCGTTCAGTTTCGTTTAAAAATTCTAGTTAACACAATTATTAAACGTCTGGAAAATGTAATACAACGCATTATCTTATTTGCGTTTCTGGTTTTTTCATTTGATTTTCTGTTTTACGTTATTGTTATTGTTAGAATGATGGTTTTTTTTTAATACCCTAGCCTAAAGGGTATACCAAATATACAATCTATTACTCAACTAAATATTGATACACATAAATCTTTGTAATATAGATCAAAAGAAATTGGTATTTCATTTGAATGGAAATAGTTTTTGCAAGGGTATTTTTTTTTTATTATTTTAGAAACTGTTCAGTTTTCTATCCCAAACAAAAATATATTTCAATAGAATTTCTCTTTACGAAAGAAGGCCAAAAACACAAAATATTTATATTAATGAAAAACTGTAAACTGCCATATGAGTAGTATATACCTTCGATTTCCAGATTAGATCAAATCAGATGAGATGAAATGAAATGAGTTGAAATGAGATGATCCAAAATATGTATAAACAAAACAATAACAAAAAAAAAAAATACAAAATAACAACCAAGCAACAACACAAAGAAGGGAAAAAAAAATCAGTTTATATGCAATGAAGAACATGTTCCAGATATTGTTTAGATTTCTCAAGATTTTCGTCTCTATATAAATATATATATATATATATATAATGGATCTGTTGTTGTTATAGTTTCAGTCTTTCAATTGCAAATTGATTGGTTATAAACATTAACCAAAAAGTCAACAAATGTCCAAATGCCACATCAACTAACAGTTAGTTAACTTATAGTTAAGAATCAGCCAAATATACATATAAGTCTCAAAGTATCTTACTTTCGAATCCATATATCCTTTTATCTTTAAATTACATTACTTTCTTAGTCTACCACATGGAAAAAGAAATTCAAAAATTATCAAAACATTTCTTTAAAAAATTTGAAATATGTTGCCCTTGGGCATAAACATACATTTGAGCATTGACTCTGATATCATAAAACCTGTCTGGACCACTTTTTAAATTTTAAAAAATTTATATATGAATATTATGGCAAGTTATTCAAAATAACAAAAGAAACACATGTTGTTTAATAAACAAACAAAAAAAAAATAAGCAAAACCATCTCATTAATCAGTCTCGGGAATATGAGAGTATGCATTATGAATTTCCTTTCTTCAGATTATCAAAGGAAGATTCTGGCAATGCAAATCCCAAGACTCTAATCACAATTTATACAGAGTTCAAAATTGAATTGGCAAATGCCAAATGTTTTGCCGGCTAAAGGTCAATTAACATCATGGGGGGGGGTAAAATGAATCACGATCCTCTATGGACACTATGTACATATATCCATTTGGTATATTCCCACTAATTAAACCAATTCTACGTATTATCATGTGAAATCAGGCATTAACATGATCATCATCACCTACACAGAAACGACTATAAACAATAACAAACAAACAAACAAAAACACTTTTTTGTGGAAAACAAATAAAAAAAAATATTTGCCAATTTCCGTTGCAATTTCAACCAAAATGCAAAGAGAGGGCAAAGAAGTCGGTGAAAACAAAAACAAAAATGTTCGAAATCAAGTAAAAAACAGAACGATAGAATAAGTTAGAATCAAGTCGACAGATATATACCCTAACTATTTAGTCATATAATTTGATAATAAAAGGATTAAGAAAAAGGATAAGAGTAGAGTAGAAACAACTGAACATATACATATGTATGTATGTATGTGTAAGCCCGATTAGATCGGATATATTTATAACGATTCTTGTATGCAATTGCAAGGGTATTCCAAAAAAATATTCCAAAGGAACCATATGTTTAACCTATATCTGTACATATATATCTACATATGTATGTAGTTCTTTTGGTTATGGAAAAATTTCATCAGTGTTTATTTATTTTATCAAATTATATGGATATATACAATATATATATATATATGTATATTGGCTACTCATATTATATAAATTGAAATTGGTTTTAGTTATGAGGCCATGTGGTGGTCAAATGGGGAATCAATGGCCATGCCGCCATGGGTGGCCATACTTAAAACGGAAAGCAGAATTCCCCTCCTTTGAACTTTCCAAAAAAAAAAAAAAAAAAAAAAAAAGAAAGAAAAAACAACAACAACATATATAAACATAAACTAAAAAATTTCAATCGCCAATGCAAACAAAACATATAACAAACAGCAAACAAATTTTTTTTTGTTTTTAATCGTGACTATAAGAAAATGTATTAAATTTTGTTTACTATTCGGTGCAGGGGACGCATTAAGATTAGTTAAAGGGTGTATAAATTAAATTAAATTCCCAGATTTCCTAATCGATTCTTAAAATTTTAAAAGTTTGATTAGTTTATTATTATATTTTAAATAAACAAATCAATTTTAAATAATATTAATTAATTTGTTTCTAACAGAAAATTAGAAGAGAAATATATTAATCCAACTGGATGGAGAATCCTAAACAAATCATCTTACTAAATGCCGTTATCTTAACAATAACTTCATAAGTAAACAAACTGCGCAGTTAAGAATGAAACCCAATTCAAACGGTAAGTTGACTGCGCAACTTTTGTAGTTGCTTTGCTGCCGAATAACGGACTTTTCAACCAGCATCAAATGGAAAGCAAACGAAGATATGCAAACATTTCGATTGTAACTGTAACTGGCTCAATCATTTACAACGACAACAACAACAACAACAACAACTCATCTGTTTTATTTAAATCTACTTACACATTTCCATCATTTGACCAGGCACAGTCTCCTCCATTTCCAATTCCATGACATTCAATATTTCAGGCATTATAATTGTTATTATGTATTTAAATCATATTCATTTTAGGCATGCAATTTCATTGCATTTCACTGCCTAAATTTAGACAGTCAAAAAAAAAACATATATATATTTTTAAATACACACACACACACAAACGCACACGTTACGTACTATAGATGTGGCAAGTAAACAAACGAACAAAAAAAAAAAACAACAGCAATAATATTGCGCAAAATTGGACAGATTTCGTTTCTGTTTTCCAAAATTAAAGAAAGAAAAAAAAAAAACTCCTACTCAACAAAGATATATACAAATAGTAATATCCTTGAACAGTTCTTAGACACTTATCAACAATTATCTTTTTTTCTGTTTAGTTCAATTATAAATAATTATTCTTTTCGATCTCCAGATATTTGCCAACGGCGGCAATAGACACGTCTGTTTGCTTTGACGGCGCTCCGGTCAATGTTTTTTTCAGATTCTTTTACTTTCCATTTCGTGCTTCAGCGCACATACAATTGCTCTCAAACTGTATACACTTATACAATAAGAACGAGAGATAGGGACAGTGAGAGAGAGAGAGAGAAAGATGGATACAGATGCTCCCCTTAACACGACGAAGGCCGACACGATCAGGTGTATAATAATGATAAATAACGAGCGAACGAGAACGAGAGTGCATTGGGTTCCAGATTTGGCAAATCAAAATATAACAACATATGTATATAAATATCATGCATTCATGCATAGATACGTATTACACATACATACACATAAATATATATATATATATATATAACTCGGATATCCGGAAATAGTTTATATATGTATGTAGGTAACTATGGTGTGCAATGCAATGCACACCCTTGCAAGTTCCCTTAATGAAAGATTTGTCGATCAGTTACAGAAGCGAAAAATAATTATAACACAAAAAGTAATTGCATATGTTTAATACTTTTATCGAAATCGAAATAACTGTAAATAATATATACATATATTATATTAGTTTAAAGTTCGAATTAGAAGTCAGAAAATAATTAGCAATATAAATCGAATATGAAAAGCGAATGACCTTTGAAAGCAGAGTTCCTTGCAATCTTAACTGTATTTTTTGTCATTAAGAAGGCAACCCTTATGACTTTACTTATGGTAGTGGCAGCCCTTGTGCTTTCTTTATGGTGTGGCAACACTTTCACCATCAACGCCGTTTGGCAATTGACACACACATTTCAGCAATCCTGCAATTGTTTGAGGCATTTAAGAGAGGTTTCTTTTGTACTTAGAGAATATATTTGCCGTCCTAATATACTTGACTTCATGAAGTTGAATATATATTTCATGGATCACGAAAGGTCAAATAAATATATCTATATATTTGTATATAAAACACTGTAGCAATAAAAGCTTAAACAATAAAATTTTCTGCTAAAATAAGGAAAAACATGTGTTTTCACTTTTCTTAGAACAAAAAGGAAAGAAAACCTATTAGAAAATTAAATAATTTATCTAAAAGACAATTTAGTAAGAGTTTCATCATATATATATATATATTTGAAAGAAATAAGAGAGGATCGGTACAACAAAGTAATATATTATAATAATGTGACTCTTTGTAATGACATATTTTAAAATATATTTAAAAAAGAAATTATGGTAAATAAACAATATGTGAGAGGTAATTAAAGCAAATACTATTATTTAGGAGAAACATTAATTCTAATAGTTTCCATTAAATTTTACTTGTCACTTAAACCCATTAAAAGTAATCGCACTACCCACTCAGAAAGCACACTACCCAATTGCTCATCATCCCATCCCATTATTATGCCGAACAAATATCCCCCCAGCGATTAATTTTGAACCAATGAGGCACGAATTAAAGACATTGGTGAATATTAGTGAATATTTCAAATGGCAATGCGAGGTCATAGAGGCAATGCAAACAAACAAATCAACATTGGCTCGATTCTGACGCCACTGAACTGAACTGTATAACTAATTGAAAATTTTATTCTCCTGCGACGTCACTATTATTGATGATACCTATTAATTGGGCATAATAGAATAATGGAAAAACTGACGGAATCACTCAATTTTTATATATCTCTGAAAAAAAAAAAACGACTTAAACTCAGATATACCTATATACATTTCAATCAGGATCAAATTGTTTACTATTGTTACTGAACTGGACAGTTAGTTTTTTCTGTGGCATACTTTTAGGCATTAAGAAGTTAAGATTCAAATGAATTTGAACTTTAGTTTAATTTTTTTTTGAAATGTTCAAAAATTTAATAATTTATTTAATAAATTAATATTATAGAGTATCAAAGTGTTCGATTTGAAACATAGATTGTGTACAAAAACCAAATTTCAATTACTATTCAACGCAAATGCAGGCCACAATAAATGAACATAATTTTTCACTATCATGGAATAATAAAATTTTTTTGTTGCTCTATATTGAACGTCGTGTGTAGGCAGATATATACATATATATATAGTATATGTATTTTAAAAATAGACAATACAAATGGAAATTCAACAAAACGAATATCTATAGCCAGCAAGTCAAATCACCGCACTCGATATACCTCGTACTATATAAATTGAACTATTTGAAGTAATAAATCTGTTTAAAGTTGGAAAATCTTAGTTAATACCTTTCTAATAGTAATTCTTAAATCTTTCTCTTTGATTCTAGAATATCTTTAGTTAAATTATTTTACTTTTTGGCATAATTTTTCTTAGATTTCTTTTCAAAAGACTCTCGGACGGACACATTAATGTTTGTGTAGGATATCACAATGAAGGTAATAAAACAAAACAAAAAAAAAAACACACATACTCACCGCAAAAACAATAATATAGTACAAATGAATCGCAAAAAAAACAAGAGCAATACGAAACAAAAAGTTAAACAAAACAAAAATGGACAACAATTATTTGATATGTGCCTTAATTTATTGCTTCTTTATGCGAAAGTTGAAAAAGGAGCAAAATTGGCCAAATACGCTTGACACTTTTTTTCTTTATTGTTTCCGTTTTTGGGGGAACACACACACACACACATATAAACAGTCACACACAAACGCACACACATACACATGGACACAGAAAAAGCAATTAACAAATGCAAATTGTTTTCACTCTTGTTTTTGGTGTGACCCACTACAAACATACGCTCCAGGAACCGATCGCCAGCCAACTGAATAACCAACAACCAAATTTTTAATCAAATTATTCTGCCAAGCTGTAGCGCAAAATATATATCCAAAATGAAAAATATATAGTATATAGTATATATGTATGTATAAAACAAGAAAAAATGTTTCTCATATGCCAATATGAGCCACGCGCCCGCAAAACTCTAAATTAAATAAAATCACTTAAAAGGAATCTCGTGCTTTGCTTCTTCTTTTTCAAATTTTTCCCATATTTTCCATCTCTTTTCTTTATTTTATTATTTTGAATATTTTTCCCGAACACGTACAAAGACAGTGCAATACTAAAGGCATCGGCCAAAGCAGAAGCCGGACCAACACCATGAAGCAGCAACAGCAACAAAGGCAACAGCAATAACATCTCCCTCAACAAATGGAAAAGAGGAAAGCAAAAGAAAAAAACTCAACACACAGCACACTCGATCTATGTGATACCCTACAATAAGTTGAGCTCTAAACTAAAGCAATGCAACGAAGTGTATATCCAATGAAAAGGACAACTTGAAATATAGTTCCAAGTTGAGTCCTTAAAATATGGCTATAAGTTTCAAGATTTTTACTTAATTTGATTAATTTTCCAACTACATAGATAGATGTGTGTGTGTGTGTGTGGGTGTGTGTACCCCATCTAACATTTAAATATAGGGTATAGACATAGATAAACAAAAGTTATGAGTAGAAAATAAACTAAAATTTTGATGTTGTGGCATGGTGGAAGGCGCGCGCGCTCATTTGTTTCTTAGACTTCATCTGGTTTTTCCTTATATTTTTTTTTATTTTTGCCTTTTCTTGTACAATAAAAAACTATTTGAGAATTGTTGCTGGGTGGCCTGTTTGTTGTTGGTTTTCAGTGTATTAAATTGCATGCAAATTTCAAATTGAATGCACAATTAATTGGGTGAAGATTTTTCGCCTCTTTTGGATGGGTAATTGAATTTGCAAATTGCATTTGGCTAACAATGATGAAGAAAAGGGTGAACATAACTGTAATTTGTATTAGCCAATTAAAATAGTTAGATCATTGCATTGGAATTTTTAATTAAAATTCCATGTTTCCAGGCATAAATATGTAAAAGTGTGGTAAATAATAAAGTGATTGAATTTATTTATAGAACTTTGTTTCTCTCCCGCTGTCATACTTATGTTCTCTCTCTCTCTCTCTCGCTCTCTCGCTTTCCTATCCCCCTTTTTATTTTTGGAGATTCTAAATAAAACGGTTTTCCTTACGATTACCTCTGGGATAACATATGTAAATGATCAATTATATCGATACATATACATAAGCAAAATGTTATCGAAGTTTTATTTGTTTTCAAGACAAACTCAAATCAGATTTTGAATCTGTGAAAAATGTGTTTTATTCAACTCCTTGAAGAATGGAAAATCAAAGAACATTTATTAGTTAAGGAAAATATATAATTATTAGACTTAATTCCCAAAGAACTTACCATATTTTATTTGTTCGATGACTTAGCACTTTAAAGTTCACATTCGCCATAGTTCTCTTAAGTTAAAGCCGCTGTTAACTTTAACTACTGTTAAATTAAGAGAATGTTACTGTTAAATCAAGCTACTTTAAGCTTAACAGAACAGCGTAACATTGATTTAAAATGGTGCTGTAAAGTTAACAGAGGCTTGAAAATGCATTTTAATATGCAAATTGTTATGCGGATAACTTGAATACTTGAATACTGTTTCCATTTCACAATTGCATAGCTAAAATAAATCATTTTGCAAAGTAAATCGAATTTCAAAATATTTTTTTTTTTTTTCATCATTATTATTGTTTATTTTTTAAACAGTTGGCAATCGGACACAAACAAAGGAGATTGCTTTTGTATTGTTAGAGATTTATAGAACGCATCGAAAAAGATTTGTTTTATTTTATTTTTCAATATTTGTATATTTCTATTTGAATATTTTACGTCACACACACACACATATATATGTACATATGTATTTAGATATATAGGTTTACATTGAGAATCCAATAAACATATATCTATATTATCAAAATATAAGCAAAGTTCAATCAAAACGAAATTTTCTTTAATCTCTTACCCCCTGAATCTCTTTTGGGCCACTTGACAGCTCATCATTACCCCATGATGATGATGATGATGATGATGCTGATGATGGGGGAGTTACACAAAGGGAACGCAAAAAGGGCCTCCTTTAGGCCTAAGCAGCAAATATTTTGCACTCGGTCACATTTAGACGTGACGAGCATTCTGATGAGGCGGCTGAGAAGTGAATTCTGAATTCAGAATATGGAAACCAAGAAAAAAAGACAAAACAACGATTTTGTGTCAATGTCAATTTGATTATCTCGTTAAATGGAAAATTGAAAATCATGTCCTCTCTTACATTTATGTGATATTTTAACACATATATACATATATATATATATAACTTGGAATATTTTGATTTCTTTTAACTATTTATCAACTGGTTATCAATTAACAGCAAGTTTAAGTACTCATTTGCATTTTGTTGCCTTAAATTTAAAAATCGCATTATTGAAAAAATTAAAACTGTTTAAGTCCTTTTTACACAAGATCCCCTGGGGTTGTCACCTTAACCCTGTAGGCAAAACGTTTGTTTGGTTTTTCTTTTTTCTTTTATTTTGGGTTAAACTGTATATAGTATCAATATATAGACATTAATGTCCATGGGCACGGAAAGGCATAACACCCTGGCTTACCAGATTCAGTTGACGCAGCAATGCGCCTGAGGATGTCACCGACAACCGACAAGCGACAACCATGAACAACTCAAAGTCCAATTTTGTGCCGCACCATTGAGTTGCAGATTTATATATATACATATATATATGTATGTATATACATATACAAATTTATCAATTCGTTGGCTATCTTTTTCAGATGAAAATTCATGTTCGTTTTTGGCTAGCTTTAAATTTTATTCAATTGTGCATTGCAGGCGAAAAATGTCATTTCATTTCGCGCCTAAAAGTATGCAAAGGCAAACACATGACAATATAGATGGTATGCATGTATATGTGTGTATGTATGTATGTACGTGTGAGATGGGCGGAATAGAACAGCAGCAGCAGCAGCAGGGTTTATATAATTTAGACATGTTTAACAATGAATATATACACCATGGCAATCGAACTGGAAGTCACCAAAAATTTCGCCATTTCGATTTACACCCACTTTCAAATTTTCATTAGAAAATGTACAGTTATCACTGCCTAAGCGATGCGAAATTCGAAATAGAGATACAAAAGATATTAAGATTTGAATTTCATAACTATCAAAATCAAATCAAAATTTTCTACCTATAAATAGAATCTATATAATATAATAAAGTTTATAATATTATATTAGATTATATTAGATCTTTGTTAATTATAATTAATTGATATTATATGAAACTTTTCTTTAAAGTTGACTGTAGTTCTTTCTGAATAGTCATAGTGTTCGCACACGAAATGGCAATTAAATCAGCTAGAATGCCAGCAACAACAACAATGCCAAACTCATTTAAACATTCAAATGCGCATTGCGAATGGCACATACTATACACACACACACACACACACACATACACACACACAGAGAGAGATAGAGAGTACACACATAAACAATGAATTGCAGAAGCCTTCGTTGTGACTGGACACCATCAACTGGAATGGTATATGGGATGGCGGGGAATGTGACATTTTGGTTGCAATTCGCAAATGAGATTGTTTAAGAGCAACGCTAATTGGAAACTATTGTTAACATTATATCAATTATGATTCTTATTTGAAAACTTTGATTCAATACCATTTAAAAAATAACCACAAAAGTATGCCAAACAATCAAAAGTTTCAATCTCATTAAAAGGTATATTAAATTCAACCTAATTGCATTCCATAGAATGTAAAAAGTACTTAAACCTAACAATCAAAGCAATTGATTAACTTTAACTAATAATTTTATTATAATAATTGCATATTATACGATTTTTATACAATATATAATATAATAGGAACCTTCAATTCTCTCACTAACTGCTCATAGTCCTTGCTCTATGAATATTAGAAAAACTTGAGATATAAGTTATTATACTCATCCAAATTATAAAAGAGTATGTGAGGCATCACCTATGTAGATGTGGGGTATTAATAGTAGAGTTGCTTTTCTACTTATGTAATACAGGATATATTTTAGTCGACCCATTAAGATTCTTACGGGTTTGATGTTGCATAATCATTCGCTGCCAACCGTGCTCAATTATAAAACCAAACAGGGCAAAGAGGTTGCCACACATAACCACATAGAAGGCCAATTGGAGATCATTAATTGTTAATACACGGACAACATTCCCATTGGCATCGGCTTCAAGCATATTGCTACGCATTCGAATATCCACTTGAGACTTTTGATCCTTTATCCATTTGGCAATTATACCAGCATTGAGGAGACGCAAAAGTAAGGCATTAACTGCTTCCCCCCAAGGGGCATTCCGTGGCATAACATATGAGATGGTATAATATTTCGGACATTCAGGTACTACCCAAACGCGATGCGTTAGGATATATTGGGATGATTCAAGCATTAAGGATAGATAGCGGGTTACACCAGCCTTGCCACCATGCCGTGCCACATCATCAATGACATCCATGTTAAGGTCGCTGTTCCACACAAGTTTCTTATTCAAGCTGGCAAAAAGTGGAGATGTTTCGCTAAAGAATAAGTCATCCGCCATTGAGGTATATTTATATACAACCTTGAGGCCACTATCGTCAAGATCCTGCAGTGTTATTATATCCCGATAATACAACGGATGTATATAGACAGTGGCCAGACTTGATTCGAAAATAGCACCAAATATGACACTAACCAAACACAATGAGCCAATGAACATACGTTCCGCATAGCTTTCAGGCAAATGGGACAAATTAACACGAACCCAAACAACCCATGTGTCCACCATTATGGCCAAAGCCTGTTCATACAGACGCTTCCCATGAACCCTGACAATATGAAGCTGTAGATTGATCACACGCAATACTAACCACACTGAGGCACAGACAAATGCCGATAATATGAAACCCATCCAAATGTCATAGCCAACTGCAAAAATTGGCAATATCGATTGCGGTATACGACTTGCTTTTGGAACATAAATGCACAGTTCATCATCATAAACGGCCACTGTAAAGTCCATATACTGCGGCACCAAATAATCCTTGACAAAAAATCCAGTTAGGCAAATATCTAAACCATCTCGTATTATTGAACCAATTGCCCCATTGTAAGACCCATTGGCACTGCGTTCTCTACAAAAAGAATAAGTTAATCGATTAGTCAATCAATATAATAGCTAAGGTAAGAAATCGAATCATTTGTAAGACTTCATTATAAAGAGGGATTCCATTTCATTTAACACATATAATAAGAGGGAGAAGAAGTTCCGTCCATCTATCTGTCTGTTCTTATACTATTTCTAAATAGTAGTTCTTGAGCTATGTAAATGAAACTCGCTATATAAGCATTTAAAGCATTTAGGTAAGTGAAGTTTTCGAATTGAACCGATCAGAGAAGTAGAAGATATAGTTCTCATAGGAACTTTGATTTAACTTTTTTCAAATTGAACCTACCCGAAATAGTTTCTTTCTGGTTGTTGCAATACCATGGTGAAATTTAATTTCATTTGAAGCATTTGGGCCACCAGCCAATCGAGTCCTGTGATGCGTACTAGCAAACCCTTCTCATCAAATTCTGGGCGGGCATAGACCGATCTAAACATTTGCACTCTTAGCGGATATCCTCGCATGTCATGAAACAGTAGAGTTGGCAATATTTCGTCACCTGTATACCGTATAAGACGGCCAAATCCATTACCAATGCGTCCAAATGGATCATAGATCCATATCCCATATGTGGTCAGGATATAACGATTAAAAATTTTATGCTGTGTCCATTGAAGACGACAGAGTTGCTCCAATTTTAAGTGCTCATCGGGTGAAAGATCTGTCTCAGCTTCTTCAAGTATATTAAAATAGATGCCACCTCGTAGAGATGCAAGTGGATGATTGTTAAAATCGGATAAGCTTGTTACGATTGCTAAATTCAAACGATTGTCCACATCAATAATATCTGTATCCTGCTCCTGAGTTTCCTCCAGTTCGTTTTGCTGTAAATCCTGCTGCTTGATTTGCACCACGATTGGCAATTGTGAATGGTTTAGAAACCATTGAACATATATATTTGAGGCATCTGCGCCATTTCGTAAATGTAGTTCCAATTGGGGTACATCTCGTATGGGCATGGTCATTAAATCATTCAACTCCTCCAATGTTATCCTTGTTGAACTTTCACTTCCTGGTACAAGTGGGACAAAAATCAGCAACAATATTAAATACGTGGTGGACATGCTGTTACTACTACTGCTATTTTATAAATGAATCAAAGTCGCAATCAAGTCGATGGGAAAGGACATTTCCCCACTTCCTTACACCACCTATCTTTCTCCCTCTCTTGCACTCATTCCATCTTGTGTTTTGACACCTGCAATTTGGTTTCAATTTGTTTACCTGAGCGTAATCAGAGACTCGTTATGTGTCAGTAGGTCTTAGGGTCTCTCAGCTCCTGAATAAACATCCCATTGTGGCATATGAAATTGTCCTTATTCGTTTGTCAATTGTCATTGCTAAATCAATATAGACCCACAAGTGCCATTTTTTTCATTTATTCACATATGTATATATATATATATATACAACAAAAAACCCTAAAGAAAAAAGAAAGAAACAAAGTCTTATTATAAATTTTTGTCTTACGGAAGTAAAAGAAGGAGTATTCTATAGTGGGAGATCAAAATACAATAATTTGGTTTGCATTCTAACTTTTTAACAGAAATATTTATTGGAAAGTCTCGTTACCTAACAGTAATCCTTGATAGAAGTCTTAAGAACTCTTATCCTACTTTTCTACTAGATTCACACTTTTTGGAACTTTATTGTTATATTTAAGAGAATTTAGATTTTACTTTCTTTTAAAGTTTTGTCACCTAATTCGTTTAAGCCAAAGGAAACGTGTTTGAAATTTATCATGATGGATTCAAGTTGAGTTGTTCAAGTGGAAGGAAAGATGTCTTTATATTTATATTTGATGCTGTAAATTCACATTTTCCACGTACTGAAATGACTTCGTTTCGCGTCAAGTGCTTTTACCGTTGCCGTTGCCGTTGCAGTGGTTACGCCTGTGGCGTCATAATAATAAATGAGCGACGCGTACCAAAGAAAAACTTCAATTTGATTTTATCGTTTGGGTCATAAAACCTTGGTCACGCCCATCATTTCTTTGATGCACTTCATGGTTAAAAGTTTTACCGTTGAAATGGATTCGTGCATCAAATTGCACCCACATTCATATATATATATATATATATCGCTTCTTTTTTCTCTATTCTTTTTTTCCTAGCGCACACCTGACGATAAAGACGAACAAAAAAAGAAAAGCATCAAGTGAAAAGAAAAGAAAAGACAACCTTCGACTGATAGCAATGACGGCCAGAGCCTGAGCAGCTCCTCCAATGCGATGAATTGCTTTTTCAATTTTCCAATTTATTTTTCATTTTGGAAAACACACACAGACACACACACACACACACTTGCGGGAGGGGCACACACAGGCAATGTTAACTGAAAAGGAAAGTGTAGACATTGAGTTTATTGATGGTTTTCGTTACTGCACTTAGCATTGGTTATTCGATGGATGGAATTCAACATGACCACAAATTGGGCAAAACACAGAGTTAAAGACAACAGTAATGCATCACCGAAGGCAATAACTAAAAGACTCCACCTAAATAGTACCATCGACTTTGAGATTACCCTGTTTAGAGTTTAACTAAAGAAACAACTAGAAAGTGATTTTACAACTTTTGTTAGGTTAGGTTTACTTTGAAAAACCACACAGAAAATAAATCTTTACTTTTGGTTTGATTTCCATTCTAGATAATCGTTTATTACTTTTCTCTTTACTAGCTTGAAGAGTTCTTTTAAATCAATGGTAAAGTTTTCAACATTTATGCACTGTTCAACACTTATAAATACTCTCTATCTATTCCCTGTATCTTAAATCGGTCCTATTATAACAGATTATCACCTTTTAAATAGTTTTACAAATTTTAAACTAACAAAAGTATCTGAACAGAGCAAGTTTTGAATTCTATTTCATTGGGCACCTTAGTTTTTGGATGGGGATGGGGAGGGAAAGGTGTAAACTGGATTATAATGCAAAAATAAGTAAATACTTAATAAACGCGAGATACAATCATACAGGATTTGTGTGCACGGCATTCTGCTTCTAGGCAACGTTATGCAAGGGCAGCTCAACGCAAATGAACTGGACTTAAACCCCCCATAAGCCCCATCAACATTTGCTGTTGGCTGCTTTTCCGTGGCTTATTGTAGTTGGCCTTCTATGGGATTATAAGTATATGTGTATGCATATTGTTCGTAGTTTAACAGCTAACTAAATTGATAAATGGATTAAATAAAATACTTAACTTGTTTTTTTTTACCATTACCAAAGAGTTCCAAAGTATTAAATTTGTTCGAAGAATTCCGCTCCTGCTAAGGCATGAAAAATAATAACAACAGATTTTAAGTGATTTATATATTTTTTTTATTTATCAAGTATTTTTTGTAGAATTTATTTTGTTTAAAACTATTTCTAAAATATAATCAACAATAAAAAAAAGGAATAAAAACATAAAATGAGTTTCTTGTTTTGTTTTGTGTTTGTTTTTAAACTGAAGAATGAAGAATCCACAACGACTGCTTACTGTTCCATTATGCCGGCTCCATTACCATTACACTGATTCACACCAAATGTCTGACGCATGCGTTCCAATGCCATTCGATTAAAGCCCCTTGCCAGAAGCTGTGACTCCGCCTGGGCAATTACCTCACGCATATAATCCAGAACACCAGCGCTTTCGTTTAGCTGACTGCAAACAAATTTATGCCGGAAACGTAGTTTGGCCTTCTTGATTTTGTTATTGTAGCGGGATTTGCGGCAGGATTCCGCGCGTTGACGTTGAGCATCATCTCGGGCTGTGGTGCTTGATCCATGCGATCTGGATTTTGTTGCCGTCGTTGTTTTTGAAATCGTAGTCCCGGCCTGAGATGGCTCTTGCTCTTTGGGCACTGTTGGAGGAGCACGTCGTTCCACTATAACCGGATTCTCGATTAACATTTGATCCACATAGCGTTGCTCCTCATCAGCGTAGTGTGTCTTCAAGTGCTGCAATTCCAGTGCCACCAATTGATTAATCTGTTCCGGCTTGTCATATTGATGAGGTTGGTAATAATGGTGGGACATTGTCTTCTCCGTGCCACGGTCACTATAGGGCGAGCTTGAGGCCAGCTGTGTATAGAAATTCTGTAGATAAAGGTTTGGGCTCTGTTCCATCTTGTTATCGCTTTGAAGTCTGTCGACTATATGATGAGTAATAGCAAAATGCTGATTGCTTTTATAGCCACACAGTGGTCATCTGCAACAGGTCATGTCTAGGATTTAGGTAAATTACACATCAACAACCCCTCAACCCCTTTTTTGTGAATTAAGTTTTATGATTTTGTTTATGTCGATGTCTGGCCATGCATCTGCCTAGGTAGCAATACAGGGACAGGGTTTTGGTTCTGGTTTTTCCCTCTCTGCTAAAGATGTAAACAAATGGATTAGTAGCAGGTTAACACTGACTCAAGTTACCTGAACAGGTCAAATGGAAAACAGCTTGAATCCTTCAGTCAACTTGTCATAATTAATTTTACTATTTACATAACTTAACCAACTTAATAAACATCTGAACATAACCTACAAATGTTCCCGTTACATAGGTTAGTGTTACAAAGTGTTTTATGTTTGCCTGTCAAATTTCAAGGGAAATTGCGGAAGTTTTTTGGATACCAAATTTTGGAACATTGGGCAGATGTAAATATTTATTCACTTTCTACCAAAACGAGTCCTACCTACTTTAATCCGTAAATTTACCGTTTATGTATGTGTTTTTACCTCATTAATCCCTTTTCCGGAGGCAGTTAATTTAATGGTTCAAATCGAACCACCTTTTTTTCTGGATTAGGTAAACAGGCTTTAACATGCATGATAAATGCCCAAAACAATATGGCTACCTGTTCGACCATTTTGCATGGGTTCAACCCATAGACTGTTTTACCTAAATCCCGATTGCCTCTTAGGTACAGTTAAATGCAATTCACTTATCATTGCAATATTTCATCTTCTTATCGGCTTCAAGTGTCTTCGCAGCGACATGCTGCGAGATAAGTAACTTGAAATGGACTTTAAAATCTATTTGCTTATTGTCTCACTTTGCTTTCGCTCGATTTGATACACATTACGAGGGCTTCACAGATATATTTGCATCTTTTCAACACTGCCAAAATTAAACCGTTTGAAAGATCTTTAGGAAGCGTTTACATGGAAAAGTGTCTTCTGTAGGGGACAACCCTTTTTTTCAAATGAATTTTTCATAAAATTTAAGGAGCTAAGATTTCTTTTAGAAACTGTTTCCAGTTGGGTGGGCATTATGTTCATAAATTTACTTAAATAGATGATATAAATAATTATTATAATCTTTGTAGAAATACCGGAAATTGTTTATACTTCCAGAAAAACTCCATATATGTATACAATTTTGTAAATATAACTTGTTTTGAAAATAAAAAAAATATTCTAAAATAACCAAAAACCAAAGTAGTTTTTTTTATCATAACAACAGTTTATCCGAGTAGACATTAAAGGTTTACCAAATTTCACAAAAAAATGTTATATCAAAAAACCCTTTGTTACCTGTCGCACTGTAACCTTATATATTTTTTAGTATTTGTTTTATTTTTTATATATATATACATTTATAATATGAATAAAAGAATGATGTCCCATCGATGCCATCCAACTGTAGAAGCATCAAAGACATTGGTAGTGTCGTGTACACCTCCACGTAAACCTGTGTCAACCTCCATGCAGAGTTTCAAACGATGCTGTTCATCTGTAAAAGCATCCAAGACATCGGCTGTGTCGTGTATACCTCCACGTAAACCTGTGTCAACATCCATACAGAGTTTCGATCGATGCAGTTCAACTGTAGAAGCATCCAAGACATCGAAAGTGTCGTGTACACCTCCACGTAAACCTGTGTCAACTTCCATACAGAGCTTCAATCGATGCAATCCAACTGTAGAAGCATCAAAGACATTGGCAGTGTCGTGTACACCTCCACATAAAACTGTGTCAACCTCCATACAGAGTTTCAATTTAAAATTAATTGAATTATATAGCCTTCATGAGTGCCTGTGGAATATCAATCATCCAAGTTTCCTGAACAGAACTGCACAAAAGCGTATTTGGACCATTATTGCATACAAACTAGACCCAAAGGGCGGCATTACGGTGGACTTTTGCCGGAAGCGCATACAGGAGCTACGACATTATGACAACTATTTGCGTTTACATAAATTACGGAATTTCGAACCACGCAAGAAGGTGTTATTCAGTCCCCTTCAACTGGAGCCGTGTAAAGGCATCGGGACTATTCTCCATTTTTCAGTTGTCCACATGGGCAAGGATGTACCCATGTCGGGAGTCATATGCGATGTGAAGCGTTCTGTTAAACTTTTACCAAAAGATTGTTTTGAGCATGCCTTTGACTTCCTTGACAACAACTTTATAGAAAATGAATGTGAAGATGGCGGTAGGAAAGAGAGATCGCAGGGAGAAAAGTGAAATCTCATTTTCATTTCCTAATTGAAATAGAAATGTAAGCATATGCCTATAAATAGGCAAGAAGTTCCATCATTATCGTTGACCTATCCTTACGTCATCACATTATATTAAGGATTTTTCAAGAGCTCTTCTCTTCATTGAAATCCTGTCATCGGCAGCATTTGATTTCGTTTAAAATTCGTTGGTTCAAAATTCATTAACAGCCCACTTGAACACGATATCGAGTGTCAGGGCATTTAATAAGGATTTATATAAATAAATATAAACTTTGTAAAATAAATTATATGTATGTCACCGACTTTTTTATACCCTCTTGGTATGGATATAACTAAATATGCGAAATAATAAATTAATATTAAATAGCTACAGTTGTCATAGTTTCAAGGATGTAGAAAACAAATAATTTATATATTTATATTCATACATTATTTGAAATATTTATCTTCTATTTATTACATACATTTTTGTGGCATTAATGTACCCATGTACCCTTTAAGTCCATTAAGTACGAGGTATACAAAAAAGTGGTGTTTATCTAGATACCATTTTGGGCTCCGATGTTGTTTTTTAATATATTTACAGACTTTTAAGAAGCCGTGGTCGTAAAAACGATTTACAAAAAAAGGACAATAGTTATAAAAGTCAAATGTGTGTGTGTTTTTCATATTATGTTTCACCTACAATCTATTACATGCTATTATGGATATTGGGTTGAACACTGAAGTTCTGGGAGTTTCTGGGATGCTGATTTGATATTAACCAGAGCAACCGCGACATCCGCAATGTACACACTCCACAATGCGTCCCTCTTCCAATTTTGATTTGGGCACACGGCAAATACAGTTGGTGCCAAAATTCGTATCACGCGTTTGTATACAACGCAAACAACATAGGCTCTCGTAGCCAGATTTCTTCCACTTGGCTATTAGATTGCCATCTGCAATCTTCTCCTTTAGGCAGTAATCATACAATTCCCGACTAATGGCCTTTCGGCGATAAAACAGATCGTAGATGTAGCGTGTCTTTTGATGATGAATTTTAAAGATTGGCCACAGCGATTCTGTTATTCGTTTGCCCTCGTGCGGCTCAGTTTCGGCTACAAGTTTCAACCCAAATGGAAAAGATGAAAAACAGGTACATATTCAGTTTTGCATTATATCAGCGTCCTCCATTTCTTACCTTCTCGCATTTTTTGTTCAAGTTCTTCAAGAGTTGGCTCAATCAATTCCCAACCATCTGGTGGTGGCTTTCGGCTACGGCGAACTTTTGGCATTTTGTATGTTTTATTTAAATTCTTGAATTTTAGTTTTTTTTAACAGAAAGTTGATCTAAAGAACATAAAGCAAAACGATGCACAGCCACAAAACAGCTGTCGCTAGCGCTGTGATTAGCCGAAACTAGAGATGAGTAAAAATCTAGTGACTGATATTACAGAAGTTACACCGATGCGGCGATATAAGTTAAACAAAACAATTTTACCACCAACAATTCGCTTTTAAGTAAACAGTAATAACAAAAGATCAGTCATTTGATCAAGGTTATCAAATAGCATATTTATTAAGATATTAAAATATTGTTCCGTAATATTATGGTTAAGTTGCACTGTGACATGGAAATCACTGTCATCACAGAGTTGCATTTATTATACAATTCAAAATCTGCGATTTTCATAATTATTGTGTATGGTCACACTGTGCGTTTTATTTTATTGCCTTCCTTTTTTTGTTGTAATTAGTTTAGTTTGTTAAGGTCTTTAATTTGTTAAAAGTGAAAAGAAGCCAATTTAGTTTGTAAAACAAAATAAAAACAAATAAAACGAACGGGTTAAAGTAAGTGAGTATGTGTGTGAGTGCGTTGGAGAAATGTAAACGGAATATTTTTTTTTTGTGATAGTGACAGGCATTTACTCGCCCCATTCATTCATTCATAAGTCTGCGGCTTTCACAACACAACGACAACAATTTGGCCTTCGCCTATCGCTGGCCTGTTGGCGTACAGTGACAATCGCCCACACATAAAGAGAAGGGTGGGCAAGGGGACGACCATTGCTTGCAATTGCAATTTTCCCAATAATAATTTCAACTATTAACTCACACATACACACACACTAACAGATTAGAACTAACGGAAGGGAAAAATAGGAAACGAATGGAAAGCTAGGCAGATAGCCCACCCCCCATTTATTTGGCATATGTATATCTGTAGTTGTGTGAGTGAGTGTATGTGTGCCTGTGCGTGTGTGTGTGGGTAATGAGCGCAACAAATCAGTTGTGTTTTTGTTTTTGCACATTCCTCACTTTTGTGTTTCAATTGTTTCAATCTGAATCCCTGACATCTCACGTATCATTATTATACATGTTAATAATATGTATGTATGTATATATGTATGTATAAATATAATCCCAGTCACCCGAAAACTTCAATTATGACCCATCGTGTTTAGTTGTCTTTTTTGTTGTAGAAACGCCTCCATTAAAAAGATATCAATACCGATAATAAACAGTTTAGTTATTGTTTTTGTTGTTGGGTTTTTTTTTCTTGTCTTGCTTACACCTTATTTCTTAGTGTAGCGAACAATTAGCTTACTTTTTCTTTCATTTGTTGAGTTCAAGCCCTTCATTACATTATGACAACGACAAATGAATGTTAATTTTCACGTAAATATTTGCAATAGAGAATGGTTAATGCACAATGGTTAACCGAGAACTCCCTTCTGTTACCTGATATAAAACACGAGTTGTATAATATGTATAACTAGAGGGGTCGGGGTCTATACACTGATACCGCTTGTTACGCGGTTTCAATATACCCTCTCTTTCAGTTTAGTAGTTTTAGTTTTCATGAAATTCTAACTAATTTATAATATTTTACTAGTACTTACAATTTCGTGTAAAATTTAATAATAATAGTAATAAGAAATTTAACTGTCTTAATTGTTGTAAATAAAGCAAATAGTTATATCTCTCACTTAATGGCTAAAAAAACAAGTTATTGTTTATAAAGGGTATCTAGAATCTCTCAATTCGATATATTTGCGTTGTGCGTTGTCAATACAATAGCAAACTTGTCATTTTGTATTCTTTGTTTAAATAGTTTAACACAAAAAAAAAAATAAAGTATAAAAAAACTTTGTATAAATATTTAACAGTATGCGTCAAAGATATCTGTTCTTTCTTTTTAAACTAAACTAAAACTTTTGTTTTTTTCCCCTTTGTCGCTACAAAGTTTAGAAATAAATAAATTTAATTATTTCATCAGTTACATCTACATTCGTCACCCCTTGTCCCATCATATTAAATATGCAGTTTATTCAATTAATGGAGACTCAATTCTAATTGTTGTTAACCAAAAACAAAACCATTAAACAAAATGTCAAAGCTCAGATTTCATACCACCCACAAATGAATTAGCTGTTGCTTTTAATGGAATTGAAAACTATTATTAATAATGAAAAAATGCGCAATTTGATATTATGAATTGAAATAGAATAGCAAATGAGAATAGTTTAAATGTTTGGCCCAGTTGAAAATGGATATACATACGTACATTTATGTTTATATATATTGAATTACATTGTTGCTAATATTTGTTATCTTTTGGCTTGAAGCCAGGGAACGGCTTCATTATGGAGCCCACTGGAGCCGCAGATAATCTGCTGGAGATTATGGATCTGGCCCGAACTTTAAGACAAGAGCAGCTATTTATTCAGCATGAACAAGAAGCTTTTGCCCAGTTGACTGGAGCATTGGAAACGAATGCCGGGACCATAACCAAGGTAAAAAAAAAAGAGACCGACCTCTGTACTCCTCCACCACTTACTCTTATGCATATTCTTATTTATTTTATAGTTGGCCTATATCTGTGCCCAGCAGAGACAAAATTTACATGAATTACTGCTGGCACGTACGGATCAAGATCCAATTTTGTGCTGTCGACGTGCAAGTGCCTATGATAATGCAGCATTTATGGATGCCAAACAGGTGTTGCCCTATGAGGTGAGTACATGATGAGACAAAGAATCCAAGATGTCGGAATGAACTTATTTATGTTTGTTTTTATTCTTTCTTATAGCATGCGCTGGCCTATGAAGATCTATTCAATTACCTATATAATTCGCCATATTTGTTGGCATTATCACTGGCCACAGCAGATCGTTTAACGCTGCTAACGCCCAGTCAGTTGGGTCACATTGTTAATATAATTGCTACGGGTCTCTATGGGAATGCTATCAATACGAAGGATGTTGAATTGCTGTTGAAACTATTGCGGGAACTGATTGAAATTCAATTGGTTAGCAGTGAGCAGCCACGTCGATTGTTGCGAACAAATAGCAGCTCCTTTGCGCGTCTCTATCAGAGATTAGTAGAGTCCTTATTTTCGGCACGAATCTTTTTAACCGCTGCCCTGCATGGCCCGCTAATGGGTGTATTAAGTGAGCATGAGATTTGGCTAGATCTCGATCCAAATAAGTTAATGCAAAGCTTTAGCCAAGCGGAGCGACAACGTAGGTTTGGTAAGGAGAACACCGATGGCGACCAACCAAATGAACTGTATCAAAGAAATGTGGCTAGATTCCATGCTGAAACTTTGGGTAAATTGCATTCCCATTGTCAGGAGTTTGTCAAGAGCTTACAACAGAGCTGGGCTCTGTTTCCTAGTTCATTGCGCTGGCTCCTCCAAACACTGTCCCATCAATTGCGACAGACGCAACGATACGAAGAATCGGAAATTAAGGAACTGCTCACCGATTTGGTTTTCACCCACTTCATTTGTCCGGCCATTGTTAGTGCCGATCTTTTGGGCATTATCGATGTGAATGTCAGTGAACAGATGCGTCATAATCTGAATCAAATTGTCCAATTGATACAACGTCTAGCCGTAAGCGAAGAGGGAGGTGGCAGTGATTTGGCACAATTGATGGAACTGCTGATGCTGGGCCAAACTGGCGAAGGTGAGGATGTTGTTGCCATATTGCCGCAACAGAGTGACTTCGAGCGGAATCAATTGGCAATTAATCAACGTGAACTCGGTCAATTTGTGGACTTCTTTCGTTTATTATTGAGCCAAGATGAATATTACGATGTGTCCGCTGAGGAGAGACAAAGATTGCAACGTATTTTACAACGCATCCCAAATCCCATCAAGCAACAGCAGCCACAGACTCAATCCCAATTAGATGGAGTGGCCACAGAAAGAGCCCTTTCAACAAGTCCAGAAAAATCCAGTGGCAAACGTTCAACAAGTTCGTCTAGTAATAAAGGACTAATCCGTTTGGGAAAGGCCACTAAAAAGAAATTGGCCAAAGGGATGAGTTTCTCATCATCTCATAATACAGCGGCAGCAGCTCAAGCAACGAATCTATCCACTACAGATACTACTGGTAATCCAACGTCTCAGACTACGAATGGAACGGGAGGTGGGGATTTAGAGCAATGCTCATCCCATAGTGGCAGTAATACCAGTCTCAGCTCCTGTGGTGTTATTGGCGGTACAGTGCCTCCTGAATTAGATGTGCCCGATGAGCCAGTCTTAATGTTTAGTATTTATAATGCCTCGGTAAAGAGTAAACTGAAGCCTTTAACCGAAGAGGAGGTATTGAAAATGAATTCCATTGGACAGTCGGCGGAGGTTGGCTTAGATCAATTGTTGCCGGCTAATGTGGTCACCGCTGCATTGGCTCCATCGTCATCGAATAATGATGATGTTAGCAGTTTGGAGGCCATGAGAAGACCACAAATCAATGATGATGCCTCTATTGGTATGTCGGATAATCTGGAGGCTATTAGCGAGGCGGCCCATTCAGTGGCCAGTTCATTGGATCTGGAGGAGCAGCAAGAGCAAGATCATGATCCGGAAAATGAGGATAATCTATCCGATATGGTGTCGGCAAATGTATCTGGACGTGGTACGCCCAACATAAGTGGACGGGATACCCCTTCATCTCAGGTCACCGAAGGTGATGGCGGCGGAGGTAGTAGTGTTGGCGGCGGTGGAGGCGGTGGTGGTGGTGGCGGAGTCGCTGGACAAATTAGTCGTAGCCTTGCCGTGGCCAATCCCCAAATGCAAAAGATGCTCCTTTCCAAGGCACGTTCAGATATTGAGGATAAATTTTGTAAATTTGAACTGAAAAAATTTGAGGGTGATGAGAATGTTAGCATTATATCGGATACATGGTCGACAGATGTCTTAGCCAGTGACTCGGAGAATACACTCGATGCCCACGAAAGACAGGACAGAGATCGGGATCGTAATTTCTCCACTCCACTGATACCATCGGCTGTCATCCTGCCTGGTGACCATAATTTTGTAGTCGAGGTTCTGGCACGAGCTAGTGGCGATCAACGATCAGAGAGCAATTGGAGCACCGATGTCTTGGCCAGTGATTCCGAGAAGTTGGCTGAAATCGACACAGATGATAATGTGAGCATAACGGCTAAATCTACACCAGCGGCCAATGGGGTTGGGGATGATGATGATGATGACGATGATGTTGACAATGATAATGACAACGATGAGGAGGAGACACCCGGCAGTGGTAGTGGCGGTGAGGGTGAACGCAGTCAGGAGGATTCAGCATTCTTTGATGCTGTTAATCTGTATGATGATGCCCAACACCATAATCGACACCATCATCATAATCAATACCAGGGTGCATCATCGTTGGCCCGCAGTTCAGTGCGCACTAGTTACCATGTCCTTGGCGGGGAAAGTAACTTCCAACAGCAATACAAATGTAGTGGTGCTGAGGCAAGTGGACGAAAAACTACACCATTAATGGGTACCTCTTGTATGCGGAGGCAAACATCGGCTGAGAGTAGCATTAGTAATCAAAGCTTAAATCTGGATGAGCTGACACCGCCGCCCCCAAAGCATCATCATAAAAATCATCATCATAAGAACCATCAGCATCATCATAAGAAAAAGAAACAGCAGCAGCAACAACAGCAACAACAACATCGCGATCTCATCGATTTTAGTGACTGCAGCGAGGACAAAGAGGTGGATGTGGTGGATGATCAGCCGCCTGGTTTAGTTCAACAATTGCTTGATGTGATTGGCCTCGATTGTGAGAATATTAATTCATCGAATTCACCAGTTGAGCACAGACGCATTTCGATGGAACAGCGTACGGCGATTGTGGATGGACGACGCAATGGCATTTTAGCATCTTCATCCTCAATCACTGGCAGTAGTCCGAGACGACATCAAAGTTTAAATTATGAAAACCATGAGATTATGCTTAATTCAATGTTATCCAAAACTGATGATGATAAGCAAAAGCAACAGGATCAAGAGAAGGAACAACAGCGACAGCAACAGCAACAAGGGGATGAAATGATTCTTTGCTCGCAGACACAGCAATTGCAGCTGGAGGAGGCCGGAACAGTACCCTCTCTCCCAGTAGCCTCCACCTCATCGTCACTTTTTAAGCTACCCGTTAAGGCCACGGGAGCGATACCAAAAAGCATAAGTTTTGATGCCAGTGCCGATAAAGATAACCATTTACCATCAACATCATCATTGTTCCAACAACGTCAAAGAGAGCGAGATAGAGATCGGGAAAGAGACAGAGATAGGGATAGAGAAAATCATGGTGCTGGCATTTTCAATAAACTTAAATTGGGTATCTTTAAAAATCGTCGTGGCAATAACAGTAAATCAAGCACTGCATCTGGTTCGACCAGTGTCGCCGTCAATCGTCTATCTGGCAATGAAAATAGCCGCACTGTTAGCTTCGATCCTATTACCGGTTGTGCTAACTTCGCCACTCACCACTACTGTGATAGCAACGAAGATATTTTAGCCAAATACAGGCGTAAGGTTAGCAGCTCCAGTGAGGCCACCAATTCAGACTCCACTGGCAATGGTCATGGTGTTGTCCCAAATGGTGTCATTATACCAGCCTCCAGTGCCCTACATAATCAAATTAATGGCTGGTAAGTAACAATCAATTTGAAATCTTTATATATAGCAGAATTATCCAATTTACCGGATATTTTTCTTTTTTACTTTTCAAAGCCAAGCTCCAGGCATCGGTTTTAGTACAATGAAACTAAAACTTCGCACAGTGCTTTCGAAAACTGATCTTCATAGCGGAGATTTCCGTCAGGGTACGCTACGTTCTTTGGATGCGACACCCCTTCAGACATATCTGCAGATACAGTTGGCCCAGTGCATAAGTTTGCAGCGGTTGCCACAAATCTCCCATGTTTCGGAAGCCATACGCTGTTTGGCCCAACTGGAACGATGTCAGCATGGCCAGTTATTGGCCGAATTGCAACGTGATCTGCAGCGAAGGCAAAGCTATTTGCAATACTTAATGCGTCATCGTCAACAATTGTTGTTGCGTACGGAGCAACTTGATCAATTGGAGGATCGTTTACGTAGCGAGTCAAGAAGTTGTCAGCGTTGTCTATTGCAATCGTTGGTTCGCCTGCATTTGTCCCGTTCACGTCAGCAGGCTAAATTACAGACTTTCCTCACAGAATTTGCCCAGCTAAGCGCCATGAGTGATGAGCGTCTCGAGCTTATTGAGGAATTTGTAGAAAATTTACTCCAAGAACTGCTGGGAAGTATTCAGCTTCAGGACGATTGGCAGCGAGATGCAGCTCGCTCAGCTATCGAGAGATTATTGCTGGAGCAGATGTATGATCAGGTGATGTTCCCCAACGAAGAGATGGATGTGTCTCGCGATGCTGTGCTATCTGCCCATATTGGCAAACTACAGCGAGTTGTCCATCCGGCCCATCCGGCTTTATGCATTGCCCAGGAGTTTCTCGGTGAAGCACCTTGGCCCTTTCCTCAGCAGCAATTGTGTCATATGGCTGCCTACAAGACGCCTCGTGAGAAGCTACAGTGTATTATCAAGTGAGTATTGGCTAAAGATTCAATTTTTATTCAAATTATCAATAAATCTATTGATATGTCTCGTTATAGTTGCATCTCCAGCATAATGAGCTTGTTGCGCATGTCCAGTGGCCGTGTGCCCGCCGCAGATGATCTTCTTCCGGTGCTTATCTATGTGGTCATTATGGTAAAATATTTAATAGAAATAAATTATTCTATATTTTTATATTCTATATTCTTACAATTTGCAGGCCAATCCTCCTTATTTACTCTCCACTGTGGAATATATCAGTTGTTTTCTGGGCAAAAAGCTTGATGGTGAAGATGAATTCTATTGGACGTTGTTTGGTTCCGTTGTGAAATTCATCAAGACTATGGACTATTTAGAATAGTTTTATTACCACCTTGTTCTCCTGTCTATCGATATTTGTTTAGGTTTAAGTTGAAAATATTTGTAGAATTTGTTAAAAAAAAAAAAAAGAAAGAAAAACCATTTTATCTACTTTATATATATATATATATACATATGCCGTATATTATTATTTATTCCAATAATTCTTACTCCTCAATCCATATATGTACAATATTTATGTGAGAAATGAAATTGAAAAGAGAAAATTGTTAAATTTTTGTTAATTTAAGTCACAATAACGTCCCCCGCACCTCCCACAACCACAAATTATCTATGGCAGTCGCTGTCTTAAATTCAAAAAGTCTAGATATATATATATCTACATATAAAGAGCAAAGAAATCTATTCTTATACCACTTATATACAGACATATAATATATATACATGTATAACACTGGTTAGCTTCACTCTATAAGCATGTTTTTTTTTTCATTTTATTTGTATTCTGAAATAGGAAAAACGAGACTAAAAATATTCCTTATTGTGTCAACACAAAATAAAAAACAAAAAACCGATAACATTTATATTTTTTTTATTAATTAATTGAAGAGAAAGTTCCTGTAAAAAAAAAACTATCAAGGAAAATACTTTTTAAAGTTCTGGAATTGGATTTATTTTAATATTGAAACATATCTTTACCGTTCATGTGAGTGATTTGAATTCATTGGTCCCACAAATGTTTCCTGGTTTTAAGTATTTAAACGATGATAAGCCAATCTCTGAGCCTACCTCTTCTCTTTTATCCTTATCATCCTCCAAATATTTTCATATGATTCTAGTTCAGTTAAGATGATATATACTTATTTCTAATCAAAATCTATCTTACGATGATACCATAACATCTTTTTGGAACTTCAAGTTCTACCAAAAACCCAAATCCTTTAAAGAAACATATAATTTCTATGGGGAAAAAAATAAACTTGTATTTTTTGTACATAAAACTAAAAACTTTATATTAAACATAATTCAGACTTGAAGATGTTTGTGTATAGGGTATTTAACTTCTTATTAGGCCAAGTCCTTTACTTGAGGACATACTTTTCCAAGCTGGCCTCTTTACCGGCCATTAGGTATGCATTAATGGCCAATTGATTCATGACGGGAATATTAAGTTGTTGCAAATATTTCAAGTCGCCAGCATTAAGGGGCGCCTTCCTTATATCAACAAAACAGTGCGTGGCCGTGGCGGCATCCGGATCGTCGGCAAAGGGTGATTGGGGCTGTAGGATTACAGCACCGCCGGCCCGAAGGACATTCGAAATGGGTGCCATCTGTTGGCTCGATAGACTTAGAATGATCCGATAACCCTCAAAGGCATTGCCGCCAGATGAACGCCAACGATGTATGGCCACGGCAATATTTTGCTCCTCGGTTGTGAGCTGGGGTAAATTATGGGCATTTGGATTACCCCATTCAAACAGTGATTCATCAATAAACTGTCCATGGGCATGACAATGTTCGATATATTGAATATTCAATATCCATTTGCCGGCTGCCAGACAGCCAAGCATTTTCTCGCCACGATTGGGGCGCTCACAGATCAGATGAGTACAAGTGGGATCATAATTTATAAGATTATCGCATACTTCTCCGCCCAGCTGACGGATATGTTCGATTATCTGTGAACGGTGATCATCATCAGCACCGCATGAGATGCTAAAGCGGCGTAAACAATTAGTAGTCGTGGCTGTTGAGGAGGCACTGGAAGTGGAACGACTTTGCTTATCGGCATTGAATTCAACAGGATCACGCCATTCCACCATATTGTCCTCAGAGTTGAGGGCAAAACCCTCCGATTCAAAAGGCTGAACAAATTGAACCGATTCCGATTCTGCAGCTTGATGGGAGCTATGACTACGTTTCAGGCTATTGCGGCGTAAATAGTCCGTTATCTGCTTGACCTCGGGAGAATTTGATGTATCCATAGGTGCAATGGGAGCAATAGATGTTGGTGCTCCAGAAATAGATATTGGTGCTGCCGTCTCCTCAAAACTAATCTTATCAAAATCAATTGTACTCCCATTCGGACTTTGGGTGGCTGGTACAAATTGCTGCCGCTGATTACTGCTGGATCGTCGAATTGGGGATTCAAAATTTAATCTGTTGGCCATATGATTTGTCTTAATACTCCTTCCCCTAGATGGGGTCTCTTTTGGTTTAACTTCTTCCGGAGTCTTTTTGGACTCTTCTTCGCCATCATAGGGGATACCAAGAGTTTCACATGTAATTCGCAAAACCCTTTGCCTGATCACGGTTAACGGTGTATCCGGTTTAATTTTTTGTACGGGTAGACGCCAGCGTCTCTCAAAATCATCGGCCATCCGTTGTTGATACTCCGGGGTTAGGCAAAAGTCTGGAATACCGGTCGATGGACGTGGCCTGGATACCGGAGTGCACACTTGTCGCCGGATTCGCTCCAATTCTGGTGTCTGATTTGAGCGCATTTCGTGGATTATCTGACGGACACAATCTTTTTGCTCGCTGGTGTCCAAACGATCAATAAACTGTTCGAGGAAAGCAAAATTACAACCACTCTGGGTCTGTGAATAGACAACAGGAGTGCGGGGCGACGAATAGGAAGCTGGTGATGATGAACTGGAAGAGGGTCGAGTATTATGGCCAGCTAACAAGGAGACGCGTGGATTACGAAGGGGGGTCACTTCGTCAGGTGGTGGGGCCATAACCGGATGGTTCTCTTCCTCACCTAGTGTCTGTTTCTCTGGATACCCTTTTGGCGTCTGTGGTGGCTCATCTGAATGATTTCCTTGACCACTTTGATTATTCCTTTCCTTAAGTTTCGGTGAGTTTGGAAAATCTTCTGGACTTTTGCCAACCAGAAATTCTTTAAATGGCAACTTTTTGCCCTGTTTAGAGCATTCCACAAGCCAAGCGGATGTAACTACAGGATATTTCCATTTGATAGCTCCCTCATACTTGGAACCCTCCGCAATTGGACAGACCAACAGAGGCTGCTCCTTTTTAATAAACGTCTTGTTCACTTTGGCCCCCATTAATTCGGCAATCGAATTGATGAAATCTCTTTCCAGACCCGCGTACAAAGAAACTACAATGGTCATGTCATCCAATTGTTGATTCTCGACTTCGCTGGACACAGGAAGATGATAATACACAATTGGAACTAACTTATTCTGTTTCATGCAACTCTCCACAAACAATTCGGTGACCACATGACGTGCTTGAATCGGCAAACTTTCCGGATTAAATGGCACCTCAAAGCTTACAATGGCATAATCAACGGTATCTGTAAAACTATTGGATACTAAAATACCCTGAGCTGATTCACATTCGCTTAAAATCTGGGTGTAGAATTCCGTATTAAAAGATTCCTTGTGCACATACACGGAAATGCCCGAGAAGTAGTCAAGTTTATCGAAATCAATGGATAAAGTGCTGGCACTTAATTCCGGCAGTGGCAAACCAGATGCCGAAGCCGATGTTGATGCCGCTTGATTATACGGCTTCACTGTCAACTGTGTGGAACTGGCTGCCGGCAATGGTACAGCTGGCTCATGATCCATCGAATATTGATCTAACAGAACACCAACTGCCTCCTCTTCCTGCTGTTGTTGCTGCTCCTTTTGCTGGTTTTGATGATCTATTGAAAAGAGTTTCTTTTTTATTGGTACAGCTGGTGCCGGCTGTTTAAACGAATGATTCATGGAACGTAATGTTCTTTTGCTAGCCGGTGAGGCAATATCTGGGGCAGCTTCATCTGGTGGTGGCCATGACACACGATAGTTCACCTCATTAACCATACGCCCGGCTTGAACGCTATCCAGCAGCCAATCTAGATGGACAATATGATTGGCAATATTATTGCGTTCCCATTCTCGCATTTCAAGATCATCTAGTTGACCGACAATTATATGGGAGATGCCGTCAACAATCTCATCATAGCGAGTGGCTCCACCAGTATTAAGCACACGATTAAGTTTTTCACGTTCCTCAGGTCGAAAACCACTTAGATAAACGCAGCAGCCGTCTAGAAATGTGCCCGCCTGTTTTGCTTGGCGGGGACAAATCTCAGACAACACCGACTTATAATCCTTTTTGCGATAGCTCCCACCTCCGGTCGTTACCTTTTTGAGTAGATCCTTGGCTGGTGAACTGTAAGTCCCAGCCAAGCTGCCCAACGTCTCATTTACAGTGGTTGCATCACTGCACATGCGACGAGTGGAAGGTCCTGAGACAAAACTAATTCTAGAGATGTCTGAGAGTTGGGTTTGATCTGCTGCCCCAGCAGCAGCACGACTATGTTTAGTCGGTGTGGACATCTTTTTGCCAGCTCGCACTTCATATTTCTTGGTGGGCAAGGCATAACCACGATTGGCGCTGTCGAAAATCCATTCGGGGGAGAGGACATCCTTTTTAAAACGCACTGCAGCTTTATATTTATCCGTATCCGTTTTAGATTGTTCTGTTATGACAATGTCAACCACTTGGGAGCGAAATGCACGATGATATGTACCACCATTATCGTTGACCAGTTGCATCACCTTATCCTTGCGTGTCGAGTCCAAGCCACTACATGTTATGTTTGCTCCAAAAAATGTCGGTAAGCGATATGAAGTAAAATCGGCGTCATTGGCATGAATAAGCTCTTTGCCGCTACGTCGGCTACGATCCCAGACACACTTCACCCAGTCCACATGCATTACAGGAATCTCATTTAATGTGGCCTGCTCGTATTTATTTGATTTAATTGTGTTTGATATCAAGTGCGTAATGCGGGAACCGAAGCTCTGGAAATAAGCCCCACCCATCCAATGGATTAGCTTGCTTAACTCTTCCTTTTCTTTGGGTGTAATGCCGGTGGCCGAAATTTGAAGATCTCGCATAGCTGTCGTATATATGATGTTGCCTCCCATGGGAATTGCTTCATTGCGACGCAGACATGCTACCAAGCATGGTGGACCCAAAATTAATGCCTTTGTTATTGCTAGCTGTTCGAAGAAGTCCCCTTCGAATTCAATTAATACAAAGACATCCTTTTTGGTAAGATTACCGCTGGCTATTAGTAGATAGCCTTCGCTGGGCTTAATTTCTCGTATCTGCGTCTCAGCCAGCTGTTGACGCATCAGCTCCAGGGAAAGGTCAAACTGCTCCAATAGATCGGAGGATGTTCCAGCGCTGGAATCGTTTCCACTGGAATTGCCCCTTTTTAAATTGTTGACGAAGTAAGCACATATCGTTTCATCCAAGCTCATCTTGATCTCCTTGTGTAAGGAATATTTTAATAATTCCCAAATTCAATATTGGTATTTGATAAATATATATTTCTTTTTCGCGCTATTTTGGCGCGTATCTACTGGTAGATAGAGATGGGGAGACAGTAGTGAACCGATGAGTATCGATAGTTTACCATGCAATACGAAGCTTTTCTTCATCACACTAATTTTGTTCTTACATGTTTGAATCAAAGTAATGTTTATGAGTTATAAATTTTAAGTATTTATATCTTAATTTTTGATAACTTCGTCAGGTAACTTTAAGTCTCTGCTGAAATCTCCAAAGTTTATTTTTAACAGATCGTCTAGTAGTCGTATATACGACATATGTAAGTTCGAGCCTTTAAAAATGTCCAATTACAAAGAACTTATTTCATTTATTTTTTCGCAAAACTTATTATGTATGTTATTATAAATATACAGTTAAAAAATACCTGGGGCGAGTAAAATATAGTTTTACTTGCTATAAGAAAACTAAAAAGGGACACCCTAAAAAAAATTCCACAAAAACAAATTTAAATCGATATTTAACAGTTTAAAATTATGCAGCACTTGCATATATCGAAAAAAGCATCGTCTCTATTCACTTACGATTTTGGGAGAAGGTCTCAGATTTGTATTATTAATTTGAAAAAGATCAAATTGTAACGAATAAATCGCATCAAAATGACCAATGCCTGGAGAGCTGCTGGTATTACGTGAGTAATCATAAAATTAACACTTTTGTTGAAAAAATATTCCTGGCTATGGCTGTGCGGCCGCCGACGTGCTACATTACGTAATTTGCTCTTGAATATTATTCTTATTCCATCTCCAATTCTTACAGCTACATCCAATACTCGAATATTGCGGCCCGTGTCCTACGCGAAGCCCTTCGTAAGGATCTGCTTGCTGACGCCGCCAAGCGTAACGAGAGCCATGTAAAATTCACACCATGGGCCAATGGCAGGCCAGCGCGTAAGTATTCCTTACTCCTCCTCCCCGCTATCGCAACTTTGGTTGTGCAATTTTCAGCTGAGATTTAAGATGCAGCAGGTTTAAGTTTACCTGCCAAAGGACTACGGAAAGGTGCTTTGAAATACATTATAAAAAATGTTCCAAGGTTAATTTAGAAATAGTTGAGGCAATTAAATTATTTTTTTACACTACATCTAAACTTAGTAAACGTTAAGATTTAAAAAGAGAAAAAAGACAAAAAGGCAAACGTTGTAAGCAAAAAAGAAAAAGTTAAAGTTAAAACGGTAACATAGCGACTAGAGAGAACACTTAAAACATTAAAACAAAACTAAAAAAAAAATTACCATTAAAATCACTTTATTTCATATATATGATTACAGATGAAAAAGCGTAAAAAGCTATTTAGTAAAACAAATTTCGAAATAAGAAAGATACCAAGAGGAGAGGCGTTTTGTAAGTTTTTAATGCCCTAAAAGCCAAAAGAAGCAACTAAGTGTTCCAGTTCATTCACTACTAACCAAAGAATTTTAATACCGAATGCCTTAATATTGGGGTGTAATTCCATTATACTTTTAAAAAAAAGTTCCCCTACCTTTGCCTGTTTTCTGTGTTCAGCTTTTTTTAATGCTGAAAAATTAAAGTTAACTAACTTATTCAAGTGTTCAAAGCATTGTTTACTTCAAAATTATATTCTTCAATTTTTCATTATAATAATTTTCTATCTTAATCTTTCAAACAATAGCACGCCAAACCCAATCGGAGTCTTAAGATGGATGCTTCTTCTCTGGTGCAGCAGAAATAAACTACTGCCACACAATTTCCGCAGTGTTTTCTTTCCCCAAAAAAATAAATAACTTAAAAAATGAAATGTGTTAAATTAAACCATTAAAAACAACAACATCAACAATTACCTATTGTCAAATAAGTCTTTTTTTATATTAATAATAACAAATAAGCAGTGGTATACAAAATTTTTAGAAAATGGAAGCGTTTGTCCGAAAGACTTTGGTCTTTCGTCTCTTTTCTTTTTGATTTAATTACTAAAAATCCCAAAGCCCAAAACACGTGCAATTTAAAAAATTTGAAAACAATTGGTGCAAATCATGAGCGCTCTCTCCTTGACTTTGTTCATTGAATTGGTTTACTCCGTTTGGGCCTCGCGTTCAATGTTGTAGAAATGTGGCCATGTCTGTATCTCCTCGTATAGCCGTCGACCTGGACTTTCAGTGGAGTTACATTGGCAATGACAAATCAAACGATAATCGGAAGCAATGTGTCCCTCCTCGACACCACGGGCCAAAAGATTGCGGCACATATTTAATGCAGTTGTTGTGGGCAGTTCACGCATAAAACATCCAATGAAACTAATGCCCAGGGCAATTCGATTATAGCCCAGTGTATGGGCACCCACTGCCCGCCAGCCGCGACCCTCATAAATGTTGCCATCACAGCCGATTAGGAAATTGTAGGCAATGTCGTTCCATTCTCGCGACTCAATATGAAAACACTGAAAAATTATGAAAGAGAAAAGATTATAGAAAGAGGTTATGTTTATATATACAAAATAGATCGGTCATATCTCTTACCTGTATATCACGAATGAGACGCACATTAATGGCTCGCTTCTCTGAACTTTCGGTAGCGGTGTGCACTGTGTGTATAAGTGTATGTGTGCGTGTGTGGGGAGGGGAGAGATACAACAAATTGTCAATATATATCTTGATGTTTCTATATAATAGATGGATTTCTAAACCACTCCATATCTAATTACGATCAGACTGAAGAGTCTCATATAGTCACTTTGTAGTCTTACTCTTATCATATATTAAGTTCATTATTTTTTATGATAACTATGAAAACACACAAATATATAAATTTTGGTTTTATATATATACTCATTCATATACGAAGTTAGGCTATTTAAGATACTATTACCCAACAATAAATAGTTTCTTAAACCAATTTTGCATTCGGAAAGCTAGGTCTACTAATTACTTACGGATAACAACATATTTAACGGGACGCTCTAGCAGGGCTGGTTCTTCAATGGGTCTCTGGGCCAGCCAGGAGTGACGAGGAACAATGCAACACAGTTCTTTGGGTATATTAAACTCTGAAAACAAATAGTAATGGAATTGGTGTCGATCCAATGATGATCCAATAGCTACTTACTTTGGCTACTAATGAAAACATCGGAACGTACACGCTCCTCAGCTTCGTCTACTTTGTCGCCGTCATCCGCCTCAAAGGCTGGAGGTGGTGGTGTCTTTCGACGATGCTCTCGACGGTGACGACCTCCGGTATCGGCAATTATTTGTATGTTACCGTTGATATTAGTAACATTACCAATATGGACATTGGTGGAGTTGCTGATATTTATATTTCCAACTGTTTGTATGCTATTGATTGAATTCATCATATCGCGCAGGGTTTCACCAATGATAGAACGTTTGCTGAGCGCCAAAGGTGTGCCCAAGGCAATAGTGCTAATTTCCTCGCTTGTTTCCTCATCATCATCGTCGTCGTCGTTTCTTTCACTGTACTCATAGTCCAAACTATCTACCACCGATGACTCGGCTATAGATTCCAATTCATCTTCATCAACTTCATCGGCCTGAGTCTGGGCCTGGGATGTCAGCCATTCGAGTGTACGCTCCTGACTTAGTTCCCGGATTGGCGCGGAAATCGGTATTTGTGACATTGCTTTAAATTCCCAGGTGCTGTGCTGCGTGCCGTGTGACGTTGCTGCTTTATAATAGTTTATTGTTTATCAATTTAATATATAAATATATGCCTCGATAAGCTTCCTTCTCCTTGTTAATAACAGATAAGATAAGGATGCTCTCTCAGTCCGATTCCAGTCTGTCTTGGTCAGCTGGATCTGGCTGTGGTGAAATTACCGATTCCACCCAAGTAAATGGGAATCACATAGGCTACGGACGAAGAGCTGTAGAAACTGTCTTGACCAAAACAATAATATGTTGGTTATTATTAAATGCAATAATTTGTTATCGATAGCTCTTTGTTTTCCAATCAATCGGTACTTATATTAGTGATGAGTCAGAAAAAAACTTGTTATGACGACATTAAGCAAGTGGCATCTCCCCGGCATTTGCAAAGCGCTGCCACTTATCTTATGAATAGGGTTGCATTTCGACTTATTACTGGGTAACGTTCACACGTGTTTTAGGTGATTTCGTGCAAACATTTGTCAAACATTAATAAACAAATGTAGAACGCAAAAATTTTGACTCGATACACATACGGAAAATGACATTCAATTTATATTCTACTCAGCTGGAAATGGCACAACAACTATTGGCTCATTTATAATTTTGATTACGGATGGTAACACTGTCATACGCCGGCCATGTTATGATATGTAAAAGGTGGCGACGACGTAGACACGTGTTTAATTCGTGGAGTGGAAATTCGTGAAAAATATAAAGATTATTAGATCTAAAATAAAAAAAAAACGCTAGAACGTTAAATAATACAAGATAAAGCATTAAAAACAAAAACAAAAGGCAATTCAAATTAATAACGATTCAACGCAGTGGGCTACAAAAGGTAAGAGCAAATGACCACGCGGAACATAACCTAAGACAAAAAAAAAAAACCAAAATGAAAGAAAGAAAAAGAGTCTTGCCAAAACAGGAGAAACGAAGAAGAATGAAACAAAAAAATGGTGTCATGTTGCGACTGTCTCTCCTACACTTCCTCGAAACAAGAAAAAGAATTTAAAAAAAGCAAAGTAAAATGCGTAGCAAAGAATTCAAACGATTTATCTAATAATATCCGTTATTTTGTTTTTGTTTTGTTGTGTCTGAGTGTGTGTGTGAATATAAAAGAGAGTGCCAAGTGTCAGTGTGTGAGAGAAAACAACAAAAAAAGGAGAAGTTAGCGGTTGTTTTTGTTGCCCGGCTAACTTTGCGGTCCTTGCCATATGAGAGAATAAAGAATGGTTACCGATTAAAAAAACGTGGTAGGGGGTGGGTGGGCGGTGCAGCGAAAAGAGCAATCTATAGAGTCTATATTTTGGTTGTTGAACGATTACACAATTTGCTAGTGTATGTGTGTGTTTGTGAGTCATGCATACATATAAATATATGAATATGTACATATTGTTATATGGAAGCGTAATGTAAACGTGAATTAAAACTTCTTACGCACTGTTTACCTATTAACCGATCGGTGCTGCATGGAGGCCACATACTGCCACTCCCATTTGGTATAAATATATATATACATATATATATATATAAAATATATGATACGTACGTATCACGATTATACAACCCCTTCGGATGTCGAGCAACAGTCGCTTTTGCTCTTTCTCTCCCTCTCTTTCGCTCTTTTGTCCTACCTTCTCCCTTGCCAGTCTTTTGTACAATTAAACCATATGATCGAGAAGGAAACCACGTTGCCAAGATTATCGCGCAACAACAAATTAGCCTAGCACTGTTGCACCTGGTTGTTGTTTTGATGCTCTATCTATGCTTGTGTGCGTGTCGTCAGTCTGCTCGTCAGTCCGTCTGTCTGTTTTAATAGCACTCTCTTCCTCTTTCTCTCTAAGCACTATATCTCGGGCTACCGCATGGTTTCTGTATTGGAGTTCTTGCGCACAAAAAGGAAATTTGGCATTGGTTTTTTATTACCCTGTATAATCAGATTAAAGAGTATTTTAGGCATGTGTACTATATCTACATGCATGCACTTGACCCACATACGTTTGTTTTGAACTAGTAATTCTTCTATTGTTTACTCTTACTAAAATTGAATATTAATTTCTGGTTAATGAAAATAAACACAGCGAAATGGAGTAGTAGAGAATTATTTTTCTTTCTTTCAAGGTATTATTCCATTTTTTTTTTATTGTTCCTGCACTAGTGATTTATAGTTGGATTTAAACATAACTAAATATTGTTGTCAATATATATTATGATCATGGTCCTAGTGCGTAGGGTATGTTTAAGTTGTCGCATTCAATTATGGAATATGGAATTTGTGTTTTTTCTTTCATATTATTTTTTGTTTTTTTCGTGTTGTTATCTTCGTTATGGAAATACGACATAGCAGACAGCGGCCTCGGTTACAAGAACACCAATAACAGCAACTGCTTAACAAGTTCAAAGTCAAATAGCGCCAAACATGTTTGGCACACACACACATGAGCCCACACATAAACATAGACTTTAGCCATATGTAAACATTTTTTTATTACGCTCTTCGTTTGCCCTTCTATCACTCAGCATGGATTTCATATGTAACTGTAAACTCTTGCCCTGTGACTGATTAGTAATTGATTAAGCAAGAAGCTCTTTCTTTGTCTGCTTCTCTCTCCCACTCTGAGAGAGGCTCTCTTTCTCCTGGAAATTGTCACGATTGTCATAAAAAGATTGACTTTAAAGGGTAGCTGCTAGCAAAAGCTTCTGTGGGGTTACCATCTTTATAGAAAACAAAAAACTGCCAGATCAGAAAAGGTGTAACAACTAATTGGGAATTCCCACCACCTGCTCTGTTATTGCTTTTCAATTTCAAAATCAAAAATGAAATATTTCGTTTTGTACTTTGCGGATGGCTGCGGCGCATGTGTCGTCCGATTGCATGGGTGGGTGGGTGAAGTGCTTGATTGTTAAAGGCGCGCGCTAGACAGCCGAGAAAGAAATAGAGAAAGAGAGAACTAATGATGTCGTTTCTATCATCGCCTTTGCGCCATCGTATTCTTTGTCGTCGTTGTCCGTCGCCTATCGTTTTGTATTTGTGGAATGCGAATGCAGCAGCAGAAGATTGAATTGTTTAGAGAGTAGTTCCCCCTTGTATATCGAACGCGGCGGCAATACATAATAAAACCCAGAAGAAACGATCGATCCATCTATATATCTGTTTTATATGCTCCAAATTTTACCGGCATCTATACAACAAACACATAATATCGAATTCAACGAATCGTTTATATATATAATATATTAAATGAAATTAATTTAAAGTTTTTTTTTTTAAATAATTCAAATCGAATAAGAAATTCCAACGACGACTATTAACGAAACTTGTTGTCTTCTAACGAATAAGGCGCACACATCAAGTTATATATATACACACACACACAAGTTTATACATGTACACACACTAGCTTATAAATACATACATACATATGCACCATTGGACACAACGATTGTTGCTGCTGCTCCTCCAACTCCATTGATCGCGTTTTGGAAATTTCCCCAAACAACAAATACAAAAAGAAACAGCTTTTTTTGTGTATTGTTTTTTTTTTTTTTTTTGGATTTAGTGAAAGGTGAAGAACCATCGTATTACTGTATGTTATATATATATATATATATCATTTATATAAATATATATATATATTTCTTGTTTCCATCTATTTTGACCAACTGCTAACTGTCCAACAAACCCTTCACCGATCTTTCCTTGGTAATTTTTTATAATTGCTGCGTGGCATTCTTTGGAAAGGTATCTCAATGGAATAGTGAAGAGGAGTCCATAATGTTAGTGGGGAGGGAAGGGAGATATGTTGTCTGCATGAAAGAATACTTTTATAAGTTGTTGTGGCTGGCATTTTTGGTTTTGTAATGATTTCATAACACATTTTGCCGTTAAAAACGTAACGACACAACGGTTTTTGTATTTTTGTTCTTTTGACCGGAAAAGTGCTCACGTTTGCGCGTTCTCTTAATCAGTTCACACATCGACAGTCTCTCTATGCTTACTCTCTCTCGCTCTTTATTTTGTGTGTGTGTGTGTGTGATTCTTCCGCGTGGCATTCAAATTGCGCCTAGCAGAGCTTTGCACCTTATTTGCTCTGCGCCGTGCCGTACGGCGTCGTCTATATTTGTATATATATTTTATTTTTGTTGCTATTAATACGCAAAAGTTCACACACACACACACACACACCCAGAGAGAAAGAGAGACAGAAGGAGATACGATTAGATCTCGTGATAATCAAAACAATAAGGAAAACCCATTTTTAGTATAGAAAATCTACAATCAGATTATCTAAGTCACACTTTCAGCCATCTATAACAACAACAACTCTTAACAAAAAACAGATATATTTGCTCTGTCGGCGTAATTGTACAATCATTAAGAATATAAATTATCTAGGAATTCCTTCCGCATAAAATATCTAATAATCTTTAAACCTATTTTTAATATAGTTATATTTTTGGTTTTATATCTAGTAACTGGTTTATTTTCTGTCTTGTTTCACAGATTTTTTTCTAATCTTGTTTAACAGATTATTCAATATTCAGCGAAAATGGTATCCAGTCGTCCTCTACTCTATTTGTCACTACCCGGTGTAGCATTTATTCTGGGCGTCTTTTGGTTTCGGCGTAGAAATAAAAATCGTTTAGATAAGCCCGACGATGATCTAACATCATCCACAGGATTAAAATCCAAGGATTCAGTTGACGAGCAAACGGTTAAAGTACGCAAATCAAATGGCGTGGCGAATGGAAAGTTACCACATAACCAACAGAACAATCAATCGTCTAGTAGTAAATCTATGAATATAAATGGCACCTTGGTTAATGGCAACGGTTCCGATGAAAAGGAGAGTAGTCCCACTGCCATGTTATATGGCAAATCGGCTCCAATTAAAATAATCCAAAACAATGGACGCAGTTCACCGGGCAACAAGCAACAGCAGCAGCAGCAGCAAATTGATACAGAGATTCTAAAGTCTAAAATTCAAGATGCCGAACATAAGATACTCTGTTCGATTGATGAAGACTTCGAGAATCTGTCATCACCGCGGGATTTGCCCGATTCGGTGTCACGCGTTTCATTCTACAATCGGAAGGCGAATATGAATGGTGGGATTAAAACGGTAGAGCCTGTGGTTATTAAGGCAACACGTACACCAAAAATCTCACCAGAGAATTCGTTCCTGGATACAAATGAAAATCAACATCAGCAGCAGCCAAGTGAACAGAATAATAATTGTGTAGGCAAAGTGGATGATGACAATAATAAAGAAGTCGAGGAGATGGTCTTGCAGAAGAAGATGCAGGCTACTGAGGCTACAGTATTGCAACAGCAGCAGGAGCAACACCAACAACAGCCCAAGCGTCAAGTGGATGCCGCTAGTCCTTCCTTAAGCATTTGCAGCGTACAGTCTGGTGATTCCGGCAAGGGATCCAGTCTCCCACGTTCCGAGGCTACACGCATCAAGACCAAATATGAATTTCTATTCCCAATTAGTCTGATTGGCCAACTGTATGGCCGTAAGCGGGCTTTTATTAATCAAATTAAATCCAAAACTCTGGCCAATGTGGTCCTTAGCAAGAATCCATATTCAGGCAAGGTGCGCATTTGCACCATTGAGGGTACAGAGAATGAGATTGATGCTGCTTTATCAATGATTCGCCAGCGTTTACCGTCAAAGCGGTATCCAAACTTCACAATGCAGCGCATACATTTCGCCCTGCCCCAAACTATAGTTCCTCTGTCGACAGAAAGTCTCTACAATCTGCAGGTAAGCCGCCAAGCGATTAAGTGAATCCAAAGTAGCGCACAGTATATCAAATAAGTATTGGCACATTCACCGAGTAACAAGGCAGGCAGGCGCGGCGTGCGTGCATCTATACTTAATTGATCCATTAAGAGAGAGATAAAATGAGATTTTTATTTATTATCTACTCTATCTTCCCTTTTTACATTAGCTTAAACTTATTGAGGGTATTAACAATGATGTTGTTATCAGTGCTGTTCTGTCCGGTGCCCATTTATTCGTTCAACATCCATTGCATCCCTCGCATCCATCGCTACCAATGCTGCAGAAGGGACTATATGATAGCTACTCCAGCATGGATACTCCATTGTTGCCGAGCATTGAAATTAGTGCCGTTTGCGTAATGCCCATTAATGAGGTTTGGTATCGTGTGCAAATTGTTGATACCGATCCCGAGGATAGTGAACGTTGCCTAGTGAAATTCCTAGATTTCGGTGGTTATATGAATGTTAATTTTGGCCTGCTGCGCCAAATACGCACCGACTTTATGGCTGTACCCTTTCAGGCAACAGAATGTATATTGTCTAACATTGAGCCGATCGGTGAGTTGAAATATTGAATTAAACTTAGCCCAAACGATCAAAAATGTATCTTATATAAAATTTATCAATTACATTTCAGATAAAACTTGGTCTGTCGAGGCGGCAGAAATTCTCAATAAACTTACCAAAGGCATTGTCTTGCAAGCACAAGTAGCCGGCTATAATAGCCATAATATACCAGAAATTTATCTATTCGCTTCTCTAGGTCCAAATGTGAGTATGAAAGTGAAGTGTCTTCAACTAGAAAGAGATGGCAATTGCAATATGAAATGGAATATTGTTGTCATACTGTTGTTATTGTTGTATATGTAAAGTTATTCTTGATTTACAACGATATATTGAATACCTGTAATAATATCTTTTTTTCTCTTTGTAGAATGTTATTTTTATCAATAAGGAACTTGTCGGTAGAAATCTCGCAAAATGGGTCGAGATGCGTGAATAACCAAATCAAAAAGCCAGCCTTCATGAACAACAGCAACAAAACTAGTGAAAAACAAAAAAATACAATCAAACCAATTATGAAAAAAAGAAATTATATGTTAAGCCTGAAAAGCAGCAGCAGCAGCAGCAGCGGCAGCGGCAGAAACACAAAACAGCCTCAGCAGCAGCAGCAGCTAAACAGCAAACAGTCGCTACAAAATGTGCTTTACCCAGATGCAACAAATAACGTTAATGCAACAATGCGGCAAACTTAAAGATGCATGTGTAGAACGCGGACTGAGCCTTGATAATGGAGAGTGAAGTCTCTTCTCTTACTAACCTACTCACACACACATCCACAGTCACCCACACACACATACACACACACACTCATGAGTCACACATTAACCCTTAGATAGAAAGATTGTTTGTCAATTCTCAAAGTTGAAAGATGAGATATAATGTATATGAGATTTGCAGAATAGAAAAGAATTAGGCACCTGGTGGCAAACAGACACAAAATTTACCAATAATACTATTCGTCGTCAGCAATTGCGAATCGCTTAAGAAAGATAAAAACAAAGGATATTACCATACTCAGTTGATAAGTAGAAATACTTAGTGTAAATAGTTTTTATAACAAGTTAACGAGAAAAACAAAAAAAAAAAACACAATTTAAATAATATAAATCTAAAGCGTTCGTTCATCAAGTACATCAATAAACAAATATATATATATATAGATATATATATACGAAGTACGAATAGAAAGAAAAGGATCCGCGCAAGGAGTTTGAGAGAATAAGATATTTCATATATATATTTTATGTACATACTATTTAGGATCTTCCTTTATCACTTTGCCGCTTTCATTCGATTGATATGATCTTTTGCATTGGCGTGTTCTTTTTTTCTTTTCTTATTTGTGTTTTCGTCTAATTTTACAAATTGTACAACTAATTCTTAACTTACTACTCAAAACCCATAAAAAGTACAAGCAATTATATTGAGAATGTGTATTAATTATAGTAATAATATAATAATAATAATAATGATGATAATAAAACCCTAAAAATTGCTAAAAGAAAAGATGAACCTGCTACAAACAACCAAACATACATACATACAAACATACATAGAAAACTTCCAAACAAACAAAAAACACCTCAACAACTTACAACAGAAACAGCTTCAAGTTGAACAGAATTATAGTTAAAATGGATTTGAATCTTAATTATTATTCGCGTTGGATCGCCCGAACGAGCTTTAAAAACCTTTTTTGGTAACGATGCAACGTATCAAATTGAACAACAAATCCAAATATATTAATATATGAAAAAGATTTATAAGCAGATGCATGTGTGCCATTCATTGTTATAGCCAACCTTTTGAATCCCGCCCAGAATCCAAATCCGAATCCGAATATCCTATATGTATATACACAAAACGCAGAGCAATTGTAATACAGTTATTAAAACCAACTAACTAGCAAACTAATTAACTAACGAAATTTAAAAACAACTGCTGCCTTTCTTTGTAAGAAACCAAAAACTGAAAAACCACAAAAACAAAACAAACTAATGAAGAGATAGGGAAAAGAGATTGTCAATGCATTTTCATCGTTTTCCTTTTAAAAAATTTTGTTTTATGTCTGGTTGTGTCTAGTGTGTGAGTCATAGAGTGTGTATGAATGAATTCTTTTAGTTAGTTAGAGTTTTATCTTTATTACTTTACTATATATAAATATATATATATTGGTTTTCTTTGAAGATTCCTTTAATTCGTAAAGCTGCTCATTTGCTTCCTCAAATTTTCAAGGCTAATTATGTTAATTATTTAGTTAAATTTAATATATTTTTGATTATGATGTAGTTGACGATGCAAATGCAGATGACGACGATAAAGCTATTGATGATGATCATGATGATGGTGATGATGTAGACTTGTAGACATTGTGTGGTTCTTTTTTTTTTCATCATTTATTATACACTCATCTAGTGCAAATACACTTGTAAAAAATATAAAACTCTAAACATTATTAAGCAAACAACAACAAATTGCGAATGCCTTGTTTTTGGTGAATATTATGTATTTTGTCTGATAAGCAGAAAATACATATTACTATTATTATTATTATTATTTGAATCATTGTTTTTAAGTGTTTTGCAAATTCAAAATGTAAATTTGTCACTTGTACAATTTGTTGATAAAAAAAAGAAAGAAAGATCTGTAAAATCGATTAATTACTAATTGGCATATATCATTTACATTCATACACACTAACACATACATACGTACATACATACATGCATACCTATGTAACAGTAACATGATGTAAAGCAATTTAGTTTACATTTACTTACATACATAATTCGTTTTTTTTTTTCTTTTCGTTTATCTTATTTTAAAAAAAAATACAAGAATAAGATTTAATTTATAGACGCATTCAACAAATAAAAGCAAAATTAAAAATAATTTACAAATTCTAGTTATTAGTTAAGTATAAATGCAAAAATATATATATATATAAAAATATATATTAATTAAATAAATAAATAAAAATAAAAACTATTGAAAGTAAAAAAAAGAAAAAATGTCTTGTTATAATTCTTAAAAAAACAAATTTGGGTAAGAAATCATTATTCGATAATGAAATATATTTATATATCTTGATCTGTCTAATATAGATTCACTATAATGAATATTAAGAACATTATCCTAATAATGTTGATCCAAGTGTATTTAGGGTATGGAATGTTTGTTATAAATCATATTTCATTTGATTTGATAATTACGATATGTCTATGTTTTCTTCTTCTTTTTTTCTTTCTTTATAGTTTGGGATAATAAAACCATTTTGAGTGTCCAATAACCGGATCGGACTTGATGGCGCTTTGGATTGGCCATAAAAACGTCCATTGAGTAAAAATTCTACGAATTCGAACTAAATCTATAAATATTATTGACGGACGGGACTGCTGCTGCTGCTCCTTCCTTCGTGGGCCTATCGAGCCTAATTAGTGTTTTCTTTTTATTTCGTGTGTGTTTAATCTAATGGCCAATGATTATGACCGCTTAAAATAAAATTGATTATCATCGTCATAGTCGATGTACTTAGTAGTATGCCTGGTACTTGGGATATGTCTGGGTATTTACTATATCAAGTAGTAAATGCGTTTGCAAAATTTTTATCTTTAAATTAACTACCCAAAAATGACCGACCAATGGTCACCTGGCTACACTAAGAGAAACTTCATTCTCCTTTTCCCTTATATACATATATATATATATATATTATTTGTATATAGTTTAGTTGATTCATTCATGTGATATCAAGACAATCTTTTACCTGTTCCTGCCAGATGGTTTTATTTAAATAAATGAGTCAAAATGTTTTCATGTTTAAATTAATATTTCAAATCATTTTACAATTCAACTTCATTTGCTTTAGTGTAAGGATTGCCTCAGGAGTCTCAAGTCTACGGCCAGTCTGTGATATCGTATCTTATCAACGATTCTTCTCTATCTTGCTCTTTCTTTTGCTGCGTTTCAATTTGGACATGTTAGGAAAGATGTGCGTCAAAAATTTCAAGACATTGAAAATTAATTTTGGATGTTTTGAGTGGTAGAAATCGAAATCAGATTTGATCCCAAACCAAAACAAAAAAAGCAAAATAGAAAAGAAAACGCCATTAGAGCACGATTATTCAGACCGACAACACAAAATCGACGGAGAGCATAAAGTTAATGTTAGCTTTTGCCGAACTAGGCCCGATTCTGATACCGAAAGTAACCCTCCTCCTCCCGCTGCATTATTTGCTGCTGTTATCCAAAGTGCTGCCACTCTCTTGCTGTGTGTGTGTGCTAGTGTGAATAATTTCATGCTTCTTACCTGTTGTAGGTACCAAAGTTCTGAGCACTTGTAAAACAACAACAACAGCAATAACACACACAAATGCTTGTACTAAGTACAGTACAAAAGTTGGCGGTTCTTAAAGCGTTCAACGATCGCCACCCCGTCAGTTTTAGCCGTGGCATTCACGGTGCAGCTACAACTCAAAACGCGAGCCTAGCCAAATACCAAAGCCAAGGCTAAAACCAAGTTTAACAAATTCCCAACCAGTATATTATATACAAGACAATAATAAAGAAAAAAAACAAAACAATAGATTAATTATTATTTGTCCCGTTTTTTGTTTCGCTTGCGGTTCTTGTTTTATTTATATTTAATTCGCGTTTCTTGTTCTTTCCTTTTTTTTAAATTTAAAAAAAGACAAAAAACACATTTCGAGTGTATTGAATTAATTATTTATAATAATAAAAAAAAAAAAAACGCGAAAGCAATTTGCTAAAATTGAGTACATACGAACAAAAAATGGAATTGAAAACCGTGGAGCAGCCACCACAGAACGGGACGGCAACGGAAGTAAGTTTATCACTCCGAACTCAGACAATGGGTAAAACGAATGCAATTCAATTTACCAAATGAATGTTACGTATATATATATATAGTTAGCTCTTATATACATTTGTATAAAATATGTTTATATTGTTTGTTTGGATTACTCAAGTACAAGTGGCGGACCACTTCAGACTTTCAAGTGGTAAAAGAATCAATCAGAAATTTCAGATAACAAATTGATACAGTGAGTGATAAAAGACGAAAGTAGAGGTCCTTGTACCTTATGTGCATATTATATGATGTACATACATACATATGTACATACCTATAATGAACGGATGGTTATCGTAATTGTTTATGTTCTCTTCAGTGACGTGTTACCCGTTGAGAAACTATAATAACTGGTTTATAGCTTTATGATGATCATTAAGATCATTAAGAGTCAGCAATGGGTTCTTTTATAATGGGCCAATTGGCCGACAAAAGGGGTGTACAAAACTCATATATATATATATATACATATGTACTATATGGTCACGACATTAACGTTATCCAAAAGCATTATTATTAGTTCACCCGAAACTTATCTTACGGTTAGACACTTGCCCTTCAACACATGTGAAGCACACATTGTGCAAAAGACTGCTAGATACTATAGAGAGAGAGAGGAAGAGAGGGAGAGGCGAAAAGAGGAAGGAAGGTGAAATAAACCCGTTCTATTGCTTACAGTATGCAAGTATTGCCCATAAAGTAACAAGTATGACATAAAAACAAAACTGACTGATATATATATATGAATATACTATATAAAATATCCCCACATGTAGAACGATTTCAAGGTGTTAACTGAATAGTAAACCGATATTGTGCAATATGCACTTAAATTCATTTTGTCTTTACAAAAATTATGAAATATTATTCAAAAATATTACCTGTCAATCATCTATAATTAGCTGTCTAAATTACTAACAAGTTGCAGCTAAGTTAAAAATTCTATAATATTGTTATATATTGGTTTGATTCAACTGATTTTATAACTATATATACCTATATCTTCTTAGAGTCTATATATTTAGCCTAATAAATTGTTAAATTGATAATTAGATAAGTTGACTTTGAAATTCAACAATTGTTTAATTGGATTACAAGCTTTTGTTGTTTATATAGTACTATATATATATTCCTTGACCTGGTTTCAAGACATATTGATTTTATCATTCATATCTAGGGTTAATCATTTTATTGTTTTTATCTCGTTTAAACGTCAAATCGTATAAGGTAATAATTTTATTTAAAAAAAAAAGAGTTCAATAGCCTTTTCCTATTCCTTTTTGGCCATAAACTCAAGTACTTGGTATCCATTGTTGTTGACTTACAAAATTGTGCAAACACACGAGTTGACAAATATTTTGGAGTCGTAATACCAGATTCCCCCCGTATACCTCTCATACCACACAACTCCATTCTAAATGATGCAGTTTCATTACCATTTCATATTAACCAAAAGACATTAACTTATTTTGTGTTTTGACTTTTTTTTATTATTATTTGAACAGCATTTTTGTCGTTAAATGAAAAATAAAAAAAATAAATGTAAGCAATTACAATTAAATAAAAATATATTAAAAAAAAAAAAAGCACATACAACAAAAGTCCCCTCCCACAAATAGACAGTTACTTTATATATATATATATATACAAGTTGATCTTTTTACACTGTAATAAAAATAATAATGATGACAACGACTATGAAATTATATAGACAATAGTGTGAGAGAATAAATATATGTAGATGAGAGAGGGAGAGGGGTAAGATAAAACCCCATGACAACTTTTGAGTCATAATGAGCATTCCCGGCTTAGTTGGATATTCCAAGATTGTGTCCAACTAATTTGCATTTGCATTTCCTCTCCTAGTCAAAGGGGAATTTTTTTGCACTAAACATGCAATTTTTAATAACAAATTGTTGAGTAAATTGGCTTAAGCTATAGAACAAAATAAAAACCAATTATTATTATTTATAAAAAAAGAAAAAACAATTCTAATTGTTATTTTAGTAAGATATTTTTTTCTTTGGAAAAAGTTTTATCATTTGAATACTGTGAAAAGTTGCTTTAGGTTTAGTTATTTCTTATATTCCCTACTAATGTTAGAGTATTTAAATGTCGTTAGTACTTAGATTTTTCATTTTTAGAAAGATCTGTTGAGTAGGCGGCATTTTAGAAATAGTTTTATAACTACCTGTTTTGTGGGATAAAGTACTTAACGGCATTTCCATTTCAATTTCCATTCAAATGGCAATTACCCATATAAAACTACAAAACTAAAATTATGACCAGTCGCCAGTTTGTTTAAAAATAGCAAATAAAACTTAAACAACAATTAAAGGTTTTCCATATTAAAAAAAATGTGTGTTTTCAAATCGTTGTAAATTTCTAGGGAAAGTTTTTCAAAAATTTTTTTTAGGTTAATTCTATTAAAAAAGAATTTTATCATCATAAATTCCATTCGATAATCATGCTCATAAAAAGTTCCATAAAATTATTTTAATCTAATCAAGTCACATCAGAAAATGGCGAAATGAGTTGCCAAATTTGAACGGAAACTATAATTGAAATCTACTATATATATATATATATATATTATATAACAAATAGTTACTAAGATATAGATGAGGCGAAACAAGTGACAGACATTGAATAAACTTTTTTGCTGTTTTGGCCACAAAAAGAAACTTGAACCAGCTAATCAAATATGAGTAATCATCATCTCTCTTTGGAATGCTAAATATTTGTACAATTTTTCATAATGATATCTTAAAATTTATATCTTTATATCTTGTATCTCATTATCAAACGCAGAATCATGAGAAGGAAGAGCAGAAACCATCTGATGGAGTGGAACGTACAAATTGGGGCAATGGATTGGAATTTCTTATGTCCTGTATATCGGTATCTGTCGGTTTGGGCAATGTATGGCGTTTTCCATTTACAGCCTATGAAAATGGTGGTGGAGCATTCCTAATACCCTACATAATAGTTCTATTCCTAATTGGTAAGATAATTGGTAATCAGAGAGTGTGAGAGAGAGAGAGTATCACAAAGATCATTGTTTTAATAGGTAAACCAATGTATTATCTGGAAATGATTATTGGACAATTCACTAGCCAGGGTACAGTGAAAATCTGGTCCATTTGCCCATCATTTGTGGGTGTTGGCTATGGCCAGGCATTTGCCACAGTTTGCATCATCAGTTACTATTCATCTCTATTGGCTCTCACATTGTACTATCTGTTTGTGTCCTTTCAATCGGTTTTGCCCTGGTCCTATTGCCGGGATGAGTGGACAAATTGTGTTAATTCAAGACCGGAGGACTATTCAAGTACAATGCTTGAGGCAGCCAAGAATGCCTCATCCGCCTTATATTTTGGAGGAGCAAATGAAACCACATCTCTAGCTGATGATACTGTACAACTTCAAAGTAGTTCCGAATTGTATTTCGTGTAAGTTTTATTAACTAAAACACAATATAACTAAATCCTTACAGAGTTTTTGTTGTTGTTGTTAATTAGGAAAGTGGTTATTAAGGAGAAACTTGACATTTCGGACGGCGTCGGTGATCCGGATTGGAAACTTACCTTGGCCTTATTCGTATCCTGGGTAGTGACATTTCTGGTGATAATGCGCGGTGTCAAGAGTTCCGGCAAGGCAGCCTATTTTCTTGCCCTCTTCCCCTATGTGATACTCTTTGTTCTATTGGGCAGAGCTGTGACCCTGGAAGGTGCTGTCGATGGCATCATATTCTTTTTGCAACCACAATGGGGAGAATTGCTCAATCCCACTGTATGGAAGGAAGCGGTGGTACAATGTTTCTTCTCTCTGGCCGTTGCCTGTGGACCTATCATTATGTTTTCCTCATACAATCGCTTTGATCACTCCATCTACAGGTAAGAGAGAGAAAGAGAGAGAGAGAGAGACCAGGATTCTATATATCCTTAATGTTGTTTGTACTTTCAGGGATGCCATGATTGTGACCACTTTGGATACTTTAACCAGTTTATTGGGTGGCATTACAATCTTTGCCATTCTTGGCAATCTGGCACATAATCTTCAAGTGGAAAATATACGTGATGTGGTCCGAAGTGGCACTGGTTTGGCATTTATCTCTTATCCCGATGCCATATCCAAATTTCAGGCTGTTCCTCAACTTTTCTCTGTGCTATTCTTCTTTATGCTTTTCGTTTTGGGTATTGGATCCATTGTGGCCCTTCAGAGCACCATTGTGACCATCATTTGTGATCAGTTCAAGAGTTGGAAATACTGGAAAGTAGCCTTGACAACATCCATATGCGGTTTTCTATTGGGCCTGGTCTATGTGACACCGGTGAGTCTCTCTCTCTCTATCAGAAACAAATACTTTAAAATTTTTTATTATTTGTTTATTCATTTTGGTTTTTTGTTTTAGGGTGGGCAATGGATTCTCACTCTGGTGGATTTCTATGGCGGCACTTATGTTGTCTTTATTTTGGCTATCTTTGAGTTGGCCGGCATCGTTTGGATATATGGTAAGTCATTTAACTCTCCCCTTGTCTTCCGTTTCTTAATGTTTGGTTTCTTCTTTAGGCCTTCAAAACTTTTGCGATGACATTGAGTTTATGTGCAATAAACGTGTCTCAATCTATTGGCGCCTTTGCTGGGGTTTCTTTACACCAGTCATGATGATTGTTATCTTTATCTATTCCATGGTCACAATTGAGCCGATTAAATATAGTGATATATATTTCCCCGAGGCGGCTAACAGTAAGTTGGCCCATAAACATAAAAAAAATTTCATTCTAATATTATTATTATTTTTTTCTATTTTAGTTTGTGGTTGGTTGGTATTTGCAATTGGAACTGCCCAGTTTCCATTGTGGGGCATTTGGTATATTTCGCATCATCGTAATGGCAATTTATGGAAATCCTTTATTGAGTCCTTGAAGCCAAGCGACAAATGGGGTCCATCCAATCCCGATACGAAACAAGATTGGTTGAACTTTAAGAGGGAAAAGGCTGCTCAACGGGCTACCAAAGTCCATTCTAGTAAAATGGGACACTTTTGGCAAAAGGTTGGCAAATTCTTTGGCAGCAGTACATAATTCCATTATCCTATCAATTGAGATTAAAACCACAAACATCAAATTTCATACATACTGACACATCTATTCTACCCGAATATATAAGTCGATTAATACCAAAACCGATTTTTTTTTCTTTCTTATATAAGCTATATTTTCTAGTTCTACTATGTAAATATTTATCTATATATTTAAATATTTAAAAAATACAAAACAAATATTGAAACGAAACAAAACAAAACAAAATTTAATTTTAAACGAATATTTGTTATCAAGGACAACAAATTATGAAAAATACTCGTCGAAATCTATAATTAACTTTGTGTCAAAAAAAAATAAAAATGATTAAATACGAAACGATATTTAGTTGGTGTGTTTTGCAATTGCTTAAAGATTCTCAATAGTTTTAAAAAACAACTTCAGGATAAAGAAGGATCAGTACTTACTATTAACTGGGCAAAGGAAATAGTCGTATACCATATAGGATACCATATAGAAGGGAAAAGAGACTCTTTTAGATATAAAGGATATAAAGTTTTATTTACATATTCCAAAATCTCAAGGTTGGATGATGAGACATGGTCAGACCATCGAAGGGTTCTCTTTCGAATGTCTTCAGTGATTAGGATAAGTATATAGATGGAACAGATGTTCTGGGAATGATAGCAATAGTTTATCAAACAATCTCACTTATTATTTTTTCATTTTAAAGTTTTAAAACAGTTTCTTCTTTAAAAGACTTTTCATTTGTTTGAAAAATCTTGTTTTCGGGAAAATTATATTAATACTTTATAAAATAAACAAGGATTTGCATATAAATACGCATTTAAGTAACTTATGAATCCACTTAAGATAATCTTATCAAACTTTGACATTATCACAATGTTGGGTTCTATATTAAGAAGATCGTCTAACTTAATATTAGAAATAAATTTATGATTTTACAATCTTATCAAAGTCAAAAGCACCCTTTAAAACAGATGTAAATCATAATAAAATATCTAAAAATATAATTCACTATATATTTGAGATTGAAATCAATCAGCTAATCCATGCTTCGGGTAGTTAAGATGCTTGTCTTGGCCATCAAAATTCAATTATTATAGGAGTAATAAATTAAAATTACCGAGGAACCTTTAAACGACTGCCACTGATAAGGATAATGATAAGGCCAACGTCTTTTTGATTTACTTGACTAATATAAAAAAAATATTAATTAATAATTAAATCAACAACTAAATCACAACGCTAACTACATAATAGAGTTTTTCAAAGGAGTTATCTTTTCGGTTTTAAGTGAAAATCTTGGGTAAACTATCTGAAATTGTCTAATCAACGTAGATTTATAATCTTGCAGAACTTCTTGTATTTAAAATTTGTATGTTTCTTTCTATGCCTCAATGTCTATTATACCAAATAAAATTTCGACAGCTACAAGTGACACTATATTTGTGAGCGTTATAGTTTCTTTGCCAAAGTCAACCATGTACCATAGCATACTTTTCGGATAAAAAAAAAATTTCTAATCGATAACCGATAGCTTGTAGGTCGTAAGTCCATCTCTAAGGGGCATAAACGCCTAGTCAGGTCAATGTTTTTGCCCCATATCTACTTATTTCTTAATCTTTGTTAGCCAAATTTAATCAAGATTTGGTCTAGACCAAAAACGTGTCTTACGAGAATTTATAGTTTTTGTCGAATGTTGTTTTACTTTGACTTTTAATTGCACTTTGCACGTTCAAAATACAATTGAACGATAAGTACAGTTAAGAAAAATGCGTCAGTAATTAATCGAGTCAATTGGAGGATTTCCCTTCCATAGGCAACTTTATTCAAATGTAGTTCCAACTGATTAATCTACCCAAATCTAGAAACCTTTATTTCTTGGCTTATTTTGAATAGTTTGAAACGATCAATTTGTTAAGTTCTTTTTCTTTAGTTCTCTTTCATTTTAATTTCTTTTCTCAAATTTTAAAATAAAATCAAATATTTGTTTAACATAATAAATAAATAATTTTTTTTTATAAAATCCTAGTTTAAATTTAAATATATAAAAGAAAAAAAATATCGAGTATTAACTAACTATAAAATTAGCTAATTGTCGTCACTGGAGGTTGCTCATCGGTCAGATTTGTTTTGGTGGGCAACGGAGGCGCCGATTCGGATGATGATGATGCACTGGGAACTGGCTCAATGGGAGCTTGTTCCTTGATCTTTGCAGGAGTTGGTTTTCGCGTTGGAAGCAAAAGACTCTCCAGATTACCGAACGGCGCTTCAATTAGGATGTACATGAAATACGCCAATAAAACGATAAATCCAAAGTCTCCCCAGAAACGAAGCATCTAAAAAGGATTAAAATGAATTCACATAGTTAGATAAAGTAAGAGATTTACTTACCACTTGATAGTTGCTAAAGTAGGTGCTAGTCCGTGTTATACCGCCATTCAGATTCGCAACAGCCAAGTGAAAGATGTATGCACAATATGAGAGCTTCGACAATGGTTGCCACAAAGGTGATGAGAGGAAACTGTTGGCCAATCCACCGTATCCATTCATACAGGCAAAGATGACCCAGCATAGTCCCAAGGGCCAGGCAATTCGTGCAAAAGTCAAATAGAAGGCCTCACTCACTATTGGTATTTGAGCAGTAACGCCATAGAGGGCAAATTCACAGGTGAAGAGAAGGGCCAAACCAATGATCCAACCCAGCCAGACCATAAGTGGACTCAGTTTAAAGGTCTTGCCACGATTCACATGCAGATAGTAGCCAAATAGTGCGCCAATGAGATAAGGTGATGCACGTGTTTGAGTACCAAAATAAATCTTTTCCATTGATTTCCCAGCACCGGTTATCCTGTAATACAAAAATTATGATTATTGGTTAAATAAATTGATTTCAGCAGCTCTCAGCTTATCAATCAGTTAATAGTATTCAAGTACTTTTCCCATTATAATGCCATAAAACAATTACTTTTTACGATAAGTAGCAATTGAAATTAGTCAAAAAAAAAATGTTTAACATTTTCAATTTATAGATTAATCAAAAAAATTGATTCTTTCTTTAAAATATTGAGATTTCTTAATAATGAGCGAAATTTCTTACTTTGATTGATTTGAATGTTATTGCAAGCTTAGTTCGTTTCTTTTCACTTCACTTAGTTATAATTCTCAACTAGTTTAGGCTTTGAGGAAGCTTTCTATCGTTTTCTCTTAAGTTTCTAGCTATAATACTTACAGTGAGTAGTTATTAGTTACCATCATGGTAAATAGACACGAGGCACAAAGCAACATGAGCACAAAAATGGCAGCGGCTCCCTTTTTGCCCCATTTATAAAGGGCGATAAGTAGAATGGGAGAGATAATAAACAGCTGCATATCCACGGCCAAATACCAGGAATGGGCAAGACACTGTAAATTGAGATAATGATTGAAGATAATGAACGCATACAATGAATGCTTTTCGATTGTTAAGCCATTTTCGTGCTTACTACAATTTTGGCGGCATAATTCTGCACATATAACAGTGTCCAGAACCAGTTTTCTTCGCAATAACTGTAGTCTTCAAAAGCAATAATGCCATGGAGTGGTCCATCGCCAATCCGGGGTCCAATCTTCATGTATATGAGTATACTAATGGCCAAGACTGGAGTGAGTCGAAGATAACGATGCAAATACATCAATGGTATATTGAGTTTTCCTTTGGCTCTGCATAAAATATATAAAAATTATTCAAATCCTGTTAACAAAAGGATAAAGACAACTTACTTTTCCATGGCACGTAGTCCCACAAAAATAACCAATAAACCACTTAGGTAAAAGAAGGTGTCTACGCCAAAAACTCCCTCTCTTATAAACATAGCAAATGGTGAACTGAACCACTATTTCAAGAGAGTTAAGGGATTAGTTTATGGTTAATCCTTCTTTCTTCTATTAAACCTTACCTTTATTCCATCTACCAAATTGATGTTGGGTGAAACTCCAGCTATTATATAATCATGTCCAAAAATAACCCAAACAAGGGATACGCAACGGATTCCATGGAGACAATCAATGACATTGGGATTGGATTTACTGTCCACAAACCGGAACAGTGAACGTGAATTCGCACGTGCCGAAAAGGCCTTTACGAGCACAGGAATTTTCTCTGTCAAGATTAAGGAATAGCTTAAATGAAGAATTGAAGGAAACTCTAACACTAATCTCTACTTACTCTGATCTGGGCAAAGGAAATAGTCGTACAGAGTGGCAGAAACCATAAGGAAACCCAATATGGACAAAAGGACTCTATAGAAGTATAGGAATTAAAATCTATTCCAGAATCTTAAGATTTAAAAACTTACATGGTGAATATGGTCAGACCATCGAAGGGTTCTTTTTCGGCTGTCTTGCATGAGGCTTCATTGACGATTTCCAAATCTGGACTTATCTCAACACTAAGCAATTGCTGGAAGAGCTTTCGAAGCATTGCGTCCATGTGGGTGCCCGAGCAGGCAGAGGGAAAGCAAACAGCCGTATTCACATTTATATAAGGTGTTCCAAGCACAAGGCTACCAGGGATAATCTTGGCAAAGCAATACTTCCCCTTTACACTGTGACTGGAGGTGATTGCATGATCAATGGCCAAACACTCATCGTAGTTACCCAAATCCCTTAAATTGCCTTTCAGCAGTCCGGATGGTATCAAACCCCATGAATCGAACACTAAAAGAAAGCCAGAAAAGTTTCCGTTGCAATCCTATCCGTTCTAAGAGTTAGAGTTATATTGTTGGAACTTACTTCTTATTGCCCACATGCTACCCGTACTCAATCCCTGGGTAAGCAGTGCGAGATCTGCTAAACATTGCAAATCTTCCTGGGATGGTATTCTTGCATTCGGCAGGAGATCGTTAATCGTTATGTTCTGGTAAAATTCATTAAACTCCACGGACAAATGTCTTAGTCTAGTAAGGCTGTGGAAATCCGCAATGTCCATCTCCAAGTAATTGGACTGCACATCATTTTGGCCAACACTGAACACTGTTGTGCCAACGCTTAGCAATAGCGTGGCTAATAGAAATACTTTAATACTGACCATGTTGGTTCGGCCTTAGACAGGCATATGATTACGTTGACCACTGCCAGGGTCTAATTTATACATATTGCACATCGACTAACCGTCATGATAAGCAAGAGATCGACTACGGTGGCTGGCTATCACCACCTTATCCATGGACAATATTGTCATCTACTCTAACATTTGCTATCAATAATTGGTCATAGATTACCAAACGATTGGAGTACCACGGGGTAGTAGTCCTCCACAACTTTTGTGGACTTCGTTTGATTATGGTCACGCTGCAAGTCAATTGCCTCCTATCAAACAGTGTACTACTGACTCATTCGGTTCTCATCGGGGTTTACTAAACATATTGTTATATAGCGCCAATTGAAGTGTTTAAACCACTTGGACAGGAGCGGAGTATTCGAGAATTTAACAAAGGTTTTAGCTTCTTTTTATCTAATATGATCATTTTTCTATTAGAATCAAATCAAATATTTCAAATACATCGAGTCACAAGTAAGTTTTCCGTACAAAAGCATTTCGTTTTTATAATTTAAGCCAAAGTTTTGAGTTAGTTGCTTAATTTTTGGGCCCCTAAATAAATACTAATCATATATATATATATTACTAACTATTTAATCGGTCAAAAGACTAGGCCAAAGTCACAGATAATGTTAGCCAAACCACATGGCGGCCTTTCGCCTGATGAAAACAACAAAAACTTTTCCGCAGAAAATTTTAAATACTCGTGATCGCTTGATTTTGATTAAGTTTTTGACAGCAAACAATTCTATTAAACCATTTGAATTCTAATCTATTAAGTGGAATTCTGTTATGCTTTGACGTGATGATTTGAGATTTTTATACCCTGTACCCATAGGGTAAAAGGGTATATTAACAGGGTATATATGTAACAGGCAGAAGGAAGCATTTCTGACCCCATAAAGTATATATATTCTTGATCAGCATCAACAGCCGAGTCGATTGAGACATGTCCGTCTGTCCGTCCGTCCGTCCGTCTGTCCGTCCGTCCGTATGAACACGTGGATCTCAGAGACTACAAGAGCTAGAGCAACCAAATTTGGTGTCAGCATTCGTGTAGTGTCTACGCAGATCAAGTTTGTTTCAAATTTTACCCCACGCCCACTTCCGCCCCCGCAATTCAGGAAAATCGAATAACTAGTGTTATATTAAAGGTAGCGTATTCTTATTTGGTACACCCAATAATATAGCCAAAATGTATCAGCTTACCAAATTTCGTTAAAATCAGACAAGAAATATCGGAGATATATCCATATACATTTTGTACTGAAATGCCATGTTCGACATTGCGTCGTAAGTGTGAGCGAGATAGCATGCGTTCGTTGCTGCCGCTTGTGAGGTGAATTTTTGTTTGAACTGATGCCAAATTTTAAGGAGTTTGTTTTAATAAAGTTCCTCTACTTGGTACAGGGTATATTCAAAGTCGGCAGGGACGACTTGCTTGCTTCATTACATCAAGAAAGGCGATTCCGGTAATCAAGCCAATTTCGGGTAATAGGGTCTTAAAAAAAATTTATGACTTTTGTATAGACGACTATCTAATCGGGTGTATTAAAAGTGACAACATGATTTTATGTACCTCTAAGTGCAGTTGTAGTTAAGTGACTAGGTAGAGACATAAGAAGATCTAAGAATCGGACCATAAATTAATACTTAATTACATTTGTTTATGTTTCAAATGAGAGTAACGTTTATATGTATTGGATATTTGAATACTTATTTCTGGTTCTGGATCGGTATATCTCTCTAAAATATATTTTTATATGGATAGTCAGCATGATCAGTCAATTTGATGTAGAATACCTTGATATGATATGTCAAAAAGGGAAATATTTCTGAAAAATAAAAAAAATATTAATTAATAATTTATATCACAACGATAACTAATAGAGTTTTTCAAGGGAGTTATCTATTCGGTTTTAATTGAAAATCTTGGGTAAACTATCTGAAATTGTCTAATCAACGTAGATTCATAATCTTAAAGAACTTCTTGTATTTTAATTTTATATGTTTTTTTCTATGCCTCAAAGTCTACAAATAAAATTTCGACAGCTACAAGTGACACTATATTTGTGAGCGTTATAGTTTCTTTGCCAAAGTCAAAAATGTACCATAGCATACTTTTCGGATAAAAAAAAAATTCTAATCGATAACCGATAGCTTGTAGGTCGTAAGTCCACCTCTAAGGGGCATAAACGCCTAGTCATAACATTGACCTGTTTATGCCCCATATCTGCTTATTTCTTAATCTTTGTTAGCCAAATTTAATCAAGATTTGGTCTAGACCAAAAACGTGTCTTACGAGAATTTATAGTTTTTGTCGAATGTTGTTTTACTTTGACTTTTAATTGCACTTTGCACGTTCAAAATACAATTGAACAATAAGTACAGTTAAGACAAATGCGTCAGTAATTAATCGAGTCAATTGGAGGATTTCCCTTCCATAGGCGGACTATGTTTTTTTTTATGTAAAGTGATAAGACATAATATTAATCTTTTCATCGTTCGAGTCTTGCCATTAACTTTATAAATATTATTTTAATCTGTGTTCATCTCGTTTCGAGGTACTGAATAAATAAAAGGGAAACCTCAAATATTTTAAATCCTAAAACTCCGTTCAGTTTTAGGATATCAAATTTGTCCTTTATCATAGTATCATTTGCAAAAAGGATCGTCTTTTCTTTGTTAATTTATAAAATGACCCAAAAAAGAAAATCTACAAATTACGTATACGTACATGTACATAATATATGTTAGTTATTCCTGAAATTACTCTCGTAATGACAAGCTAAATAGTGTTCATTACAAAAAGATATTAAAGAAACATGAAAATAAGACAAATAATTTTCAATATTTCTATATACTTCATTCAAATGTAGTTCCAACTGATTAATCTACCCAAATCTAGAAACCTTTATTTCTTGGCTTATTTTGAATAGGTTGAAACGATCAATTTATTAAGTTCTTTTTCTTTAGTTCTCTTTCATTTTAATTTCTTTTCTCAAATTTTAAAATAAAATCAAATATTCGTTTAACATAATAAATAAATAATTTTTTTTTATTAAATCCTAGTTTAAATTTAAAAATATAAGCGAAAAAAAACATAGACTATTAAATAACTTTACATAAGATTAAAATTAGCTAATTGTCGTCACTGGAGGTTGCTCATCGGTCAGATTTGTTTTGGTGGGCAACGGAGGCGCCGATTCGGATGATGATGATGCACTGGGAACTGGCTCAATGGGAGCTTGTTCCTTGATCTTTGCAGGAGTTGGTTTTCGCGTTGGAAGCAAAAGACTCTCCAGATTACCGAACGGCGCTTCAATTAGGATGTACATGAAATACGCCAATAAAACGATAAATCCAAAGTCTCCCCAGAAACGAAGCATCTAAAAAGGATTAAAATGAATTCACATAGTTAGATGACGTAAAAGATTTACTTACCAATTGATAGTTGCTAAAGTAGGTGCTAGTACGTGTTATACCGCCATTCAGATTCTCAATAGCCATGTGAAAGATGTATGCACAATATGAGAGCTTCGACAATGGTTGCCACAAAGGTGATGAGAGGAAACTGTTGGCCAATCCACCGTATCCATTCATACAGGCAAAGATGACCCAGCATAGGCCCAAGGGCCAGGCAATTCGTGCAAAAGTCAAATAGAAGGCCTCACTCACTATTGGCATTTGAAAGGTAACGCCATAGAGGGCGAATTCACAGGTGAAGAGAAGGGCCAAACCAATGATCCAACCCAGCCAGACCATAAGTGGACTCAGTTTAAAGGTCTTGCCACGATTCACATGCAGATAGTAGCCAAATAATATGCCAATGAGATAAGGTGATGCACGTGTTTGAGTGCCAAAATAAATCTTTTGCGCTGAGTTCTCAACACCGGTTATCCTGTAATACAAAGATTATTATTATTGGCTAAATAAAATGATTTTAGCAGCTCTCAGCTTATCAATCAGTTAATAATATTCAAGTACTTTCCCTATTATAATGCCATAAAATAATTACTTTATACGATAAGTAGCAATTGAAATTAGTCAAAAAAAAAAGTTTAACTTTTTCAATTTATAGATTAATAAAAAATATTCATTCCTTCTTCAATATATTGAGATTCCTTAATTAAGAGATTCTCAGATTCGAGAACGGTTTAAACACTCTAAAAAATGATATTGCAATCTTAGTACGTTTCTTTTCGCTTCACTTAGTTATAATTCTCAAGTAGTTTGGGCTTTTTGGTTTTTATAGTTTTCTCTTAAGTTTCTTGCCATAATACTTACATTGAATAGTTTTTAGTCACCATCATGGTAAATAGACACGAGGCACAAAGCAACATGAGCACAAAAATGGCAGCGGCACCCTTTTTACCCCATTTATAGAGGGCGATAAGCAGAATGGGAGAGATAATATATAGCTGCATGTCCACGGCCAAATACCAGGAATGAGCAATACACTGTAAATTGAGATAATGATTGAAGAAAATGACACAATGAATGCTTTTCGATTGTTGGGACATTTTTGTACTTACTATATTGGTGGTGGCATAATTCTGCACATACAACAGTGTCCAGAACCAGTTGTCTTCGCACAAACTGTAGTCTTCCATAGCAATAATGCCATGGAGTGGTCCATCGCCAATGCGGGGTGTAATCTTCATGTATATGAGTATACTAATGGCCAAGACTGGAGTGAGTCGAAGATAACGATGCAAATACATCAATGGTATATTGAGTTTTCCTTTGGTTCTGCATAAAATATATAAAGATTATTCAAATCCTGTTAACAAAAGGATGAAGACAACTTACTTTTCCATGGCACGTAGTGCCACTAAAACCACCAATAAACCACTTAGGTAAAAGAAGGTGTCTACGGAAAAAACTCCCTCTCTTATGAGCATGGCAAATGGCGTACTGAACCACTATTTCAAGAGAGTTAAGGGATTAGTTTATGGTTAATCCTTCTTTCTTCTATTGAACATTACCTTGTATGCATCTACCAAATTGATGTTGGGTGAAAGTCCAGCTATTATATAATCATGTCCAAAAATAACCCAAACAAGGGATAAGCAACGCATTCCATGGAGACAATCAATAACATTGGGATTGGATTTACTGTCCACAAACCGGAACAGTGAACGTGAATTCGCACGTGCCGAAAAGGCCTTTACGAGCACAGGAATTTTCTCTGTCACGATTAAGGAATAGTTTAAATGAAGAATTGAAGGAAACTCTAACACTAATCTCTACTTACTCTGATCTGGGCAAAGGAAATAGTCGTACAGAGTGGCAGAAACCATAAGGAAACCCAATATGGACAAAAGGACTCTATAGAAGTATATGAATTAAAATCTATTCCAGAATCTTAAGATTTAAAAACTTACATGGTGAATATGGTCAGACCATCGAAGGGTTCTGTTTCGGCCGTCTTGCATGAGGCGTCATTGACGATTTCCACATCTGCACTTATCTCAACACTAAGCAATTGCTGGAAGAGCTTTCGAAGCATTGCGTCCATGTGGGTGCCCGAGCAGGCAGAGGGAAAGCAAACAGCCGTCTGCACATTCAATAATGATGATCCAAGCAACACGCTACCAGGAATAATCTTGGCAAAGCAATACTTCCCCTTTACACTGTGACTGGAGGTGATTGCATGATCAATGGCCAAACACTCATCGTAGTTACCCAAATCCCTTAAATTGCCTTTCAGCAGTCCGGATGGTATCAAACCCCATGAATCGAACACTAAAAGAAAGCCAGAAAAGTTTCCGTTGCAATCCTATCCGTTCGATTAGAGTTATATTGTTGGAACTTACTTCTTATTGCCCACATGCTACCCGTACTCAATCCCTGGGTAAGCAGTGCGAGATCTGCTAAACATTGCAAATCTTCCTGGGATGGTATTCTTGCATTCGGCAGGAGATCGTTAATCGTTATGTTCTGGTAAAATTCATTAAACTCCACGGACAAATGTCTTAGTCTAGTAAGGCTGTGGAAATCCGCAATGTCCATCTCCAAGTAATTGGACTGCACATCATTTTGGCCAACACTGAACACTGTTGTGCCAACGCTTAGCAATAGCGTGGCTAATAGAAATACTTTAATACTGACCATGTTGGTTCGGCCTTAGACAGGCATATGATTAAGTTGACCACTGTTAGGGTCTAATTTATACATATCGCACATCGACTAACCGTCATGATAAGCAATAGATCGGCTACGGTGGCTGGCTATCACCACCTTATCCATGGACAATATTGTCATCTACTCTAACATTTGCTATCAATAATTGGTCATAGATTACCAAACGATTGGAGTACCACGGGCTAGTAGTTCTCCACAACTTTTGTGGACTTCGTTTGATTATGGTGACGCTGCAAATCAATTGCCTACTATCAAACATTTACTACTGACTCATACGGTTTTCATCGGGGTTTACTAGACATTTTATTATATAGCGCCAATTGAAGTGTTTTAACCATTCGGACGGGAGCCGGGTATTGGAGAATTTAACAAGGGTTTTAGCTTCTTTTTATACCCTGTACCCATAGGGTAAAAGGGTAAATTAAAGTCGCTAAAATGTATGTAACAGGCAGAAGGATGCATTTCCGACCCCATGAAGTATATGTATTCTTGATCAGCATCAATAGCCGATCAGCATCCGTCCGTCCGTATGAACACGTGGATCTCAGAGACTACAAGAGCTAAAACAACCAAATTTGGTGTCAGCATTCGTGTAGTGTCTACGCAGATCAAGTTTGTTTCAAATTTTTGCCACGCCCACTTCCGCCCCCGCAATTTAGGAAAAACGAATAACTAGTGTTATATTAAAGGTAGCAAATTCTTATTTAGCACACCCAATAATATGGCGAAAAGGTATAAGCTGACCAAATTTCGTTAAAATCGGACAATAAATATCGGAGATATATCTATATACATTTTGTACTGAAATACCCAGTGCGACATGACGTAGTAAGTGTGAGCGAGATAGCATGCGTTCGTTGCTTCCGCTTGTGAGAAGAATTTTAGTTTGAACTGAAGGCAAATTTTAAGAAGTTTGATTTAATACAGTTACTCTACTTGGTACAGGGTATAGTCAAAGTCGGCAGGGACGACTTGCTTGCTTCATTTTTCTATTAGAATCAAATCAAATATTTCAAATACATCGAGTCACAAGTAAGTTTTCCGTACAAAAGCATTTCGTTTTTATAATTTAAGCCAAAGTTTTGAGTTAGTTGCTTAATTTTTGGGCCCCTAAATAAATACTAATCATATATATATATATTACTAACTATTTAATCAGTTAAAAGACTAGGCCAAAATCACAGCTATTGTTAGCCAAACCACATGACGGCCTTTCGACTGATGAAAATAACAAAAAATTTTCCGCAGAAAATTTTATATATTCGTGATCGCTTGATTTTGATTAAGTTTTTGACAGCAAACAATTCTATTAAACCATTTGAATTCTAATCTATTAAGTGGAATTCTGTTATGCTTTGACGTGATGATTTGAGATTTTTACATCAAGAAAGGCGATTCCGGTAATCAAGCCAATTTCGGTTAATAGGGTCTTAAAAAAATTTATGACTTTTGTATAGACGACTATCTAATCGGGTGTATTAAAAGTGACAACATGATTTTATGTACCTCTAAGTGCAGTTGTAGTTAAGTGACTAGGTAGAGACATAAGAAGATCTAAGAATCGGACCATAAATTAATACTTAATTACATTTGTTTATGTTTCAAATGAGAGTAACGTTTATATGTATTGGATATTTGAATACTTATTTCTGGTTCTGGATCGGTATATCTCTCTAAAATATATTTTTATATGGATAGTCAGCATGATCAGTCAATTTGATGTAGACTACCTTGATATGATATGTCAAAAAGGGAAATATTTCTGAAAAACAAATAACAATATTAAGAATAGATTAAAAAAAAGCAAAAAAAAATATTTTATCAACAAATTAATCGCAGCATTTTACATTGAACTTTGATACAAAATAGTGAGTGGTCTTCTTTCCATATATTATCCAACAAATTGGATAGATTTAGATTTTATTTAAATTATTCAATAGAAGCTCTTAAGATTCAAAATATGATAAATTGGAGTTTTTTCGATCAACTTCGATTAAATATTAAGTATTTCTTGCTCTTTTGTTTTTGCACTTTGAACGTCCCAAGATTTGAATAGATTAATATTGGAAGACCTTGTCTACAACAAAAAGAAACACGTGTAGATTTGGTAAAACTTTATAACAATTTCATCATAAACAATAGGCACATTCGATTAACAATAATGTTATCACATTTCGTAGGAAATTAGACTACAAAAGAAAAATAATAGTAATAATAAATTGCACAAATTGCTCATAATAATAAATAAACTTTTGCATATTTGGCTTTCATGGACTATTCAATAGATTAATTGGTTAAAAATCATCTTCAATTAATAATATTAACTAGTTGACTCATTCCATTTCGATTGATTTCGGCATTTTGTTTTTGCGGTTAGCTTATCTAAGTATTTTGTATAAAACGTTTTATCGCATTTTTATGATTTTAATTGTTAAAATAGTAGCACTGAATGCTTCTTAAGAAATATTAATAAACAAAAACAATTCTGACTAATCAAATCAACGCAATTATAATACAAGTGCTTACGGGTTGTCAAATGCTCTGGTACTCGAAAATGAGCATATGACTTATGAAGAAGATGGTTATCGTATTCCGCTTATTGCTCCAAAAATATCACATTGCATAAACATTTTAGGGATCTACCAGCCAAATAAAAATAATTGCGATCTCTTTTCAAATTACTTCTTTAATATTTTTTACTTTATTGTACTTTTATGTATAATAACGCCTGCTGGATAGCGTTTAATAGGTAACCGGAAAAAACAAACACTAATTGAAATCAAACAAATTGGATTGACCTAGGCGGCTTTTTAAGTTAGTTGTAAGTATTGGCCATAAATGGGTGCCATGACCTACTGGTCTTACCGATAAAAACAGTGCTAAAAGATTACTTAGATAAGGAACTCAAGACTACTATAGTAGCGTTTAATCGCTTCAACAATAATATGGAAGCGACTCCAAGCAAACGTCAAGGTCGTTTAACTAGGTTATCTTTTAAAAATTATAAAGCTTTTTGAATGTTTCCGTTTTTTTTCAAAATCCTAAAAGATTTTTACATTTTAATTCGAATTAATTTTGCGCCAACGATGCTCGATGAATAATGCACCTCTGGGCTGCAAAGAATGAAGAAGAGCCGTAAATATCGACGTTCAAATCGATATGTTTGACAAGGTGGCATCCCAATACAAAAAACAACTCTGTGCTAGTGCCAAAGCAAGAAGAAGATTCTTGCTATATCGACAAGGTATATCGATATGTATTTCCTGTTGTAATAAAAAAATTGTTTATATAAATATGGTAAGAAAAATTTTAATTAAGTACTCCGAAAATTGTAAACCATTTATATGCTACAATTATCGGCTTGATAGCCAATGTGAGATGTCAACTATCGAAAAAATTACCATATCGATATGTCAATTTGCTATCGATACAAATTGACAACCCTGGTCAGCTGTCGATTAGCTTTTCCTTTCTTTCCGGTCTCTGCTCCATAGAAGACGCAAAGTACGTGAAAAATATTAAAACTAATCTTAAAAATTAGCCGAAATCCGTTTATATAGAAACTCAAATGCATTTGCAATATAATGAAAGATAATTTCTGCACCGGTTGTTAATTGTGTTTAGTGGAGTTTTTTTTTGTTTACGATGAAAATTTGAATGAAATTGATAACAACAACAAAAACACCGAACTTGTTGAAATAAGTTGAAATTTATTTTAAATTCTATCTAACACCATTTTTTTTTCTGTTTTGTGCAGCATGTTCATGCCAAAGGCTCATCGTGTCGCCATTTACGAATACCTCTTCAAGGAGGGCGTCATTGTGGCCAAAAAGGATTTCCACGCCCAGAAGCACCCTGAACTGGAGACAATTCCCAATCTGCATGTTATCAAGGCTCTGCAGTCGTTGCACTCTCGCGGTCTTGTTAAGGAGCAGTTTGCATGGAGACATTACTACTGGTATCTGACCAACGAGGGTATCGAGGAGCTCCGCAGCTATCTGCATTTGCCCCCCGAGATTGTGCCTTCAACATTGAAGCGTCCCGCCCGCTCGGAGACAGTGCGCCCACGCCCAGCCGCAGGTGGTCCACGCGGTCTCGGTGATGCATCCAAGACCGGCGAGGATCGTTCGGCCTACAGACGTGCTCCCGGTGGCAGCGGAGTGGACAAGAAGGGTGATGTCGGACCCGGTACCGGTGAAGTGGAATTCCGTGGCGGTTTCGGACGTGGCTCGCGCAACTAAATTTTTGCGCTCACCCCTTTTTTTTATATTTAACAAATGAAAAAGAGAAAATATATTAAATCACAGTAAAACAAAATGTTGATGAAAAGGAGGATTCCCCCAACAGCAACAAATTAAAAACGGAAAATTGTGTGTGTGTTATTATTGCATTGCAATGGAGAGAAAGTGAACAAAAAGGAGTTGAGTTAAATTCTTTTTATTTTATTTTATTATTTTTTTTATGTGTAGCACGAGAGCAAATGCTTATAATGCCTCATTTATAAGAGATACCGTCAGTTTTATTTTACCCACTGTACAATCGGTTTGTTTGATTGTATATTCAAAAAGGGGCTTTATCCTTCAAAGATCCATGTGGAGAATTGTATTAATCAATGGAAATTTTGGCAATGGCAATAGAAATAGACTACTATATCTTTTAGTTGAAGTCAGAAAATTCTCTATCGTAAAGTATTTACAAAATCGTGTTTGTATATATACTAATCTAATGTTTTCCTATAGGTAGCAACATTCAAAAAGGAAAGGACAGGGAGAACCGATATTAATCTGGTTCATCAGGTGATGAGATGAAAGATACAACCGACATAGCAGGATCTACATGATCAGATTGATGTTATAGCAGTATTGCACTCTGGCCAAGCTATGGACATATGTTTAAAGCATTAAACCAAAGCAGATGCAGAAATTATTAGTTCAGTCTTTTTAGGTAACTAGGATTTCGTTTTTTTTATCGATCTGATACCATAAAAGAAATGTTAAATCAAGAATTGTCTACCACTCTCTATATATGGTTTACCATATTGTTAATATACATTTACATTGAATCCACTTTTGTTTCTAACTATATTTTGAATATATCGTATTAGAAATGTTTCTGCATTTCCAATGTTAAATTGTAATGCCAACTTTTTACAAACACAATTTTGTTTAAGATAATATTTTTGGTTTTAACCATTTCGATACAAATTTGATTGAAAAAGAATATTATCTTTTATGGTAGTGTTCGATTAAGATTGATTAACTTTGGTAACATGATCTTAATTCTTGAACAGATTAAAAAAATAGAAAAAATGAAGATTAGGACACTAGAACAAACTGGCATCATGTTGTATAGGAGTGAAGATGATCCTAAGGAGATAAGGGAATTTTGTTAGGAAATGCTGATTGTGTCGGGTGAGTGAGTTTAAAATTTATATATTTATCATACCTTAGATATATGTATATATAAAAGTATGGTTTAGACGATCTTAGTTTTTAGGCAATTGTTTGTTATTTAGACAGGTCAAGATAGAGCCATCAGAGTAGTAGCTTTTGTTTATTTAATGAGATAATTAATCTTTAGGTTCTAAGATACTATAACTATTATGGATAAAATTGATGAAAGTGTCTTCTACTAAGAGAAATTGTTGTAAATGTTTTCCTTCAAATAGTTTTGGTGCAAATCACTTAATTTTAATACTGATAGATACATTATCTTTTGAACGTAAATGAAGAAATTGCTTACGTGGTAACACACACACACACACCCAAGTGTATAATAACATTTTATGGCAGACGAACCGTGAGAGACGTGAGAGATGGTTGCTTGAACTTTCTCCGGCCATTTTACTATAACTAAGGTCAATTTATTTATTTTTTTTGTTTTTCTTCGCTTGTCGACAGCATCAAACGTAAATTTCACTTTGTTTTCGGCGAAACATACATGTACGTATGTATGTGAATGTGTTAGTAAAGAAAGGAATTTATAAATCAAAACGTCGAGCGTCCTGTTGAGCGTCCTGGCGTCGTCGTCCTTTTGTGACCCTTTCGACTTGAACTTGTCGAGAGAAAGGGAGAAAAATATTCTAGTAAACAATTCTCTTTTTGCCATTTCATGGAATATGTGGTTGAGTTGGGTATAGCTATATATATATATATATATATAGGTATGTATATATATACATAGATGTACTTTTTTTTTAGATCAAGCCCTTAACCTTATCAATTTAATTGGGTGTGAAATTTTATTTCGGGGCGATTTTCATTCTTGTCTTCGGTGTCGGTGCGATTAGCGTCATCATTTTGATTTCTTTTGTTTTCATCAAATTTGCACTTGTCACTTTTTACCTGGCAAAGGTAAGGGCAAATGTGTTGGCATTGGCATTGGGTTTGGGATTGGCGCCTCTTTTAGCACATGCCAATTTTGGTATCTCAGAGCCTTGAGGTGTCAGGTGGCAGTACCTGGTGAAGGCGTGTGTACGGCGAAGAGTGTGAGGGAGCTCACAGCATACACACAAGGACACGCACGTACTGGGTAATTGTTATTGGTAATTGCAGCAGGGTAAAGTAAATTCTAAATCCAGATGACGATGATGATGATGACGACAACGACAATGACGACGACGGCAACACCGACATTCCCTTTGTTGTGTCTTTGATGGTGAGAGAAAGGAAACCGGATAATTTGCAGTCAGGATGCCGATGCCGATATCATTGAGTGTGTTGCTTATAATGATAATGAAGCTGTCATTTCACATTGAAGGTGTAACCCCCCACCACCCTCCTCTCACCCATCCAGTGAGAGTGAACTGCCTGGGATACCTTTTCTCAAGTAATTTTCCAATTATGTGGTTAAACATTTGCCAAGTTCTCCTGTTAGACTCATTAAGTTTACAACTCTCCAAAAGACAAGAGCAAATAAAGTTTTCTACACTTAAAGTTAAAATTTAAAATATATTTCGTAATTTCTAATTGGATTTCATTTACTATATCATAATAAAAAAAATATACTAGAAGTCAATTTGATAATCCTAAATGAAATGCCTTTTCCCTCTATTTATTTCAATTTGGTTACTGAACAAACAATATTCAAAGATATTGTTTTCATTCCGACACCGTTTTACAACACTTTTCTGTTTAAGAATTATGAAAGAAATCTTAGCTTTTTAGCAACTGACAAAGTTAGTTGATGTCTCTTATTCTAATTCTTTCGTCTGGTTATGATATCTGCCAAAAATGAACTTAATAAGAATAAAAAGGATGTAGATTAAAATATAGATAAGTGTTGGGAAATTCGTAAATGACTGAAAATGTTACAATTAGTTAAGTTTTGTTGTTCTATCTTAAAGATAAGATATCTTAAAGATAATTATAAGTTTCTTAACCAACCATAAATGATGTCAGTTGGTTTTAGTCAAGTGGCTCATATGGTTAGGCCATAACGTTACCACTGGCACACACACAATATAAATACACACAAACACACATACACACACACATACATACAAAGAAACAAAGACAGAAATTTCTCTCAAGGGTCATTGTCCACTTAAAGACGCACAATTTAGCCAAGTTTTCTTAGCTGCTGTTGAAGTTTTTGGTTTTCGGTTTTTGTTTTTTGTTTTTAAGAAGGAATGAATAGAGTAGAAAGAGAGAGAGAGGGGGAAGGGGGACAGCAGCTACTTGAAAATTAATTTCGAATATACCGCAGGCAATGGCCACAAATCGCGCTACCATTTATACCACCATCATAATGAACATTTTACCAGCCATCCGTCCATAGTCCATCAGCCATCTTTGCCACAGTGAAGCATTGTCTATCCTGTGGCAGATAATTGAATTTATCGGCATCATCATCATCATCCTCATCGTTGTCGTCGACATTTTCATCATCACCCTTGGTGGGTTATTGTCGTTGGCTGTTGTCTTTATCATCATTCTGCGTCTTCTTCTTTTGGCCAAATTGCGTGTTATAATTTAATTTCCTATCCCTGCCTCTTCTACCATTCGGCATCATCCTGCTGTTCCCCTGTGTGGCTCCTGGTCTCACTTTAGCCTCTGGGTTTGTTTGTCAATGAAAGTAAATGAAGCAAGTTTCAAATAAGTGAAATCTATTAGTTCGTTTTCAAATTTCCCCATTCAATTGGCAAATTGGTAGATGGCAAAATTTTTGCATATGCAATGGAAAAACTTTTGCCGTGTGCTGCAACAGACATCAACTATTTCGATTGGCCCCATGCCATTCCATTTCATTAAGTCACCCAAAATCCAATAAAAAGAAGAAGGGGGAAAAAAAGCCAGTTTATTGTCCTTCGCGTCATCATCATTATCATCAACTAAAACCGCTTCATTTTGACACGATGTAGCAAATTGCAATTAACACGCACACAGACACACACACACACACACACATATATATACATATACACAAAAGGCACGGAACTAAACGATAAACTTTTCTCCTTGGTCAGAAAAGTATTTGGCTACGCATTGTTGTCCATATGTTTAATTCTGACCACAATAGGCTCTAGGCCCAGTTTCACATTTAGAATCACTTCCTCTCGTAACTTTTTTTGATGCCCCCTGCACTACTCTTTCGCTGTCTTGCATCTCTCTCTCTCTCCCTTTCACTAATTCAATTTTAATGTACTTAAGGATACAGGATTTCGTTTAATGGCGCTTTCTGGTAGATTCACAAAGCTCCTCAAAGCAAACGAAAGCTGGCAAACTAAACAATAAACAAAATGGCTGAATGGTTCTCCTTTAATCCTCTTGATAAAGTTTTCACTTTTTGTTTTCCCTTTAAATGGATACAATTGCTTCAAGCACAATGAGAGGAAATGGCATTAGCGCCACCACACAAACAAAAACCTTTCAAGTTGATCGACAAACAAAATGTCAAAACAATTAACCAAAATATCAACATTTTCTACCAAACAAAAAAAAAAAACATAAACCACTTACAGGATCTGTAGTGGGTCTAAAGCAAAGAAAACAAAAAAAGTTTTTAACTAAATTTGATTTTTCAACTTTTCAATTCCTTAAAAAGTATAAGTTTTTTTAAATAAATCTTAACAGATGCATATAGATATATATATATATGTCGTTTTAACTGAATGATATTTGTATATGCCAAAGTAGCGCTCAAAAGTATGCTGCAGTATATTTATAACTATAAAGAAGAAATTTTTATATGGAAATATTATCAATTAATCATTTGTTTCTCCTTGCCATAAAAACATATTAAAGTTAATTCAATTGAATTATGAGAGCTGCCAACTTGATTAGTAATTGATGTTTTAACAATTACTCTTTATGTTACTTTATTAGGTAAAATTTGACCATTAAATATATATATATAGATGTGTATTTGTATGTATTGTACATGTAGATTAAGCCGACCTTGTTACCTTTGGGAATACATGCATGGTCAACAGAAATACATGTACATTACCCCAGTATCTATGTACTGTATGTATGTATGTATGTATGTATATGTATCTATACATATGTACATAATTTACGTGGTCTTTTGTAAATTTGGTCAGCATTTTGTGGCTTTCCACATTCACATTGCAATGAAGAAATATGAAGCGGCAAATGACAAGTAGCAAACAAACAAATAGCCAACGAACTCTCCTAGCGGCCGTTTGCATGTTTCCTGCGGGTACAAAACAAAAAATGAAAATGAAAGTTTTCTCTCTCTTCCCATTCCTTCTCTATCTCCCTCACTCTCCTTGTTTTTGCCATGTGATAAAGTATTTTGCGACGCAGACTTGTTTAACCCTAGGCAAAAAAAAGAGAAAGAAAGAAAAGAAAGAAGGCAAAAGAACGTGCCAGTGCCCGTGCCTCATTCCAATGAATCTTACGGGTTGATACAATGCATTAGCTAGTCGGGTTTATGCGTGATCTTAGAACAACAGAAACAGTTGATCACTTTATATGATTCCAACTTGCAAGATTACCCAATTTCTAAACCATATACTAGAAATTTCTGTTTCAAAAGGATTCCCTAATCTGCATTAATTGTATAGCCATTTGGTTAATTTACGTTTTATTACATTTCACATATTTTTTTGTGCCGCATAAACGTTAACGGTTTTTGTTGTTGTTGTATCTTTATTCATTCATTTACAGGGGACTTGTCTCATTTGCTCATTTGTTGGCTGGCCTAACCAGCTCTTCCTATTTGCTCTACCTTAGCACACAATAGACAAAAGGACATCAAACACTTGGCATTTTATGTGTTATGCGTTGGTTTAGTGGAAATTTGATTGCCCACGTCCGCGTCATTTCGGTTAATCCCCCTTTGCCCGCTGACCTTTTTTCTCTTTTTTTTTCGCTTTGTTCCTCCTCCTGCCTATGCACACACATAGAAACATACAAACGTACATAGTTACATACATATTTATTACACTTAGTCTTATGGGATGGAGTGAAAAAGGTGTGGGTAACGATGGCCACGATTGTAATTTGTTGTCCAGCAAATGTTTCTGGGCATGTTCATGCTCCGCCCAGGACTATGTTTTCTCTGAATTCATTTCATTTGATTGTTCGTCTCCGTTGGTTATGGGGTATGCGGTTTTTTAGTCAAGTTAAATTTTATCTGTTGGTCTTATTATCATACATTTGTTTAAATGAATAAAGGGGAGGGGATGTTGGCTTATATCGGGACTAAAATTAAAAGTTATTTTGCCTGAACAAAACGAAACTATGAAAAAAGAAACTTTTCCAACAATCAATGGATTCAGATGGTCATGGATATGGAAAAATGGATTCATTCACCGATGACTCGGTTTGGTGATGATACCATTGTATACATATCACTATCTGTCTCTCTCTCTCTCTCTCTCTCTCTCTCTCTCTCTTTCTCCCTCTCTCTTTTTATCTCTTTCTCGATTTCAGCTTTAGTTGATGTTTCTGTTTGCGGTTGCACGGCAATAACAGTTTTTATACACTTTCATAAGCAAATATGTGGAAAAAGTGTATATTCATTAGCCACAGATGTTTGTTGACGACACAAAGAAATGAATATATATTCTTGTTCAGCATGATTAGTTGAATGATCAAAAGTATGGGAAAACATTGCCTAAAGGACCTTTTATAACTCTATGGAAAAAAGTGTCTTAGATATATAAAAAATGCATCAATATGTAGCACACTTTTGGGGGCTATAGTGTAGGAAATGTTCGGTTTATTTTGTTGTGTTAACTGCGGCCAAATATCTTTTTTCATACAACTGGCACTAGTGTTTGTCTGCCGCCCCATAGCTCTTGCTGTCCCGTTGATAACCTTGAACTTGCAATAGCCATTGTCACCTCTTCTCCTTCTTCTTCCCGCACCCTCTTTAGTTTTATTTTTTTCTTCTCTAGTGTTGTTGAACGAAAGTTTTGCGGCTTCTCCCTGGAACCTTTCTGCCGCTGACCTTACTCTTACCCTAACACCCCTCACGTTTTGTACTATTTACTTAACTTATACCCTTGCAAGGAGGGTATATTAATTGTTAACAAGAGTTTGTAATCAAAGAAAAATTTACTTTATATATTCAAAGATTAATATGAAGAGAAACAATTAAGTTAAAAAAAAACCACTTAAGGTCAATATTCAAATTGTTTTCTAATTAACTAAAATTTACTCTGTTTTCTTGGATAGGGTATAAAAATGTACAATATGGTCGAGAGTTAACCCAGTCCTCTAGTTAAATATTTCTTTTCCTTCCTTTTCTCTTTTATTTTTTTTTTTGCTTTGGTCTTTTCTCTTTCGTTTTTTTTTTTTTTTTTGTTACTGTTCCTCTGTTATGTGCGTGCGTTGCGATTGGATTTCAGAATTAATTTGTTGCATATACATGGAAATTTTCATTATTATTCGGTTTTTGTGCGGCATAGTCATTAAGTGGGTGAAATAAAATCTAGCAAATATGAGAAACTACTATTACATGTCAATCTGGTTAATATGAAATGCAACAACAACAACGATAACAAAACAAAAATATAACTCATTATGTATTTAAATGGCTTAAATGCACATTTCCTTTCAAAATGATAACATAAATAAATAAGATTTTAGCCCCGGAAAGTATGCTAAGAGTAGAAAAATATCCTTGAATATCTTATAGATATATGCATATAAATATTTCAATGTGCTTAAGAAAGCAAAAGTTAATATATTTTTATGTAAACTAAACAGTTCTTATTGATTTTAGTGATCTCACAATAATAGCTGATCCTTTATATATCATTTTTTCTGTTTTTATTTGAATTTAAGCAAATAAAATGAAAGCATTTTTATAAAATGATTGAAACTTGTCCAAAATCCTCTTTTCCTTACAATGGGCAGGGCTTTTGTAGTTTTAAGACTACTTTTCTCATATAACACATACGCACTGTGTGCCAGCAAAAGGCATTATATGGTAAAACACAGAATTTAGTCAAAAGTTTTATCTTTCTTAATTCCTTAAGGATTCCTTGCGAAATTCAACTAATGTTAGAAATAGAACAAATAGTTATTGCAATTGAATATTAATCAATTATTTCGACTTATTTCATTGCTTTTTTTGGCGTGATCCATTGCATGAATAAATAATCAAATGGACTGGGCAGCAATTTACCAAAAACAAGTACATATAAGTTAATTATCTATGCATATTGAGGTTTGGGTTTGAGTCGGAGTTTGGTTTATATTTAGCTCGATGGCGGAACTTATAGTTATGTGCCCGACCTACCCAATTGCCATTGGTTTTGTGTTAGTTCCTAATAGTTTCTAATTTTCTTTTTTGTTTTATTTGATTGCCTTTTTTTGTCATATTGTCCGTTAATTTTTCACGATAATGAGTGGTTGAACCCCACAAAAGCAGACAGCAGGACGCCCCAGCAACTAGCAGGTTTGTTTAAGTTCTCTCTCTCTCTTTCTCTCAATAATTATCAGGCGATCCGGCTATATGCCACCAGCAGGAATACCAACAACAACAGCAACAACAACAAATCATTTGGCATTAATTTCTGCTGTTGTAAGGCCAGTGGCAGGAAATTAAAAAACGTTTTGCTTTGACCAAAAGCGAAAAGGCATAGGCATGAAAGAACCTTGACCCTAATGCTTTTCTTTGTCCTTTATATTGGACAACCCCTGGGGTGACCCCTCCCCACCATATAAGTGGAAAGGGAAAGGGGAAATGTCCTCTGTTGTGTTGGTCATTTAAGTGATTTGGCTGGGTAATCAATTTGAGCCAAACTGCCAACTCACCTCCAATTTCAAAGAAACAAAAAAGAGGAGATTTTTGAAATCAAATCCAAAGATAGAGACAGAGAGAGAGAGAGAGAGAGAGAGAAAGAGAAGGAGATAGAGAGAGTGAAAAGGAAAAGACGGAAATGCGGTCACATTTCATTTCACACACACTCACACTACGAGTCATTCCACACTCATACATGACAAGTCCCTAACACATTTGCATACGAATGGATTGGAATGGAATTTAACTCATTTCTGCCCCCAAGTCGCAAAAACTTGCACACATCCATTGCTCTCTTTCTCTCTCGCACTCTATTGCTTTCTCTGTCTCTGTATTTGTGGGCGTTTGCCATAATATAATGACAGCTTCTTCAAAATTGGTGGGCGTGTGCTTTAAGGTCGATTGGAGTCAGTGCATATTTTATGGCCATGTAGTGTCATAAACATCAACGTTTCTTCCTCTTCATCATCATCATCATCATCGTTATTATTATTATTATTATTATTGCGGCTGTCATCGATGTCCTGTGGGCTACTCGACCATTCCTTCAATCTATTTTTGGTAGTGCATTAAAATAAAAGTTATATGCGGCAAAAACCATTAAAATTCCCAACCACACCTGTCCGTACGTATCGACATGATTATTCCGTGTCCTGTGCTACCACAAATGTGTTGTAAATAAACAATCCACTGGGAAAATGCATCATGTAAAGGATACTTGAAAGTAGTTATCAAAAGTAACATGTGATGACAGATGATAGAGTGATTTACCCCCCACTCTAAGAAGTATTAACATGACAAATAAATTGCATTAAAATTACAATTGAAGCCAATAATTTTATCAGCCAGAGGGAAACTCTTGTGACTAGACCGAAAGTACAGTCAACAATATATTTATTTATTAACAATACAGAAAGAAGTTGTGGAAGATTAAAGACAGCTTTTGGTTAATGTGGGAATTATACATATGGAGTTTTTTGTTATCTTTGCAACTACAAGGCAAACTAATTAACTTTAGATGACAGTGTTGCAAAACAAAGCAAGTTAGAAACAGGTTGCCAGATAGTTAATCTGCTTTGAGCTTAATACAAAATGTATTTCGAACATAATGAGCTACCTTATGATTAATTATTATAGGCTAAGACATACTTTAATTCAATTCGAATGTTTGCTTCTAATAATACCAAAAATTCCTTCATTGGCTCAGTAACTCAGTTAACTCGGCGTATGAGTAATTTTTTAAAAATGTTTTTAACAGACATTTAAAAAGTTTCCTTAAAGAAAACACAAAAATAAATCATATAAAAAGGAAAATTTTGATTTAACAAGTCGTAAAATAATAATGTAAGAATTTAAATTATGCAACAGATTGACTATATCTTTTGTTTTAACAAATACATTCATGTTTATTTGTGTTCAATTTGCATAAATTTATGTGAAAGTTTGTTAAATGTCAAATAAAATTGGCAAATCTATGATGAGGAAATCATTAAAATAATTATATGGAAACTAACTTGATTAAGACTTATGTATGTTAGTATGTAATTATTATTCTGTATCGAGCCTGTGAAATCAAAAATGCCATTTTAAAAGGACACTGGCGGCTGAATGGTATGCAACAGTAGAATCATCAAGGACACAATTATTTGCTACATACGCTGCCAGGCTTGTCGTCCTGAAGCCACTCAGTTTTCAAATTACACGCATCAGACCTGATTCAGACTGTGACTTTGTCACTGGTGCAGGATTCTGGCTCTTGGCTCTTGGCTAGTGGCTCCTGGGGGCCTACTAACGAGCATTCATCCTGGTTACAAAAAGGCAATTAGTCAACGTGCAACATGGCTAACAAATGAATGTAATGCAAGTAGCAAGCACAACCGGCACCAAGCAAACCACCTAACCAACCACCCACTCAGCCACTCACCCGCTCACTCTTTTCTTTTTTCCCGCTTCCCTTGTTGTTTTTTTTCTTTCTTTTTTGGTTCTTCATTTGAAACCTGTTGCAATTGGCTGAATTAAAGGATACAACTTGTCCAGATTCATGATTGGTGATTGGTAATGGCAACTGGTCAGTAATTAAGCTGCCTGCATTTCTCATAGTCATCCGTGGACATTTACGGCACGTCCTTGTTATTTAATCACATTTATTTATGTTTTTCCCCTTTATTTATTTATTTTTATTTTTTTTTTCGTTTGTTGTTATTGGTTTTTCTTCATTATTGGGACGGTGTCAATTTGATCCGGTTTTCAGTAATTGTTGACCCAATTGCTGGAATGTTGTTTTTAAAAAACACAGATAGAAAGAAAGAGAGTGGAAGAGAGGGGAGAAAAAATAGCTGCGAATGAAATGGATATCTCATGTGGCAAGACGAGATGAACTGCATGGCAACTGCAACTAATTGACAGTATGGCGCAGTTTCTAAGAATTATGGCCTTCAATATATTGTTTTGCCCGATGTCCGGGACAGTTGAGCGTTTGGTCAGAACAAACTGAGCTTAATTCGACAGCCTCAAAGATTTATAAGATAAACTTGCTGAGGAGAGTCAACCAAGGAAACACAAAAATAAAAGGGGAAGAGGGAAGCGGAGAGCGGTAGAAGGTTAGCTAAGACTGATGAATGGAATATCCTTTGAATCAATTTTTTATCATTTACTAGTCGCTTCAAGTGAATACCCTACATATCGAAATGCTATATCCATTCTCTGAATCTATTGTTCTAGATTGATTTCCAAACATGTTAACTAAATATTATCTATAACTATCTATACCTACCTAAAAACATATAGGAGATATAGAAAACGATTTCATTTTAAAATCTCCATGTGGTCCTTTGGTTTTAGATTCTTATAAGTTAACTTTAAAGAACTTTAAAGGCTGAAGGATTATTATATTTTAAAATATTTTAAGTTATTCTTTAAAAGATTAAGAAAAAGTAGTCCGAATGCCTTTCCAATGATTCCATTCAATTCGTATTAAAATTGAATGTTTTTCAAGGGTTCCTTTTCTAATGCCACACACACCCACCTATTTAAGGGATCATAACCTTAAAATCCTAATGAACATGAACAATAATGCCAGTGGTCACGTTTCGCTGTTTTTTTCCGTTGATTTTTGCGGTTGGAGTTTGTTAACGAGTTGACAGCGGAAATTAAATTAAGTTCCGAAAATAATTTGCGTTTGTTTTTTTTTTGTTGTATTATTTTTTAAAAAATAAAATGACCGTAAAAGTTTGTAATTAGCCGAGTTAATAATGCTGACAACTTTTTATTTCAGAAATTAAAAAGTTGGAAAAAAAAATTGTTTGACACTTGTTAATAAGTAATGATGTTTGTTAATGACATTTCACTACCCTGCTAAAGAATATGAATTATATGTGTGGAATCATGAATCATTAAAACTGACTTAAAAGTTACAGCAAAAGTTCGAAACTAAACTAAAAACTTAGTCGATATATTAAAAATTAATTCATTTAATTCATACATCTTGTGCTGAGACTGATGTACTTAAATGCATTTATTTTCTGATTTTTTTTTTAGTAAATTTTAGTCAGAATTTATTAATTATATAGACAATTTTTAAACTCCATGCAAAGTTGCAAAAATTTTGAAATTAACAATTTTACTTTTATGTGCTCGAATCAAACATGTTCGCTGCGAACCAGCTCAAAGTTCAGCTGGAGATGGCTGTTCCAGTAAGTCGTGTGTAGTAGTTATAAATGCAATAGCAGAATAAATATTATTTTTCGTTTTTATAACATAAACCATTTTCTATTTTCATCGATTAATAAGAATTCTGAGTATTGTTCTTAAATCAATATTAAATACAGTTGATAGAAGGGATTGTAATTCCATCTAATCAAATAACATAATGTTAGAGGAGAAACAATGTTCTCGTGAGTTGTCGTGTTACATTATGCCCCATCACTATGGGCCACTGGCGAACCTGTTGTGTTTTGTTCGCAACGAACACGATTTCGATTCCATTTCGGAATTTCAGTTGTCAGTTGTGTTTTGAACGGCGAAGTAGCAAGTAAAGCGAGTGCGGATGGAAACATCCCAGAACAGAAAGGTTTTAAATCAGATCAAACGGATCAAAAGTTCTTAAATACTGAACACAATAAATTTAAAAAGAAAAACAAAAACCAAATGAAACAAGTGAACCTAAAAGTCACATGAATGAATACGGGTAAATAAGTAAAAAACAAAATCAAAAGCAAAAGCTGCAAACAAAATATACAACAAAAAAAAACAAAACGAAAGAAAAACTAAAGAACGTGCGATAAGAACAACAGCAACAAAAGCAACAGTCAAAGTTGACTTTTGATTTCCAAGTAACAGCAGCAGCAGCAGCAACAGCAATAGCAGCAGCGGTAACGGCGGCGGTAGCGGCAGCAGCAGCAGCAGCAACAGCAACTAGTGCAAAGGCGAAAATTGTTGTTGCTGTGCGATTTAGCTGCATTCTTTTGACTAAAACTACAAAATCGACGACGCGTTGCGATTCGCCCAATAAAAGCAGGTGGAAATTCACCTGCCGACCTCCGCGTCACCACCCAATCGTCTAGCCAAACAAAGTAAATAAGAATACAAATAATCATATAAAAAAAAAAATAAATAAAAAATTAAAAGTAACTTTTTGTTTTCCCATTGAGTCGGTGTTTCTTTATAAATGTGACTGTGTGTGTGTGTGTGTGTCTTTTTTTTTTTTTACTGTGCGTGCAATTAAAGTTGTGTTGTTTTAATTAGTTTTGTTTGGCTTTTTTACTGGTTTTTTTTTTGTATTTCAATATTGTATTTTTATTATTTCATCATTCAACAAAAAGAAAAGTGAGTAAATTGCAGTAAATCTTCTTTTTTGTTTTTGGTTTTGCTTGGTTAAGTGGATTCTTAAGATCGAATGCAGATGCAGATACACAGAAAACTACTGCAAGCGATCCTCCACACAGAACTCCATCGCTGTCGCCAATCTGTGTCTTTCTACCGTCGTCTTCGTCTTGCACTTTGCTTCTTCTCTGACCCGTCCCATTCTTATTCTCCTCCGCCTGGACCGCCCGGAAAAGGAATGCCTGCCTCGTGCTGTGCTGTATAAAGAGATGAAATAAAAGGGAGAGACAGAGTAAGAGAGTGAGAGAAAGACGTAGGTGAAGATGACGTTAGTGATGACGATGACGATGGAGTACAAAAAGAGAGTCAGACCAATGTGAGAGACAAGATCTAGTGATGGGCGCGTGAATAGGTAGATAAGTAGATAATTGGATAGTTTGGTTAAAAGTGTTATTAGTTATAACTTTACATCTATATAAAAAGTAATGTGGAATTTCTGATTATAATATTTTTTTCTATATACATGTATGTATATTAATGATTTCGTAATGGAACCGAATGGAATCTGTTATTGTTATTTAAGTCTAGCCTAAGTAGGTCGAACTTAGATGCGAACGGATTTGAAATAGTTTCTTAAAATAAAGTTGCTCCTTAACGTCAAGAAAACGTGTCTAATGAGTTTTAGTTGATATTTGCTACTTAAAAATTGTACATTTTATTTATTTTTCATATTTTACGAATTGGTTGAGCCATTTATTAGTAATCAATTGATCGGCTTAATGGTCATAACCCTGGTCGATCTTCCAATCGTCGCCTTAAGTTGTGCTTCCTTTTCATTTGATGCATTTTTGCAATCGCCGCCTTGCGCTGTGCAATCGTAAACAATTGTTAGCCACGCCCCCCTTCCCACAACCCCCTATAAGCTAACAACCTCCAACTACCCACTTCCCCCCATCCTCCGTTAGTGGAGCCAGTTCCATAAACTAGCCCAAAGCTAAAGCAATTTTTTTGTTGGTTTTGAATTTTTCTTCTTTACCATTTCCTTTTTTCTGTTTGTTGTTGTTGTTTTGTTGTTATGGTCATAGGTTAGGGTATGGGTATGGGTGTGAATTGTATGAATTCTGGAGCATCCTCATCGATATCAAAATTGTGTCTGTTAGGGTTGCTGCGTTGGCTTTCAGTGGGTTAATGGCCAATATAAAAGAATGAAGAACCAACAACAAAATTCCACCACGTTTATACATTTTGGCTTTAACCTAAAGTGCTCTTTGTTATTGTTGCATCTTCTACCAGTTCTACAGTTTCTTTATCTACATACCTACTGCCCATTTGGTCCATTTCTAATAGACAGATTCCTTAGTCGCAGAAAGACTTGACTGCATTGGAGTGGACTGGAGTGAACTGGACCGGGTGGGTGGTCTATTTTGTAGTTGCTCGCATTGTTGGTATATTAAGGTTTTGGGTTATGACCAAATTGCTTGCTGATAAAATTTTTTTGGTGCCTTACCACTCCAACGAATTGCATTCACTTGACTGCATTGAAATTGTCGATGAGAAATTCCCTCTCATGGACTGGGGTAGTAGAAAGAGGGCGATTTGGTCTGCGGGAGGGGAGGTGGGGAGTGGGCGACATCTCTTAAAGTCACTTTCCTTATATACAAATATACATGAGTGTGAATGCAGTTAAGCGCAATCTTGTCTAGAATTTCAATACCAAACAAAATGCTTGACGTTTGACAGTCGTTTACAAGTTGAGGGATAAGGGAAAGCGCCACAGGGGACAGAGGTAAAGGGAGAAGTTTTCTTTGTTATTGTGAAATGCAATTGTAACAAATGTCAAGCAAGAGAGCGAGACGGCAAAAGCAGGGAAGGGAAAAGATACAAATAGAAACAGAGAGTATAAAAAATATTCCTTTCACTACTCAGATTTCAACCAACGACTTAACTTGGCTAAAAGTCATTGCAAGTACTTACATATATATACTGAAATATGTCTTTAGCATTAATAACAGTTTATATCTATAATCTATATATATATATATATCCATGTAAAGTTTTCTTATCATATTCTCTGACAGTCTTATGGGAATTCCCCAATAGTCACATTCTAAATGCATTTTATTTTAAACTCTTTTAATCAATTGCCTGACAATCGAAAGGTTTTTCTTTACAAAAGGGGAATCCCTATATTATCTCCTCTTACCGCTAACCCCTTCTTATTGACATCAAGGGGTTTTTTTCCATTTGTTTTTGTTTACTCTCTTTTTTTTCCTTAGGGGATTTTCCGTCCTTCTTGTTGTTGGCCTCATTCAAATGCGTTTTATTTTAAATACCACAGGACACTTCGGATAAGTTATAAAGTGAAAAACCACTTTTTGTAATAATTTTTTGTTCTTTCCTTTTGGCTCTTTCCCCACATTTTGTCAAGGGTCGTCAAACACAGCCAATTAAAAACAAAAACCAAAAAAGTTTTCAATTAAAAACAAAATAAAAATCTGATTAATTAAATAAGACAGACAATAAGGGAAAAGTATAAATAAAAGAGAGCATTCCAAACTGAAATAGAGAGTGAGTAAGGAAGAGAGACTAACAACAAAGAGAGGGAGGGAGAAGTAAGAGAGTTGAGAACTGAGAGACAGTTGTATGACCAGTTTTTTAGTTTGAAAATCTCTCGAAACTGATTTGTTTTTTTTTTTTTTTTTGCTATGGAAGAACAGCTGTTTCGTTTTCATTTCAAATTTGATGCAAAGTCAACTTGGTTCGTATTTGTTGTTGTTGCCAGAGATCAAGTCTCGAGTTGACCAACAGCAGCGGCTCATATGGTTGTCGCTTTTCAATTTTGATTCAGTTAAATATTTCAATTTCATTTCCTTTCGATTTGGTTGAGCCTCGAATACCCTTACCTGTGTATCAATAAATTGGTTTTAGCTTTATTCTGTGAAAACTATTTGAGAATTTTAAGCAAAGATTAAGAAGTAACTTTCCGACGAGTCTTTGAATATGGCTTAATGTAAGTTAGTTAATGTTAAGAATAAAAAATATTTATTGTACCGTTATAAACAATATAATGTAAGCTTTTGGCTATCAATATAAGATCTAAAAGTAAATCCTTTTGGTAGGTAATTTATTATTAAATCAAAGAAATCATGTGTTAGACGAATTGATTGTTTATAAAAGTTTTGTATAAAATCGATTTTCTGTTTGAGAGTTAACTTTTTTTCAGCTAAAAGATCATTATCTTTTAGATTTAAATGCATAGGGTATATTCCAATTCGTTCTTATCTGTTAGTTGAAAATGTAGTTTATATTTCTCACTGCTGCTCACCTAGTGTCTGCCTATTCATTCATTCATTCTCGAGCAGATGATAGCTTTTGTCCGATTCGGATTCAGATTTGGACTCGGACTTTGTCTCTCTGGCGCTAGCGCTGGCTCTGACTGACTCTGACTCAAGGTGACGTAATAGCCAATGCCTAAAGTGGCATTTTATACGCTTCAACACAGATCAAGTATCAATTACAAATGATTTTGATTTGGGTTTTTCTTTTTCCATCCATCTTTCTGGGTCAGGCCTAATAAAACAAAAACAAACCATCCAAATACGAAATAAATAAAAAATGAAGCGAACCCAAAACAAAGAAGAATCAATTTGTTTTGACTTGTTAACCCTAGAGTCCTGCATACATTTAGTTCATTGTAGTTCTTGTTGCTGCTCGGTTTGCTTGTTTTTGTTGCGCTTTTTTTTTTGGAGCAAGTCAAGATCGTGTCATGCTAAAAGTTAAAATAAATAAAAATACAAAAATAAAAAAAAAAAAATACTCCACCAAAAAGCAAGTGGGCACAGAGCATTGTCAATACATATAAAACTTAAATATATTTTTATATATATATATATTTATTTGCATTTGACTGTATTTGTATTCCCCATAGCCATATGATTCAAAGGGTATATTAGGACTGGTTAAATCGAAAATATATAAATGTGTATATTGACTTAGCTTTATCATGCGCTTTGTGTTTATTTTGATATTTTTCCTTAATGGCTGTTTATTTTTTTCACAGCAACATAGTTGAGTAGCAACATTGTGAAGCAGCAACATTGTAAAGTAGCAACATTATTGAGTAGCAACATTTTTGAGTAGCAACTTTGCTGAGTATCCCAAATAATGGAATAACATTATCCAAAGACTTGAGTATTAAAATAACTGTATATTAACATGATTAGCTAGCAACACAATTATGCTGCAACATAGATGACTAGCAACATTTGTAATACTACTAGGAACATAACTCTAAAGCAACATAGCTGTGCTGCAACATATATAACAAGCAACATTTGTGCTACCTTCAGGCAAATGTTGAGAAGCAATTAATTTTTTTATCATAAAATACAGGGTATTACTTGTTGGACTCCTCTTTAATAAAATGTAGAATTTTTGTAACAGAGTTATATATATAAGTACACAATATATATACATATGTATGTATGTATATATATATATATATTTTTTTTATTTTCTCGCCTTTTTCAAGTTTTGTTTGAAAATAAATTATAATTAGCTAAAAATAGCAAAATGGGAAATTTTGTTAAAGAATTGCCCCAAGAGATGATGATGATGTTGATGTTGATGCTGATGCTGTTGTTGTTGTTGTTGTTGTTGTTGTTGCCACCATGGTGACAGCAGGCCTTGGATATCATTTTACACTCAAGTCGCCAGCGCCGCCTTCTTATATATCCTCCCTTTTGCTCCTGCTCCTGCATCTCCAGCCATCTCATCATCATTCCACTTCTTGTTTAAGATTCCAGCTACTGTTGCCCATCCATTTGGTAGACACTTTTAAAACATTTTTTTCATTTTATTTGTCGGTCAGCAGCAGCAGCAGCAGCTGTCAGGCCAAACTCCTCTCATTACTTAATTCAAACAGATCGGAAAAGAAAATGTATACATATATATATATATACATATATATATAAAAACTGAAAAGTATAGGTCGGAATAACAAATTTGCCTGGCTCAGTTTTAGATAAACAGAAAATTGTTAAAATAACAAAACAGCAGCAACAAAAAAACCAAAAAAAAAAAACTGATTTTATTTTTTTTACTTTTTTCGATTTTAACGCCATTGGGTAGAAAATTAAACATAAAATGAACTTGTCGAAGTTTGCAAGTTTCTTTTTTCTTTTTCTTTTTTAACGCCTTTTAACAGCCAAGTCAAGTTAGAGATGAGCACGTGATGTGAGATCGAAGATTTTATACTCTTACTAACTAGCTAATCGTCAGATTAGTCATAAATAATTATTCAATTAACTTTTGTTTAATCATTCTTCTCTCTGTGGAAATCTTATATAGTAATAATCTGATAAACAAAGATTGATTGAGAAATGAATGATATATATATATAACTTTTCTTTATCATCTGGCAATATGTTTAAAGAGTATTTGTTGTTATTGGGTTTCTGTTTCTTTGATAAATTGAAGGGTATATTTTAGGTCTTTCCTTTCTTTTTTATTCCTTCTGACTTTGATCAATTTGTTTGCTCTTTTTTTTTGTTCTTATTTGTATTCGGTTTTTTGTAGTGTTGTTGTTGTTGTTGTTGTTGCTGTTGATCTGTGTCTTGTATTGTTGTTGTTTTTTTTTTCTTTTTTTTTTTTGCCTATTTACAGTTTGGCGTTTATTTATCTTTCAACTTTTCGACTTTGTGCCTAGAGTTCATGAGCGTTACCCACTCCACCCCACCCCACCCCACCCCATTCCTCTTCTCTCCCCAACCCACAAGCATTATTTCTTTTCTGTCCTGTCGTTTTGGCCCTGCCCATTTACCCCAGTGTCATGTAAACAATTGTTTAAAAATGAATTTTTCAATTTTCATTCAAAATGAACAATAACAAAGTTGCCCTATGGATAGGGTCGGGTCTATGGCCGGAATATAAACATTTATACAGCATTGCTTTCTGTCTTGTCAAGGTCAAGGACTGGCCGCAAAGGGGGTGGGTGTTGGGGTGGGCATTTGATAGAAATGGGCGTTGTAACTGAGATGATGATGCTGGTAACTTAAGATGACAGTGAGATGTGAGATAGAAGTGGGATTTGTCTAAATGAATGGATGAGTCCTGGCTAATGGATGCCAGGCAAAGATTAGATATCTCTTAGTCCATCTGTAAAATATTCAAGCAAGACTTTCTCCATAGAAACGATTATATAAATATACATCAAAACAACAACTATATAAAACATTAATACTACATTTAATAGAATCGTATGCATTAACCCAGACATACTAAAAAGTCTTGATTAAACAAATTAAACTGTATATAAATATATATATATATATAAATAGATATGAACTTTGCTTGTTATTTCTTTCTTTAACTGAAAGCAAAAGTATTTTTTCTTACCAATTTCATAGACAAAGTTTTTATTTTTTTCTGTCAGAGTTCTTTAGTCTTCTTTGTGGAATCTTAAAGCCAAACAAAGTGATTAGCATTAATATAAAAAATGTTTATGGAATCAGCCTTATCATAATAAACTGTCAGGTTTCTTTTTTTCTTTCCCTTTCTTACACGATCATCATGATGATGAAAAACTTTTCCGTTGCGAAAAAATAAAGAAAAATTACAACAAGAAAGAAAAAAAACTCGCACTCATAAAGCTATCACCGATATGATATGATCATCATCTAGTTTTAAATACAACAACAATTTTATAGGCCAATTAATTTGAAATCTATAAACAATTTGAAACAATAAAGGAAACAGTTCATAAAAATTTCATTGAAATTATATAACAACAGTTAAATCTAATTAAATTTCTAGATGTACTTAACTATAGTTCAAAGTACTTTAATTATAAACATTAAACAGTAAAAATATAAACACAGCTACAGAGAATATATCTAAGAATATATATATATCTGATATGGTTATGATACATCTCAATAATAAGAGAACTTTAATTAGATTGATTACTATTCAAAATGTATGACAAAGTTTAAATGTTAAAGACTTACAAGAATTGCAAATATTTAAGTACTTTTAAATACATTTAAATAGTAATTATTTAAGATTTTATATCAAATGCAATTGTATGCCATTTAGCAACTATTTAAACTCTTAGAATTTGTAAATAGATTTATTTTGTAAAGTAATAAACCATTTAACATGTTTGTAAGTATTAGTTAACAGCTAGTTAACAGTTGAATTACAGTTCTTAAACTTCTAACATTCAATAATTGCTTAGCTCTGTTGAAATAAATGTACGTCAATATTATGATTGGCATTTTGTAGAACCTAGACCTCAATTTGAAATATATATATATATATATAGATAGATATATTTGTGTTACAATCTGTTGCTATGATGGGATTTATCCAATTGTAATGTGTATATTAAATTCAATATGAACGGAGTTAGCCCCGACCCTTATATTTGGGTTTACTTAGCCTTCATTTAGCCTACATAATTATCGTATTTATATATATATATATATATATATATTTGTCTATATACATTCGAGATGTTTAAATACTCATTATGCAAACTGCATTGTTCACTCTGATAGTGTTAGTGGGGAAGAGGGTGGGAGGAGGTATAGCTTGGGCTATAATTAACCCAATCACCCATTATCGCCTGACTGTCTTTACTCCCTCCCCTACACTCCCTATCAATTGAACGGGAGTCTAAACAGCTGCATCGACTTTTGTTCTTTAGTCTTTTTGTTGTTGTATTTGGGATAAGCCTTAGCTTAGCATAGCGATTACGATCCAGACACACACACACACACACAAACACACACACACGCACACACATATACATAGAAGAAATCATTTGAGACCAAACACAAAGAGATTATTTTAAATATTAATATAAATTTTATATAAAAGTAGAGTATTTTTGTTGTTATTGTTGAAGCTATAAGAAGATTGACTGACTGACTGACTGACTGACTGATTGACTGACTGTTTGCTAAGCGACAATAATAAAATCAGTTCAGTGGCAAAGTCGTCGAGTGCCGCGTGCCTTGGCTTAGCTTTAGTCTCTGCCTCTTCGTCTAATGTATCAAATATTAATACGAAAATTATGCATAATCATAGAGGCAAGCCGCAAAATCTAAGCCATCCAGAGATATATAGATACAAATACACACACACACACACACACAGACATATTATATAGAAAACATATGCAAAAGAAAAGATATTATGGATATCAATGACTTAAACGAAAAGCCACAAATTCATAGCAGTTGCAAAAGAATGGCAATGACTAAGCTCCTACAGAGGGAATGGAAATCAATATGAGGAAGTGTGTGTGTGTGTGTGTGTGTGGGAGGGGAGGGATTGATGATAATAATAAAAGTTTTGCAAGTAGCAAAAGTACTTGCTGTTTTGTTTTGTAGATTAATTACCGATTAATTGTCTGCAATTTATCTTTATTATATATTTTGTAAACCTTTTGCAATACATTCACTTTGAATATTCCACTACAATACGATACGATGTTTTTGTTGTTTTTGTTGTCGTTGTTATTCCTTATCGTATACATATTTTCATTCTATTTACTTTTTATTAACTATCGCCTGCAATCGTTTGCTGTAAGTTTAAGTGCTTTAAATATTTGTAAAGATTATCATTTTATAAAGAATTCATTAATACTATGGAAATAGAAGAAAAGGAAGCTTAACCTAAATATCGGTTATATATATACATTGCTTATATTCTTATCCAACTCAAAGCTCATACAGATCAATAAGCTGCAAGGATATAGAGTTTACTATTAATCGATTAATTAGTGTGCTATCGATAACAGCAAACATTTTTAATTTCTCATATTCTGTTCTCTATCTCTCTCCTCCATGATGGGTAACTAGAAATTGCCCCCTACAATTTATCATATTCGACATAGACCCAGACCAGACGCCTGGAAATGCTTTCGAGATATAATAAAGAAAGAAAAGAGAAATAAAAACTGTGTGAATGAGCAAACAATTGCGTTTTGTTAAATGACATAATCCCCTATAAATATTGTATAAACAATACATACCTATATATACATATATAGATACATATATATATATGTAGAATTGAGATTCTCTCTGTTACTCTCATTCATTGTTGTTGGTTAATAGTAAGTCAGGACAGACAGAAGATAGCATATAGGTGGTGCATTAACAGGAGATGGAGGAAACGAGGGAGAAGGAATGAACTAGTTACAACACCCCGTTACAATGCACTGTGGGCTTGTCGATACAAATTAATTACGACTCAGACAATTCGCGTGGGGAGATCTCAACTTGACATTGAGGCCTAAGGTGACAACAAAGAGGCAGAGGAGAGGCAAAAAGGTAGAAGCATTTCAAGTGTTGTATCTCTGTGTGTGTGCGTGTGCGTAGAAACCGAAATTCGATCTTCATCTTCAGTGATCTTGCATCTTCATTTCAAGAGCAGGAAGTAAGTCTCCAGACCCGCGAACGAATTACAAATTACAATAAACAATAATTATGACAATGGCAAGATCATCATAATGATGCTGATCATGATCATTATGATGATGATGATGATGCACACTCAATGACAATGCAAAATGCTGGCAAGTGGCATGCTGGCAGGAAACGCACTTACATACCATACATACATACATACATCCATACATACATACAGATGCTATATGTATGTAACTTTTATTGCAATCCCCCAGGCGTTGACATTGATAGCCAAACATCCGAGCATTTTGCAATTGAATGAGCGTGTCGAGCGCGTCGAGCATGGAGTGGGCGTTCAAGTAATAGAAACAAGAATACTATATATATATATGGATTCATGCATATATAGAGGAACAGGAAGGAAGGAAGGAAGGAAGGAAGGATTATGGCTCCCATTATGGAGAAGAGTTTATGATTTTATGTTATCAGCTTGGCAATTTACACAATTGTCTCGAGTAGAGTAAAGAAATGAAGTTAAGAAAATGAAGCTTTAAAATGAAATAACCATTAAATGAGCTTCTACTAGTAAATCGTTGGAAATAATCACAATATATTGATACGAAATTCAAGTTAAAGACTATTAAACTATACTTTAATGATAATAGTATTATATTACTTTTCATACATAGAAGTTGTTAGATGATCTTTCAAGTACAATCTATATATGTATGCATGTATAGGTGCATATATAGTTACTTTTATATAATATGTACATTGTACATATATACTTTTCTTACTCTTAGTAATTGTTAGTTCAACCATTTTTGATTGTCTCTGTTCTTGTCAGCTTTGTCTTGTTCATTGTTCGTTCATTGTTCGTTCTCTCAAATTTCGTCGCTTTTAGCGTAAAATGAACCGGCGGGTGGTGGAGCAAAAGATATGTCATATAAGTTATTTGCTTTTTTGGAAAACTGTTGACATTCAAATTTCATAACCGACTCTCAACTGAACTGCATGCCACTGCCCAGGCCCAGGCCCAGGCCAGGCAAGTCCAAGTCAGGCCAGGCCAAAGTGAAAGAAATTCTTGGAATTGTTTGTTGCTTTTTCTTTTCTGCATTATTTTGATTTTATTTTCCTTTTTTTTTTTTTTGTTCCATTTGCATTCCTCAAATGTTTTCAAATTAAACAAAAGTATCCAAAAAATGATGCCGATTAATATATATGTATGTATGTATATCTGTACTTGGCATGAGTAGACGAGAGACGAGGTGTGTTTCAAAAGTAGTAAAGCATGGAGATATTATCAAATTTGATTTTACCAGTTCGAAGCTGGTTCCAAGATGTACTATACGATAACTTTGAAAGCCACTTTACTCTTTCTTGAAACTCCCCTCGTAACGAGGGTACATCTATATAATAAACGACTTGTCTTAATAGGGATTTGATTTCCATTAACAATCAGAGATGAAACAGAGTTTAATAATTATTTAATTATTAATTAATGTCTCTCTTTTTTTGGTTAATCGTTTTACCTTTTAAGATTGTTTCTGGACAGTTCCTTGATAGATATTTTGGCCATTAATTTTCCATTAAAAAAAATGATGTTTTCTCTCTCCCTCTCTCCAGTTTTTGGTATGGGCTAATAGTTTTTAGATTTCTCAACTTTTTTTTTTACTGTCAGCTGACTTTTTAGAACCAAAGTGCAATCCGGATATTATTCAGAATATCTAAAAATGGTAGTTGTCTTCTTCTTTCTTTGTGTTTAACAAATTTTTATTAATTTTTTTTTTTTTGCAAACCTGTGAAAATTATTGTGCCACGGAAACTGGCGCAGGTGTCTAATATTTTAATAAATGTATCTACAGATATAAAAAATTAATGTTATATAATACTGTATTGTTGGTATACATAAGTTCAAAACCTGCCCTCGTATGTAGATACATGTGTATCTGTCATGATTATCATCATCATGCTTTGCTTATTATGTTGATTATGAACCCACAACGAGAGCAGCAAGAGACTAACCGCTCCCCTTACCCGAATTTTACAGTTTTGATTTTGTGTGTGTCTGTGTGTGTGTGAGTATCTGTGGCTGCTGCTGCTGCTGCTGCTGTGTGTGGTGACAATTGTCAATTGTATGCTAATTAAAAGCAGCGGCACAATTTCAATCAACAAAAATCAAAACAAATCAAATAATTGTTTAATCAACAGCAAGAATAAAAAAAAACCAAAACCAAAACCAAAAACCAGAACCAAAATCAAAAACCAAAAAACCAGACGAACGGCCGCCTGGTCAGACCTGGGTTAGCTTGGCTTGGCTTGGCTTGGGATTGCTTCGCTTTGGCCGGGCCTGCCCCGGCTCGGTTTTGGCTCCTCGGCCTGTCGTCGGCAATATCGAAAACACAGCGCGTTGAAAATTTATCACCAAAAGATTCTTGAACTCGTCACTAAGGTCGACCACCACTCTCTATGGTTGAACGCCAGATCTCTACCTTCCTCCCTTCCCCCTTCCTCCGTACCACACCCAGCCATCAATTGTGCCCGCGTTAATTCCTCTACTCTTACCCCTAACCGGCCCACTTTGAAGTTGTCCAAAAAAAAAAAAAAAAAAAAAAAAAAAAAAACTGGTCTCTCTCTCAGTCATTCTCTTTCCCTCTCTTCTTTTTTGTCTCTCAGTCTTTTATGATGATTGCTTGACTGATTGATGCTTGTTAGTTATGAGAGCGTGAGTCACGACAAACAGAAATGAAATGAAAAAAAAACGACATAACAGAATCCATATACAATCTTTCTTCCAAAAAAAAAAGAAAGGGAAATAATTCTTAAATTTAAATAGATTTCTCTACATTTCCATAAAATGTCATCGAGTTTAATAAATCAAATATCTAAACAAGTTTACTGTAAATAATATCTGTTTACTTCGGCTTCTATTTGAAAATCTTTTGAAATTTATAATTCAAATGTAAAAAACTTGTCTGTTAAAGCAATTTTTGATTTAATTTATTCATTTATTAGCTAAAGTTACTTATTTTTAACAGTTATGAATATCTTCCAAAGAGCTTGAAATAATTTTTCGATTCCAAAAACTTTATTTTGTCCTATTTCTTATTTGATTTGATAAACATTTTTATATGTAAATATTATTTATAAATTTTATTTGCATTATTTGTGTGTTTTTTCTTAACTTTAAACTTTCTAACTTAACCAATTTTCTCGATTTTTCTTTGTTGAATGAAATGCATAAGGAATACATTTTATGTACTCGAATGTTAATTTTATAATATTTGTTTGAAAATTACTTTATTTCTAGGTAAAAGTAAAATTAGCATAATTTAAATTTAAAATTAATTCTCAGCACGCGAATGAATCACGCACATCTCCAATTGCCACATCTTATGCTAATTGCAGTACCTATTTTTCTCTCTCTTTCTCTTTCTCTCTCTCTCTCTTTTGTTCTTGTAGTTATGTGGCAGCCCTAAGGCAGCAGCGTTCTTTGCGCTGCAAGCTGTTAATATGACGTGCCACATGTTGCATGCATTCATGCAGCAGCAACATCATCAACGAACTCGATTTAAATCATTAATTTGTTACACATACGCCATGTGGACGCCACTGGGCAACATCTGTAGCAACAATAACAACAACTCCAACTGGAGTATGATGATAATGTTGCCACCAAAAACAATAACAAGAACAACTAAATCGGCTCATGATCAACAACAGCAAAATTAACAATACCAACAACAACAGCAACAGCAACAACAATAACAACAACGAAAAAGTTAAACAAATTTCATTTGAAGCCTAAAAGAACAACCAAGAAAAAATGTCTGAGGTAAGTTAAATAGTCTAAGTCTGGGTCAAAGAAAATGAAAATGATAACAAGGGAATGGCGGGGTGGGGGGGGATGCAATGGAGTGGGGCAAAAGCAATGACAGTGGCAAGACCAAAGCATATAAATTTGAGGAGGGGGAGGTAGATGGAATGGTGGAAGCATTTCCATTTTTATTAAATTAAAATCGATTTTCAGTTGATTTTATCAAAAGACTTAAGAGCATCAAACACATTAAAAGCAAAACCGCACACACACACACACACACACGCTAACATATACACACACAAGCACATACATACATGAAGCAGGTTGGCTGTATCTAAAGAAGAACATAGAAGATGCTTGGGGTGGGTGGGAAGGTGACGTGGCAGGCTTACAAATATTATCAACCATGTGATTTTCAGTTTTATATTCTATTGCAAATAGAATCTCGACCAAGTTGATATCCTGTAGAAGAAATCCAGAAATTGGTAAGAGAAAAGATGAAAGAGTCAATTTTATAGCTCTTCAAGGATATAAGTATAATTTAGATGATTATTAATCAGTTTTAAATGAAGATTTATACACAAACTTTAATCTTTAATTGAAATCAGCTTACTATAACTGTACTTCTATTCCATCTATGTATATATATCTTCTTTAATGTGTTTTATTAGAGAAGATAACTAACAGATCTTACAAATTGAAAGTATATATATACAGCTATTGGATTTCAAAATACAATCTATATAACAATCATCTATTTGACAAATCAAATGTGCCAATTGTGGACTGATCAAATAGAATATTCTAATATAAATAACTAAATCGGTATTCAAATATTTTATTGGAATTTCTTTGAATGGATAAGACATGGGAATGACAGATGGAACATTTTGGGGTTAGGTCTTATGCCTGATTTCACTTCTCTTTCTCAATTTATGGAAAATCCTTAATGCCGATGCTTCCTTCAGATATAATATATCGAATATAAGGAATGCCTTTGGCAAATGTTGACAGTTTTCCTTGTCTTGTTCTTTAACAAATATTCTCTCTTTCTCTCTCTCTCTTTCTCCCTCGCTTTGCCTTAGTTATTTTACTTCATTTTTTTTTTTTTCTTTTCCAGTTGGCCCGCATAAATATTTGAATTTTGGGTCACTGATGTTGACGTCGTCGTCGTCTTTGTTGTTGTTTTTGTTGTTGTTGAGACCGTCAACTGTCTCATGTTTATGTATGCGACACATACACACACACACACACCCACAAACTCACATACTCACGCAGGAATAGCAACAGGCGCCATTACACAGACACACACAAACACACACACATACAAATATTGACCTAATTTGCACCTGTTTACAAATTCATTTGACTCCGCTAGTCCAAACACTAACTATTTTTTTTTTCCCACCTTTTGGTCCCTCTGGCTTCTTTTTTCTCTTTTACACTCACTCTCTGTTGTTTCTCAGTCTGTCTCTGTTGCTCTTTTGCTTTCGCATCCTGGCAGTGAGCAGGACATTTGCGTTTTTGCCGCATGATTTATGCAAACGTTGCGATGCGAAGCGCGAACCAACTTCCATTGCTGTTCGTTGCCACCAGCTGCTGCTGTTGCTGCTGCTGCTGTTGGTGCCTTTTTGTTGTTGGTTTTTTTCAAAAGTGGGTCGAATTAAGTGACCAAGACCAGATTATGGTAACTGGCAAGGAGAGGTGAGGCGAAGTTGCCCGGCAAAGGAGTCGTCCGCATTCTGTACTCTGACATGTTTTTTACTTAAGTGAAATTTGCATTTTGCATTAAAACTAAAAAACCGATTGCACTTAAAATTCCTTACCCTAAGTATCTCCTAGTAATATATCTAGTAATATCGATATGATTTATATATATATATATATATCCTGCTAAGGAAGAGCAAATACTGAACCTTTTAAATTTATCCTTGTTGTATTTCTTAATTCTTCTATTAACTACATTATTTTCTAAGTAATGAAGAAACGGTAAAGCTAATGAGTACTAGATTTCAATTATGATATTTGCTAGGGCAGCTATTTTTGGGGGATTTGATATTTGTGTCCAAGTAATGCCATTAATTTACTTGGATTAAAACAACGTTTTCTTCTGTCTAATGATAATGATAATGATGATGTCTGCCTTTGCCAGTAATTAGTCTAGCGCTGATTTGCCTGCCCATCATCCTCCTTGCTGTCCTCGCTTTGGCCATGCTATTTAATAGTAACAGTAAATGTTCGCCTTCGCCTTTGTATTTGCCTTCATCTCTGTGTGTGTGTGTGTGTCCTCGTCCTCGTCCTCGTCATCGGTCGTCATTGTCGGTCGGTCGTCAATTTGGTGCTTGTCTTTGACAGTTTGGAATCTGTTTCGTTTGGTTGTTGTTTGGGCATTGATTTCCCATTTGATTGATGCGATTTTAATGAAGGTAAAACTTATTCAAACCACCTGATAGCTGAAAAGGTGGCTTAAATCATTAGCGTAGAATATGCCAATTCCATTCCATTCGATTCGATTCAAACCGACCCGACTCGACGCGACTCGTTTCACTGCAGATGGGCAAACAAATTGGTCGACATGATCCGCCATAAACTAAATGAAAAATAAATAGTCAACAAATGGCAAAATGATCTGGAGTAGGAGCAGCTATAGTAGCCATGTTAAATTGTTCTCCTTCCTTTATACCTTGTCTCCTTTCGCTCGTTCCTTTCCTTCCTTTCTTTCCCACTTTCTCCTTTGGGAAATTGACACAGCACTAAAGTTACGACAGAGCAAACACAAAGTACAGAGACAAGACAACAGAGAGAAAGCAAAAACACAAAAACAAAATACAAAACAAAAAAGAAAAATGAAAAAAAATAAAAGGCAAACGCAAACAAATGGCGGACATGGACATCGACATGGATACAAACACGTACACGTACACTAACACGTGTGAATGTGTAGGAATGTGTGTCTTCTATCCTCCTGCAAGTATGCTATGAAAAATATTGTAATCATAAACTATGCCAAATATACATAAAAAGAAGATATATCTGTGTGTGTGTGTGTGTGTGTGTGTGTGTGTATATATACCTATATATACGCAAACTCATGCCACTTGTAGAACAAATGAGACTCAGCGGAGAGAGGGGAGAATGGAAATGAAAAGAGGTCGGCCAAATGGAGTGGCATTTCGCCAGTTGCGGTCAAGTCCGCACTAAATGAACTTGTCGCAAATATTTTTCTTTATCCTTTTTGTTTCCTCGTATTGTTGTTGCAAAATGTCAATGTCAGAATTTGTAATTTGTGGCAAGTAGGTTGGTTGAAGCAACAAGAAACGTTTCGGCCACAAAGAGTTGAAAGTATTTTTGGTTTTAAGAAAAATTACTTGGCATTCTTCTTTCTTTCTGGGTGCAACAAGTTTTGCAAAACTGCAAAGAAAAAGAAAACAAAAAAAAGGGAAAAAGAGAAAACAAAAAATTACTTCATGTCTGTTTTAAGGTAACAAACCTATGGCAGAAAAATCAGCAACACTTTTCAATTTATTTTAATAAAAAACAAGTAAAAAAAACTTAGGAAAAGTTTAAGTTATTTGCCCACCTTTGTTTCTTAATGTTGCTTGGGATAAAGTTATTTGATTTTTACTAAAAATTAATTAAACTTTGATAAATGTAAAGAATTATAATAAATACAATATAGAAATATATCTATTATTATATTTTTATAAGTAACATAACTTTTTTCTTCACTTGTTTCATTTGATTTATCAAGCATACGACATGGTGGCTAAAACAGAAAAGGTCATACAACATGTCGTATGAGTGATATTTTGTGTCTTTGCTACATAGAAGATATAACTGATTGAAATGCCAAATTAAATGAATTTTAGTTCCTTTTACAATTCAATATAAAGGAAATATATCCTATATATATATATATAGTCATATTCTCCCTTCTCAGGATCGAAGAATCGCAGGATTTGCTATAGTTTAGTTTATCATATGAGTTTTAAATTTATTCAAGTTTTCTTTTTCACTATTTAAATTTTTGTATATTTTGTTCATAAAATCTGCATTGAAATGTGTCAAAGTCAGTTGCCGTTTGCAGCCTTTGGGCCACGATGTTGAATGCTGCAGCAGCAGCAAAAGCAACAGCAGCTGTTGAACTCATTAGAAATTCATGACTTTGACGTAGCCAAGGTCATAATAAACAGCAACACATTTGCAACATGTTGACAGCAGCCTTTCTAGCCACTACTCTCCAAAACTGCCAGGATTCATCATAAACCTGCCTTTGCCATGCCTTTGCCCTGCCTTTGTCTTTTGTTGCTTATCAGGGACCACGAATTTTCCTCTCTGTCATTTTCAGACACATGGCTATGAACAAATATGCAAATATAGAAAGAGTAGAGAAGCAATTTACACACATTAGATAGATATGGCCCTGCCTGGTTTATCGGTTAATTCTGTAAAATTTAATCAATATCTTTGCTTTGTTTTTACTCTCGGTGAATCAAAAACTTGGAAAATTATTGCAAGTTTTATGCTTGAACTAAAATTCAATTAAAAACTTTACAACTATTTTTCCTATACGATGGTCTGGAAAATTAATAATTGCTTTAACTTTGCAAGATACAAATCTCAATTAACATGCATATAGATACATATATAAAAGTATGTACAGATATATGTTCTTGTATTATGCAATTTGTAGAGTATTTCAGTATTCGTTTTGTTCAACTTTTCATTACAAAGACTTGAAAATTTGTTTATATTTTATTATTATAATTTTTTGTTTTCTTAAATAAGCAAATTAAGATGAAAACATTTATGAGAATGTCGCCAAGTCTGATCCAGGATTCTTTATGCCTGCTATAGGTGTACGAGTCTGTGTAGATGTGTGTGCGATTGTGTGTGTGTAAATATGCCTGTATGATATTTACATACATTTACATATGTGTCGGTGTGAGGATATGTCAAGTGGCTGCGTGCCGCATTTATCTATGCGTATGGAAAGCAGAAAAAAAATATATGCAAAAAAAAAAAAAAAGGAGAAAACTTTTCCAATTAAAAGTTTCTACCAAGTCCGTTCACACAGTTCCTGCTTATGGTGAATCCCTTTACCACTACTAGAATCCCCATGCCATTGGATTGCATGTCATCCCATTGCCATTCCATTTCATATCCTTGCCGACAATTAAGCCGCATAATGAGCTATAAACTCGGGACCTCACAATTATGCGACGTTTAAGCGGCTAAGTGCCCGAGACAGAAGAAGAAAACAGGTGTGTGTTGGTGTGCCGCTATTTGTGATTGTATGTGTGTGTACCTAAGATGCTTGGCTGCTGCTGCTTTCATCGCCAGGCTACATTCTTTTCCTTTGACTTCACTTCTTTAGCCTCGTTTCCTCGTCTCTTTCTTTGTTACCTGTCTAATGAGCCATGACAAAGCAAAGCAATCTGTAGATGAACAAGGCGAAGGTGGATGGCGTACAAACACAATTGTCAAAAAAATAAGAGAGTAAAAAACACACACAGACAAAAATTACTTTGACACCTTTTGACAGATTGAGTTTTTGACTTCGTTTTTATTTCATCTGCTTGTTAGCTTTTTGGCATTTGAGTGAATTGCATAATCAGCCAAATGATAAAAATAAACAGATAAAGCAGAGAGGCACAAGAGAGAGAGGGACAGAGAAAGGGGGGGAGAGAGAGCGATGGTGCGTAAGCTAAAGAAGGACTTAGTATTGTACTCCTGTGGGTCGCCTTATTGCGTCAGGTAAGCCAGTTGCCATATTGTGATTTGAAGAAAAGGACTTTTATACTCAGCCCACTTAGACACACACACACACACACACACAGTCACTGTCATAAGTCTTTGCCCAGGACTCGCAGAATCACTCACTCACTCACTCACAAACTGACGGACTGACTGACTGCATCATCACCTTTTGGCCCATTGCCTGCAGCTGGCACTTTAGCCGCATTTGTATGCTGAAGGATTTCCTTGAATGTCATTTGCCATATGCGAGAGAGAAGAGAAAAATAAAAATATAAAAAAAAAAACAAACGAATAGTATATACTATTCATGATTTCACCTTTTCACCACCCACACAAACATATAAAAATAAGAAGGATATCGCAGATTTCTCTGCATTCGACAATGCTGAGAACATTTTTCCACTCTCTGCCAACAATTGTAAAACAATTTCTATTATATGACCAACTTGTGACCAGAAATTCCTTTAGCATAAAGACCTAAAGATTTTATATTAAAATATTGTTGCACAATTTGTATCCTTCCATTGTCCTTGCCAATATAACAATATCTAGTTAACTTGATTCCGTTGTTAAATACTTGAGAAGAAGTTTTTCCAAAATAATAGATTGAGAATCTTTGAAGTTGATAATAAATATTCCAGTTATCAATTTTCTTTTTACCAGAATTACATAATTTCATTTTGTAGTTCCCAAAAGTATGCTAAGAATAACAAAAGCTTCAATTTACTTCTCTTTAGAAACTTTTTAATGGAAATAAAGAAGAATTTGTTTAGTTTTTTAAATTTGAATGAGTTTCAATTAAAATTTGTTTAAAATGATTACAACAAGAGAAATCTTTTCTAATTCATGGCAAATATATTGCAGGATAAGACTTGACCAAATTCTCTGGTTATTAGCATTAACTTGTTGTTGTTTTTTTTTTTCATTGCACTTGTTATCAATCTTATCCCTCTTCTTTTTTTTTTTTTTTTGTCCTATATTTTCCCAATGGCATGGTTAAAATCTTCGTATAAATAACAACAATAGAGAATTCTGGTCTGATCTGTTTTGGTTAGCATTCAGTTTTGTTGTGCTTTTGGCCTTATCATAAATTGCAAACACGCAGCAAATAAATCCAATTAAATTAGCAACAATCTCAAGTGGCCAATGGAATGGCTGGGATGTTACTTGGTCAACCGCCCACGCACACACGCGTACACACATACCCATACATATCTCTTACTATTATGATCCCAACATTATTTTCAATTTGGCTTTACGGTCAAAGCCCTGCCTGTTGGCCAGCCTATCTACCATTTTGACCATTCGGATATAACTTTTTATGAGCACTTTTTATACTATAGACAAATGCCCATTGATTTGTAATTTGTGGGTGTATTCTTCTTATATATATATATATGTATATATATATTTGTATATAGTTAGATTTGTATCACTGCCAATTTAGTTACAATTTCACAATTAAAGGGTATCAATTGGTCTTTATTTGATTTCTATTTTTGTTATTTTTTTTTATTATATTAAATTTACTTTTATATTTGTTTGGCTGTTTGTCGGTTGCTTTTGGTTTGGTTTGGTTTGGTTTGTATCTTCCATTCAATTCAATTCAATAGAAAATTAGTTTGTTTGTTCAGGTACATAATGTTATGCTGCCCCACCCCTCGTCTCCCTCTTCCTCTTCATCTTAGTTTAATAAGATTATACTTAACCCACGCAAATATCAGATTCAGTTGGAAATTAGCAACAGCTGGATTTGCCTCCTTTTTTTTAATATTTATTGTGGTTAGCTGCCCCTGAATGTATGTTACACAAAATTTATTTCGATTAAACCAAAAATTTGATAAGGCACCGAGAGAAAGTAGCTGTTAAGTTGGCTAACTGCAAAAGGATTGCCTCAATGTAATAATAAATTAAAATCAAAACAAGTTTAATTAATATCATATGTCTGTCTGTCTCTCTCTCTGTTTATCCATCTTTCTCTTTCACTGTCTGTCTCTTTTACTTGACACGCAATTTTGCCTCATTTTCGCTCATTAAATGAGCTGACTCATTAGAGGGCTAAGAACTTCTTGAGTTTTACTTGATTCTCTGGGATCTTACCGAGATATTTATGTATATATATATATATATAGTAGGTATATATATATATATGTAGGTATGTACATACCCTAAGAGCACGTACAGACAACGTGATAAACTTTGCCAACAGCCAAGAGACAACAACAGCAACAACAACAACAACAAGACCTAAAAATCTTGAAGCAATTTCGAAGTCAGTTGGGACAACAATTTAATAGAATTTAACCAGCATTTAAAGGAGGATATAACCAACATTAGTAGTGGGTGGTGGAGGGGGAGTGAGGTGGATAGAAAGGTATATAATATATATAAATCTGCCAGCCTGTAAGAGAAATGCTCATAAAATAATAATAACAACAACAACTGTAATAGACCAAGAAACAGAAGCAAAATACTGCAGCGATAAAAATAAGGAAAAAACGCGATAAAGTCATTCAAAGTGTTTAACCAAAAAGGTGACAAAAGCCAAAAGAGAGGTGGTTTGAAGAGGTAGTGGGGTGTATCCATATATATATATATATATATATATATATATATATATATATGGACGCTAATGAAAGGAACGGTAGCAAATGGTCTACTTAACTTGGCCATATTGGACAGGGTCGTACAAGGTTTGTGTTTTTAAGCCGAAAAATGTTTATGTATTTCTCTTTTATATTTATATTTTTCTTTTTTTTGCTTGTTTGTTGACTCCCAAGTGTCATAAATTTGTTGATGTTTAACCAAGAAATAGGTGAATACATTTACAGGAGAAAGAGAAAGAGAAAAAGTTAGGCCTAGATAGGTTGATAGGTCAAGGTCACACACACACTAACACACTCACACAGAGAGAGTGTGTAGAAGTTGCGAATTCATAATTTCATTCATATAGTAAATTTTTCATGAATTAGCATAATAAGTAATTTCGCACATTTCGCATCCATTTCATTTGACAGCTGTCAAAAATGCATTATTGAACAAGCGAATGATTTTTAATGAGATAAATGAGACGATGCATTTTTGAGTGTAATGAACATTGAATGGAATTGAATGCAATCGAATGTGAATGTGCTGAGATGCGAATGAATTTTTGTTTCAAGTGCATTCATTGGTAATAATATGAAATAAATTATGATAAATAGTTTATTCCAATTATTGGTAATATTCGTCAATCGAATATCAAATAAATCAAACTACAAATATATATAAAAATATATATATATTTAGATTCTCCTTAAAGTGGCAAAGAATTGCAGTAATCATTACACTCAAATGTCTCATCTTCTGTTAATTGTAGAAGCTAATTGAAAGATAGATAAGCTTTGTCTAAGTGAAACCAAATCAAACAACTCAACAGCTATATATATAGAAAGAGAGATAGAGAGAGAGAGAGAGAGAGAGAGAGAGAATTAAGAGTTTTCATCTCAATCAAATTGATTTCTTGTTTCAATTATTTAATTTACTTTAAGATGCTTCATAATTTGTATTATTTAACATAAATTTGATGACCACATTATTCTTGGTTGAGAAGCTTTCATTTGATTGAAACGCCATCAATTAATTCATCCAATCGATTTCATATCAATTAAATTAACTCATTCCATTTGAAAATCATTTCATTTGAAATATAATTGCCATCTCTTGTATTTCCATTTTTAACTTTTATCATCTGCTGGCCCATACAATTAAAGTGTTTGTCAAACTTTGACGAGCTGTGTAATTTCGTTATCATTTTGTCAAATAGAAACTAGGCTTATCTCTCTCTCTCTCTCTCTACACCCTTCTCTTTATCTCTTGGCATATGTCTACCCTTGGTGTCTTGTCTTGTCACAGCAGCCGCTTTTAACTGGCTTGATCTTATCCAGTTTATCTGTTGTTTTTTTTGGTTTTGGTTTTGGTTTTGGTGCTGATAAGGTCGCCCCCTTGTGTCGCCTCTATTGTCATGATTCTTGAAATCATATCATTCTCTCATGCTGTTGACGCACCAAATATACACACAAAGAGACACTGACGTATACTTGATATTAGTTTAGGGCTGGCAGAAGTAGAATTTCAATTTTGATTCAAATGGAATTGAGATTTGTATAATTTAACCTTGGTGTGTCACCCACTTGTCGGTGGGTATTTGTCATGCCAAACAACTGGGGAGCATAGAGTGAAAATGAAGTGAAAGCATTGCATATGCCAAGTACGTGCCTGTCTGTCCTAAAAAGGGGTTCACACTAATAGCAAAATATGTTTCATTTCAATCAAATGTTCATAAATGCAAACACAAATGTTGCTTTGGCATATGCTTCAAGTCTCAATATTGAATATTTACCAATGTCCATGGCTAATGGCAAACGTTTAAAAGATTGTTGGTGTTTAAGATGAATCAAACAATTAAATTTTTACATACTTAAGATCTTAAAATAAAGAAATCTTCTTTAAAGACCAAAGGACTTTCTTTCATCTTCAATTTCTTTGAAATTTTCCTTTAACTTATAAGCTTCGCTTGATAAATTCATTGCTAAAACGCATTGGTTATTAATAGTTGAAGGTTTTCCTCCATTCATGGCTAGCTAAATCAATTTTGGCGTTTCTGTCTTATTAATAATAGTCCTTGATGAACTTTAAAACGATGAGGAAATCAATAAGATTTGAAACTCTTTCTTAGATTATACAATCTTTAATATTTTTCGTAATCATCGAGACTAGCAAAAGTCTTTTAGTTATGATGTAAATTGATTTTATGTTGTCATAAACCTTTTGGAATTGTCCTTAAAAACCTTTTGTGCGTCTTGTGCGCATTAATGTTCTGTATATAATAAATTTAACAATGACGTTAAAAGCATATTTTAACAAAAACAAGAAAAGGATAGAAATTACGAAATAAAATTTCCTTTTAGACATGCAGCTAAAAAAAAAAATCTATTTTACATTGCACAAAGCAACAACAACTTGTCACCAGGAGTAAAATTTAGTTGCCACTTTCAATGTACAATGCAGCTATGGTGAGCGGCGGGGATTGAGAAGGGTAGGGGGATCATAAAAATACGTAAGGGAACATGAAGGCTTCAGGCTTCTCTCACCTCCGTTGCGTATCAAAGTGCATTAACTGTGAAAAATCAAAATGGAGGCAAACCTATGACAAAAAAAAAAAAAAAGAAGAGCAGAAAAAAAACCAACAACAACAATGGATGTACTTCCGTTTGTTACGATTCATCGAATTGGAAATGTTCTATACTGTAAATAAAATTTCATATATGGTAGATATATATTCCGATATTCTACTCTACTTCTTTTAAAGGACAAGGATCAACGAGAATAATTTTCATTCTATTGTTTAAGAAAGACTTTCTCTCTCGTTTTGGGATTAGCTTAATATAACCATTCATCAAAAGGCTAAAAAGGGTATCTCAGAGTTGTCAACGCAAGGTAGATTGGCCAACAGGAGCTATAGCTTGTACTCGGCTCAGTCAAACGTAAATGGCGGAAGTGCTATTGACGTACGGAAATGCCATAATCTGTTCATGTTTATGTGTGCACTACACCCGCTTTCACTTTATCCCCCTTCTCCCATCATAACTTGCTGTTCATTGCTTTGGCATCCTTAAAGCTCCTGCTGTTGCTGCTGCTGCTGCTGCTTGATTAACAGTTATTAAAATTTGTGAAATTCTTGTTGCATACTTTTCAGCTGGCAATGCTCAGAATTGAATTTGAAATTTGGTTGAAATTTAAAATAATGTATTTCTGTGTGTGTGAGCTTACATTCAATTCGCTTTATTAGTTTTTGTTGGAGACTAAAGTCTCTAGGTCGTTATGGCTTGCCAATTGGTCTGTATGTCAAGGCGAAAAAGCCAGAGCCCACATCTCATTGTTGAATTGATTCCTTTGCTCATTATCCTTGGCACTGAGCGAAAAGCGAACGGCAAACGGCGGCAATGCCTTTTAAATTGATTTTCCGCTTTATTTTTTTTATTTCCTTTTGGTGGCTTGTCCTCATAAGTGCTTATATAAATTATATATAAATGAGTGTGGGTTCATATACATTCCACATACGTATATGATATATTCTTAAAGCAAAAACGAGAGAAAGCGACAGAGAGAGAGAGAGAGAGATGTTTCTTATAAAATGTTATTTATGTCCCTGCAAAAAGAGTATATTGATATGGACAAATATTTGGTTAATGCAAGCATCTGCGACTATATAAAGACTCTATACATATATATATTCATATTCAGTCAAGTGAGATGGCTTTCTAAATTTGTTTTTAATTAAAAGAATCTTTAAGGATTTTAAAGTTCTAAATCAGTTAAAAAAAACCACACAGAAAATATTGTCAGACAGTTTTTTCTAAACTTCTTTGATCAGTTTTGGTTTTATATATATAAATATCTCTAACTATATATATCTACTATATAAATATCGGTTATATGATACAAGGGTATACAAATAGTATCATATGGACTTTGATTCCCTTTTTTTTTTGGGTTTTATATCAATTTGATGAAAATGCGTAAAAATGTTGAAACTTTTTAATGTTAATTTTTTAAATTGAGTTTCTGTACTTTTGGATGCTCTTTCTTCTTTCTTTGAAATTTGAAATGTTGGGTATATATTGGATTGGGGTTTTCCTTTCGTCTCTTTCCTTTTTTTTCTTGACGCTTTGCATTGGTGGGAATGGTTATTGACTTGTTTGTAGTATATGTTACAAATGGCGGCTTTTCATTTGGCATGCAAGCCTTCATTCTGCGTGCTGTTGCCGTGCAACAAATAACCTACAGCAACAACAACAACAAGAACGGCAACGGATTTCAAGCTTACATGCGACACAGCCACAGACAAGAGGCTCAAGAATAACGTACTATACCTATATATGACTTGATTATATTTGCCTTTATACATTATATATACATTTAGGTGTGTGAGTATAAGTGTGTCTGTGTGTGTGTGTATGTGAGCTAAGGGCGATTCCTTGCATTCAGTCGGTCGTTTCGCTGATTGTTGTCCCTCAGAAGTATGGAATGGAATGCTGCCTGGCTGCCTGGCAGGCCTCATGATGTTTTGTTGCTGCTATTATTGTTTTCCATCTGCCATTTCGGGGCATTTCTTTGTGCATTTTGAATGGCAAACTCTTACAAAGGACCAAATACATACACATACACACACACACACACACACACACACATTCAGGCGGCTCGGCGGTCCAATGTCGGTACCAGCGTTCCTTCATGCATATTTTAGTGGGTTACGGTTTGTAAGTATTATTCTTTCTGTTCCCTTTTTTATGACCAAAATCAAATGTAAGTGCGGACTTTTCACTTACCCGGACCATTTAGCATTCAACCAACAAGTTTCAGTCTCAGTTTCAGTTTTTTGGTTTTAACTTTAATGCATTTAGTTTGATTGCATTTCGCATGCCTCCTGTCAATTGTGAAAGCAAGACAATGGCATGGATATAGATGGTTGGAGTGTGGGTTCATAAAGCCCATGGTGCCACTATGCCAGTATATATGTTCATTAAAAATTTAAGTGCTTATTTACACTTTGGCGTCATTGTGACGCTCACATATGCTCACGATGGTTTGTGTCCCGTGTCCCTGAATGACCCTGGGCCCAGTAAAGGCAACGCCAACGGCAAAAGCAAAAGCAAGTCAACATGCTGCAGTTTGTTCTTGCACTTCATATGGCATGCCAGGAACCACACTGACCACCAGAGTTCTTTCTGTCCACAAACCCTTCATGAATGTCTGCAAGCAAGTTTTCAAAGTTAATAATATTGAAGTTATTAAAGGACAAGGATTGGCCAATAGCAAATGGTTGCACCATCATTCTTGCCTGTCAATTTGCAGCCTGGCCACTTGTCACACTTTAAGACACATTCGTCAGCAAAAAGCTCCTCCTACTAGTTACTTGTCAATTGTGAAGTCTCTTAGCTATTATTCAACTCTCTCGTCTACTTCTATAAGTTATTTAGTCAATAAGTTATTCAAATATCGACTATTTAAATAAGTAAATTATTCATTAGCTGCCCTTTACATAAGCATTGATTGGTGCATTCGATTCACTTTATAGTATCAGTTACTAAATGATTCTCAACAGCTTTGCGTTGCTCTACTCGCTAATTTTTGTTGGCAAAGATCAGAAACGAGTAGGAGTTTTTTTGAAATTGATCCTTTTGCATTCTTTTTAATGTTTTAATAAACTTTTTATCTTATTGTTTAACATTAGTTCGTCATGCCATTTAGAACTATTTCAAGTGATTTTCTAATAATCTGCTTATTTTTTGTACGCATTCGTTACTTGGTTACTCGTTATGTATATACAGCGAGTGCAGATTCCGTTCACTGGTTGCTACTAGTCACTCGCTTAAACCGTTTACTAGTTACTTATCGAATTGTACTTGACCTTCCTTTTTATCATTTGTTTATTAATTTAATTGCTGGCATTATAAAACATCTTTTATAATATTTCACTCCATTTATACGGTTTAAAATTTTCTTTTATCATATTAACTCCTTCCTCCTCTCTCTCTCTCTCTCTATCTATCTTTGTCTCTCATTCTGTTACTTGGCATTTATCATTGGCTGATAAGTGACTTTTTGGCATTGTCGCTGTCATTGTTTTTGCCAATTAATATTCAAAATAAAGCAGCTACAACAAAACTTCTTAACACATTTGCCGCCTCTTTACTTTTTTTTCTTTTGGTTTTGTTTTTGTTTTGAATTGATGAGACTGCCAGAGTTTAATTAAGCAAATATTTGAAATTTGATTTCCCAAAACAAATGCAACAAAATTAATTCCAATTTCCTGCTCATTTTGTCCAGAAACTTATAGAAATATCGTTTTTGTTGCTGCTGCTGCTGCAAATTGCATAATGCAATTGCCATAAAGTTTAAGGCCAACTTTTTGTTGCCTCTTAATGAATATTGGAAATATAATTAGAAATAAACAGACACACCTATTATATATATACATACAACTTACATATCTTTGTAATATATGTGGGTAATATCTGCATTTAGAAGATTTTGCTATTAAGTGTAATAACAATGAGCTAGCAACAACCTGTCTAAATGTATCTAGAAACAAGGAATGTTGGCTTATGTCTCGGGAACAGGGAAGGGAGAGGTGGCAGGTGGAAACATGGTATTAAACATGGCACCGGAGAACCGGGAACATGGAAAGTGGCAGCATGTACTGAGACAACAATTAATTTAGACTATTAAATTTCCTCATATTGCATTGCAAGTTGTTGTGTCGCTGACTAAGCCACATTCCCTTCTAATCAATTAGTTTACAACAGCAACAAAAAGCAAAGGAGATGTATATATATAGCTTTATATATATATATATACTGTAAAAGGTATTACATGGGGTCAAGTGATCAAGCTATCAGCATAATACTTGGACAATTTGATAAATGCAAGTCATATTGTTTATAACGAATGCCTTATACACTTGCCAGCCACAATGAAAAGTTAATACTACAATATAGAATATAGGTATATAGATTTATATCTTATATACTAAACAGATTGAATCATTATCAATCAAATTTCCAAAGAGCTTTAACTTTGATTCAATTGATAATGCAATTTGATTTGTCTATATATATCTCCATACCAATACCGATTTCTGTTTCTCTCATTATTCATATGCAATTGTTCACTTTAGTTCATTCGTTTATTTATGTGAATATCAAATGAATGCAAAGAGTGGACTCGAAAGAAGTTCAAGGTATTTGCCAAGTTTTTTCTTTTTTGCTGCTGCCGAAAGTGTCTGGCGGCGCTTCTTATCTTATCGGTTATCTGTTGAAATAACCAAAAAGCGGCAAATGCCATTTATATTATTTTTTTTTTTTTTTTTACCGTAAACCCTAGAAGAAGAAACGAATAAATAAGAATGGGTGTAAAAAAGAAAGAGTGATTAAAAAGTCAATATAGTGAAAGTGAGAAAAAAGAAGTGGCGCTCAGTGGTGAACGATGAGTGGACATTTCAGGCAGTGTGTCCTTGCCCACTTGAAATATGTCACCTTATAATGATAGATCTCAAGTTTATGTTGCCATAACAAGATCATTATCAGCTCTGTCTCTCTCACTCACTCACACACATACATAGACGCCATCTCTGTGGCTCTCCCCCAGTCTTTCTCTCTCTCGCTACTTAGCGCTGATAAGAGACCTGTGATAAGCCGTCTATTTTTGTATATACCCTATAAAAGTAAAGTAAAATGTATATAGCTACCAATTTGTAAATATATGTTTAAATAATTCTTCTATATATATTATATATATGTATATTATAAGAAAAACAAAACTTTGCTAATTTTAAATTTAGCTAAACTTTGTCTTTTTATGTTAAGCAAAAGTATAAAACAGAATGGAGCTGATATGAATTGTTTACTATAGATATTAACCATTTGCAAATTATTGTTTAAGGATAGCTTAGGGATCAGAGAGATAGAGAAGAGACAATAATCGATAGGTGAGATATCGATCCGATAAGTCTTATCGATTTGTAAGAAAAGCAACTAAAATTATCACAATAGATAATTAAAGAAGAGATCTAAAAAGAGGGTATCATCAAGTCGGCCCATTGATTTTATGTAAATGCTGTTTTGTATTTTATACTTTATGTATGTGTCTCTCCCTCTCTTTCTTTCTCTCTGTGTGTGTGGTCTTGCCGTTGCCTTTAACTGTCAGCTGTTGTGTCTTCGTTTCGCATTGAAACATTCGACAAAGTAACGTCTGATCGTGTGTCGGTTTCTTGGTTTATACAAATTGAAAATTGAAATCATTTTAGTTCAGTTCCTTCCATTATCGCGTCAAGAATTGAGGAACGAGTAACGGGAATGGGAGCTTAAAAGCTATAAATAATAAATCTTATTTTTTTATATTTTTTACCTGTGCCGCTCTCTTTTGTTGTCTGTTTTTTTTTTTTTTTTGTTTATATTACAATAAATCAATTTAAATATCAATCGAAAAATACATCAATTCGGATATTGTCACAATAAAAGTGCGCGTGTGTACATGTGTGTGTGTGTGTGTTTCTCTCTTTTAAATTTCGAGTAATTTTCGTTTTTTTTGTTTTTTGTACATTTACTGTCAAATAAAAGTTTAAATAATAAAAAATTAACTCGACAGCATACAAAATGTTTACCTCACATTTATGGAATTTTTGTGAATTGATTTTTGGTAGGTTGTCATTTCTCCCACCACCCCCCTTAGGGTGCAACTATCCTTTCCCTCACACCATCATTTATTCATTTTCCCTTTTTTATGTTGGCTTTTAAATGCATTGATTTCGCTTTCTCCTTTTTTATATTTTGGTATTTTTTATTTTTTGATTACTTAAAATATCCTTTCGGCTTGAGTTGTAATTCTGGCTTGACCAATCTTAAAAAATATTTTGTTCTTCTTCTTCTTCTTCTTTGGGCTAAACAATTTGTTTACAAAGCATCTGAAAAAGGATTCAACCGCAAAAACCCACCGGAGAAAAGAAAAAACAACTTCAAAGGCTAAAAAACTTGCCATGAAAACATAAAAAAATAAAAAAAACATTTCTAAAGTGGTTGAATAGGTAAATCGAAAACCAGCAGCCGGGACTAATTTATAATGTAGCAGAGGATCTCCTACCTCCTTTCTCTTAAAACCCTTTAATAAACTAAAATTAAAGCATTTAAATACAGAAACGGTTTATCTTAGTATCTTATATAGACAAGCGATAAGCGAAATACATATATATTCCCATTAAAAACTCAGCCATAGATCAAGAGGATTATAGAAACTTAATTGATTGACAATCTATAAATAACTTTAGATCAATGAGAACTCTTTCTTATGGTTAGAGTTAATATCCCCCAATTGTTAGGGTATAAATTAAATGCAAACTTTTGGGAAAGTATCTTTACCTTTGCTTATTTACCTTTACAACTTTTTTTTACTCCATAACTTCGCTCTTATCGCATTTCGTTTTACAACTCCAAATTGTGTGTATGAGTGTGTGTGTGTAAGTGTGTGTGTGCTAACTTCATATCTAAATTTCAGCAAGTAACATTTAACATTTTTTCGCTTGGTTCGACATGATTTTGGTTTCTATTTTTAGCTTAGCTTTTTAGCGTTTCTTGTTGTTGTTGCATATTTTTCTTTCAATTCATTTTTTTCTTTTCCTTCTTTCTTTCTTCTGTTTTTTTTTTTTTTTTTAGTTTTTATGATTAAGTTAGCAACTTCTCGAGTCAGTTGTGTCGTGTGGATGCTGAACAATTTGCAATGGCCAATGGGTCGTATACTTGATTTGATTAACGTTAACGTCGCTGCTACTGCAATTTGATTTCTGTTTTTTGGTCTATTTGTGTATGCCATTTTCTTCTTTTTATTTTGAGATAAGATTGCCAAAAAAAAAAAGTTAACTGTTAACTGAAATCAGAAATCAAAGTAGCTTGTCGCGTGACTTTATCCACAGCATTTATTTTGGTACACTCTTATACACTATATATGAATGGGGTATATTTAAAAATTGCAGATGAAAGATACAAATGCAAAATTGAATTTGTTATTATTATTATGTTCTCAGTTTAGGGTATCTAAATGTCGGCACAAAGACTTGTTTGTTGTTAATTTTTTTTATTTATTGCTAATATGGATACACATATTGAAAATATTTGAAAAGAATAACAACAAAATGTCGTTAGCTTGATTGAATATGCAAATCCAATATCCTACTAAGTATTATCTAGTTCATAATCGTATGAATATCGGATTTAATTTATTTTACTCTATTTTTTTCACACTTCTTCAAAGGTTTCCCACACCTATTCTTTGAAAGGGTATACAAAATGCGATGTGGTTAAAATTAGTCTGCCCATTTAGTTCAATTTTTAATTGTTTTTCCTTTTTCTGTTGAACTTTTTCTAGTTGGTGAAAACTTTATTTTTTCCTTTAACACTTTGTTTTTCATACATTTATTTTGTTATTTTCGTGAGGTAATTCTTTTCATTGTGTTTTTCCATTTGATTTCTTTAATTGTCAAAAGTTTTCACCATTTAGATATGATATCCTGATCAGCTTGTCGAAAATAATATCTCATATGCCACAATTGAATTTAAAATTCATGTTAATATAATATGTAGGAATAATTGGTTGAAATATCTGGTTAATATATTATCTTGGCTTAGCCTTTTCTCTTAATCTTGACATGGCCTTGTCGCTTTATACTCAACTGTTGCTCAAGGACAACGACATTAACCCAATTAGACAAAGGGCAACCGTTGGAATTGTTCACTCTATGGACAAAACAAGGCCTCGACCTCTGTGAGGAGAGAACAAAAAACCGGTCACAAGCAACTGTCGAAATGTCAAATAGTCATCAGTTATAATATTTGAATTGTATCCTGCAGTAATCCCTCTGCAGGATGTGCATCCATCCATGCAACTGCGCTGCTGTTGTTGTTGCTTTTCTAACTGTATTTCCTTTGTTTTTTTTTTCGTTTCTCTTTTGTGCGTGTTTGTGTGTGGATTCTTCCGTCAGTCACGTCGTCAGTCGGTCAGCTTAATGGCCATGCCGCCGGGCGTTCTAGTCAACGATAGTCGGGCCAATTCCACCGATGACATACAAATCGCCCTGGCGCCGCATATCCAAACGTATCTAAGTCAAACCGGACGACGGCATTCCTGTTGCAGCGTTATGCTGCCAGTGGCCTTTGAGCGAGCCGCTGCCAAATCCTGGCTGGATCCCAAATTTGATTCACCAGTCCTGGAGGAGCAATTTCAGGCGAGTGTTTTTCCACATATCCGTATGCGTTACAGGTGAGTCACAATCAATTATTCAATATAATATTAAATAAAAATTAGATAGTATATAGCTAGATAAACATAGATTTATCAGATATAGTAGGGATTTATCTATACTTAGGATATCTTATGTCCTTGCCAATTGAAATACTCATTGTTTTAGTAAGGATTTCAATTCAATTTGATAAATTATAAAGGTGAGCCCTTTCAGTGCAAAATAACTGCAGATGAACCTATGTTTAGTAGAAGTAGTTCTCCCGCTATCTCTGTCTGCTCATTCGTCCCATGGAGCCTGCTACTCCTTTCTGCTCCTTTTTCTTGTAAACCATAAACCAAGTAGCGCAAGTCCAACTCGTACACGTGCATGCAATCAACACACGATGCTAGAATGGGCAACATGCTCCAAGCGGGACACCAACATGCGCACCAACATTTGGTGTTTTTTTGTTCTTTTTTTTTTGGGCGGGAGGGCTCCTGGTAGGGTAAACGAGGGCAAATTAGTTGAGAACTGCGCAGGATGGCAAAATTGCTGCCATAAATGCTTGGTTTGGCTTGGCGTGTGTTCCTTGAACGGGCACGGACACGGACACTGGCACGAGCATGGTTAGTGGGTAGGACTTGTAGTAAGGGCAAGACATGGATGAAAGGGTAAGCGGTTACAGGGGTTTAGTAGTATTGGCACCCAACAGCGTTGGGCCGTCGTTGCAGGTCAATGCCATTTCGGGCCATTTGGCGGCCAATTGCAGCAATTTTCGCGTGTCGTACACACACACACACACACCATCGATCCATACAATACACCTTTAACTGCCTAATTTCTTTTCGAAATTCTAAAAATTATCTATACATACATTATATGTATCTGTATAGCATTATCATATTTTATAAGGTTTACTTTAAAGGTGTTTTTTTTTTTTGCCTTAATGTTGACCAATTTAATTGTCCAACTATCTTGGTTTTGCGTCACTTCATTCCATTAACAATGGCAGGAGATTAAATAACTAGCTGGACTAGTTGCTATTTCGCATTTTCTCGTTAACTTGATGAGTTTTCTTCTGCAAATGCTGCGAGTTGGCCTTAAGTGGTACAAGATTTTCTAATGAATGCACCAGAGTTACGCACCACGCAAATGCGCAGGGCTTACCTTGTTTGCTATGACGACGGATGGACAAAAGTTGCTCCTCGTATTTGTTTTTTCATTTCATCTTTATCTTTTCTCTTTTTGTCCTTTGCACCGGACACGAGCGAAAGCTGTTTTACCTGTGGACTTTTTAACAACCGTAAACGGTAATTAGTATGAATGTCCATGCGACTTGCTGGCGAAACGACCTGTTGTCGTTGTTGGTGTGAAAGTCAAGAGCAACCTTTATATAAACCAACCATTCAACCTGCCCCCACGTTGGGCGCCAAGAATAATGTTTAGTTCTTTTTTCTTGCGGTGACAAATGCTTTTGTCAGAGGATGAGGTAGATCAGACATTGAATAGAGAAAATTTGCACTTACAGTTGGTCTCATTGTTTATTTTTTTTTTTTTTCCTTCTTTTCAACGTTTAGATTCACGTTGTCTTACATTCTACTGTGTTCCTTGGCCTGGTGTCTGTACTTTGTGATCGATGGCGGATCAGAGGATTTCTGGCGTCCCATTTCCACCTCCTTCTCAATGATGTCGCTGGTTACCATTATGGCCATGTGCTTCACCCATTGGGATCTTTATAAGAAACATCGCACATTGACCTCGGCTGTGACTGCTTTGCTTATGTGCAGTGCTTCGCTGGCCTTTCTCACCTACACGGGAAGGGCCTTCAGTCCCCTGGGTCATTTTGCCATTTGTCTGGAGATTGTTCTGCTCATTTATACAGCTCTTCCTATGCCATTGTGGCTAAGTGCCAGCATTGCCATTTGCTATTCAATTGCCTTTGAATTGGTCTCACACATGGTTATTGGCCAAAGTGCTGTCCATGGAGGAGTTTCAATGGGAGAGAGTAACTCGAGCAGCTTTAATAACGGGAACGCCAACGGCAGCACTGATCCCAGCCATAAAATACTCATGCTCCGCATAATGGCACATCTCAGTGTCCATTTGGTTGGAGTGCATGTCCTAGTGATGAATCTAGTTCGAATGCGTGGAACTTTCATGAAGGTCGGACAAAATCTGCTCGTGCGTCGCCAACTCGAAATGGAGAAGCAGCTCAAGGAGAAAATGATACATTCGGTAATGCCACCCAAAGTGGCCGATATGCTCCTTAATGAGGGCGGCAGTGCTGGCTTAGATGCCGGCGGTATGCCCCCCGAATCACACTATATGCGTCCGCGTGCTTCAAACGATGTGAAGAGCCTATTCCGACCCTTTCACATGCACAGCATGGAGAATGTGAGCATCCTGTTTGCCGATATTGTGGGCTTTACACGCATGTCTTCCACCAAGACAGCCGAACAGCTAGTGGAGATTCTCAATGATCTATTTGAACGATTCGACGATCTTTGTTCCTTGAGTGGCTGCGAGAAGATCTCCACTCTTGGTGATTGCTATTACTGTGTATCAGGTTGCCCAGAGCCCCGTGTCGATCATGCCATTTGCTGTGTGGAAATGGGCCTCGGCATGATCGATGCCATGCGCTGTTTCGATGCCCAACGCCATGAAGGTGTCAAAATGCGTGTGGGTGTTCACACTGGTACTGTCCTCTGCGGCATTGTGGGCACTCGTAGAGTCAAGTTCGATGTATGGAGCAATGATGTCAGTTTGGCCAACAAGTAAGTTCATTTCATTAACTTAAACTTCATTTTTAGTGTATGCAATCGAAAGCGTAAAGCGATTATGTTATCGGTTATCGGAACTTTGCAATAAACGAGTCGATTAATGATCTCTCAACGAAGTTAAGTAAAATGTAATAAGGTTCTGATAGGACTATCTGAGTTGTTAAGAACGATAGTTATAGATAGTTATAAATAAGTAAATTATGATAAAGAAAATCACAAAGGATCAGCTATATAGATTTCAGATAGATATACTTAAATCTGTCCGCTTAACTAAAAACGAAAAGGTAATTAAAAAGCCAGAATAACTTTATTATAATTCAACATTATGTTGACGGACCGTTTGATGCTCAAGGAGCTATGAATTGAACTGCTATTAAACCAGAAAGACAAAACGTAGTTGCTTTTATTAGCAGAGAAGGAGATGAAGGGCACAGCAATCTCTAGTTGGTTTGGTGGGTTTAACAGGTAAAAATGCTAATACACTGTAAGTGCTTGTGGCAGGAGACGGAAATTTAATCAGCAATTGGCTGCACTTAACTAAAAGAGCTCTAAAAGGAACTCTTCTCTAGGTGCCAACACGGGTGGCACAGGTGAAAAAAGGAAATTCAGTAAAGTGGTCTGGTGCCAAATTTAAGTCAATGTCTTTGGTTACAATTTCGATTGCATACGCTGGACACTCACACCAATTACACAAATGTACTGAATGACTTCATTTCCCATAGAATGGAATCATCGGGCAAGCCGGAACAGGTGCACATCTCGCAGGAGACATCCAATTTTCTGGGCGATGCCTACTATTTGGAAGAAGGCGAGGAGGTTTTCGGTAAGTTTCAAATAAATTAACGAGAATCTCCTTTGGCTGTAATCATAAATTCTTCTTTAGGTCATCGCACATATTTTGTTGTCGGCCGCCGTCGGGATAATTCACGTGCCAATAGCTTGAGTCCTAGCATGCCATTAAACGGGACTGGCGGAAGTACACTCCTGTTGCCAGGATCTCATGGTACTGGTGTCGCTGCCGCCTCTTCATCGTTGTCGCAAAGCGCCACCAATATATCAGTGGTGCAGCCAAATGTGCCGCCAGCTTCCCCAGTGGGTCAATTGTCCAATTCGCTGAATCCGTCACCAGTGCTTTCCATGCGACCGCGCCTTACCTCGCTGAGCATGAAGCTGCGCAAGAAGTCGCAAAGTCGGGAAAGAGATTTGGAGCGAGGGATTCATCATCCAGCTGTGGCTGGTATACCACCGGTAATAGTGGTCCGTGAGCGTCCCAAAATAATAATAACAACCAAATCGCTGCCTGGCAGCTTGGACTCAGATGAACAACAGCAAGTGGGACTCTCGCCACCACCACCACCAACACCTCCGACTCCAGCAGGCAAGATTAAACTTAAAGTTTGGAAAATGCCGAAATTCCTTAAGCGCGGCTCTCCCTCGGAGAAGTCAGGGGACAAGGAAAAGATAAAATCCAAAAGCAAAGAGGACCAAAATTATCTATTCCACTCGCATAATCATCCTGGTGAAGAGACCTTGGCTTTTATTGAACCAACGCCTGGAGTGGGCAATGGCAATGGATGCGGGGGTGGCTATCAGCAGCTACCGGTGCTGGTGGAAAGCTCGGGTAGTAGTCGACTCTTGGATATACCGGTGGCCAAACCTGTGCTCCATCATGCAGCCACATCCACAGCCTTGGCTAGCAGTGTTATGCGCTCACCAGATGGAGGAGGAATGGGTGGTGGTGGATCTGGAGGCGGTTGCTGTTCGCCTGGACAATACTCCATGTATGATGATATTATCGATGTACGCTCGTATATTAGTCAATCGCGGAGTGATATATCGCCCTTTGGTCGGTCGGGCAGTTATCGTTCCCAATGTGGGCGTCAATCTGCCAGTGGTGCAACAGCACCACCAGGAGCAACTGAACAGTCACCTTTACCACGGCCAAGGGCATCTACATTGACTACGGGTCGTCCAACAGCAGCGCCCGGGACAAGTTCCTGTGGAGAAGCTAGCACCAGTGCCAATGCCAATGCAAATGCAAATACAAATGGAGGATGTTCATCTTTGCCTCCACCACCCCCGCCACAGCCAACACATTCACGAAATTCCAGCATTTGGCCAGATGGCTTGAGTATTTGCCCATCAGCCACATCACGCAAGGATTCGGGCATCAAGAGCAATTCTCGTCGCTCATCCATTCAACAGCAGATTTATGCCCTAAATCAATCGGCCATCAGTCAGCATAGAGTTTCCGGCTATTTTACCAGCTCCACATCAAGCATTTCGAATCTGGGTGAAATTGGTGTTGGCATTGGTATTCCTCATTTAGCACAGCCACCGCCACCACCCCCACCCCTAATGATGATGCCGCCATCATCACAAATGGCTGATCCCCTGGCCGCCTGCCTGCAGCAGTTGCGTAAGCAATCTGACCTCCAGCTAATACGATGCGTCCGGGACAATGCCAAATCACAGCGTAGCTATCTAGTTAAGCCGCCATTGCGTCGCTTTAGTTTGTATTTCAAATCCCGCCAGCTGGAACGAGACTTCCGCTCCAAAGCTCATCGTTTTGGCACGGAGAACGAAACGGAAGGTCCACCCACATTAGCCACACCCCGCTATAATACCTATATCGATATATTTGTGGGCATTGCCGTCTATTTATGCATCTCCATATCATTGTTCCTGATGACCCAGAACACAGTGACACCCAGTTTTCGGTTGTGGGTCACTCTCTTCTCCTGCTTTACAGGCATTCAAGTTTTTGCCCTGTTTCTATTCACACGTCAGATGTGTCGTCGTCATGGCAGCACCACAAGACTACGATCCAAATCCGCAGCCAGTGAACTAATGACAGAGACACCGCGCATTGATAGCCGAACAGAGGGTGCGACCACCCCTGGTAGTACGGGAACTTCTTGTGCGGATCGCATCTTTGAGGCCATATCAAGTTGGTATCCCTGGCACATATGCCTAGCCGTGCTAATGGCCATGCCCGTCCTTTTGATTATAGCCAACTTTCTACTGCTGGATCTGGAGCAATTGGAGGCCTTTGAATATCATTACGGTTTCCTCATCTTTGTGTGCATTGTCCACTTTTGCAATTTCACTCAACTTAATTGCTGGATGCGCAATATATTGGCCTTCATGGCTGCCCTCTGCTTCATTGGCATCGCTGTCTCCCAGTTGACCGTTTACAATAATCGCAGTGATCAGATGGATGAGAGCAGCAGCTCGTACATTATTGAGGAGATCAAGTGGTTCCATGACTATCATGTGGAAATCTATTTGGATTTACTTTTGATACTCGTTCTGGTTTGGTTCCTCAATAGGGAATTCGAGATTGGCTATCGTTTAACTTTCTATGGCAATGCTGTCGCCAATCAGGATAAAGTTCGTGTGCAAAACATGAAGAATCAAGCGGATATGCTGCTCCATAATATAATACCAAAGCATGTTGCAGAACATTTAAAGAATACGGCCAAATATTCAGAGAATCATCACAACATCGCCATCATCTTTGCCTCCATTGTCAACTTTAATGAGATGTACGATGAGAGCTATCTGGGGGGCAAGGAATTTTTGCGTGTTCTCAATGAGTTGATTGGCGATTTCGATGAGCTATTATCCCGTCCGGAATTCCGTTCAGTAGAGAAGATCAAGACAATTGGTTCGACATTTATGGCGGCCAGCGGATTGGATCCATCACATCGTGGGACGGGCGATGAGCATATACACACTTTAATGGAGTTCTCCATTGCCATGCAGGAGGTGGTGGATGCCTTCAATAAGGATTTACTCGAATTCAATTTAATTTTGCGTATTGGTATGAATATCGGTGATGTCACAGCTGGAGTAATTGGGACAAGTAAACTCTACTATGACATTTGGGGTGATGCGGTAAATGTGGCGTCCCGGATGGATTCAACTGGAGTGCCGAATAGGATACAAGTGGGCAAGGATTGCTTACAATTTCTGAACGCTCTTTACGATTTTGAGCCTAGGGGCAAAGTTTATGTGAAGGGCAAGGATCATATGGAGGTATTCCTTTACACAGGACGTAGACAAACAAATTTGGATGAGGCTGTTGGAAATCCGCAAGCTGAACAAGATTATCCAGAGAATGTTATTGAAACAAATGGCATAGATGTCGGTGATGAGGCCGACGAGGAACAAAACGAAGCTAAGGATGAAGAAGAGGATGATGATGATGACGACGATGACGATGGGGATTTACATTCTAGCGAAACAACAACGCTGTTCAAGTCGCAGAACTCGCTTCAGGCAAATGGCGGGACATCTGCCCCACCACCTGTAGCAATCATTTCAACACAAATGGAAACTTGAGCAACTTGAAAACAGGTTTCAAAATTGCATTTAGCGCTTGGAATAAATCGGGAATAAATCTGGAAGGATAAACTGTATTTTTGTGATATGTAACTAAGGAATAGGATTGAATAGTAGCAAGATTATATCTACGATAGTTGTCGGATAAGTAAGCACCGTTTTTTTTTTTTTTTGTTATTGAAGATGAAGTTGTCGGATATGAATAGATAAAATGACGATAATAATGAAGATCACAATGATAATGATGATGATATACTATACTCGCTTCTAGCATTGTTAGCCAAGTTGTTTTAATGTAAACTATTAAATATATATATATATATTTATGTGTATGAAACTAAATTTAACTCTTTGTATGTATTGTAAATGTGCCTATTAGTTGGCCATGATTTCATTTTCTTTTCCTTTTTGTTTTTTTTCTTTTTGTTTCTCATAAATACTAAACTAAATGGAAATTTGTGGCTTTAAATGTATTAAATGTGTGCGTTTACCCCTCTCCCAGTAACAAAACTAGACAAAAATAAATGTTATATATATATATATAGTTGAGATATATAAATGAATCTAAATAGTATAAATGTGTATGTTGTTGATGTTCAAGTTTGATGCGTGCGCAGAAAAAAACCATAGAAAAACGCATTTTAATCTACATGAAATTGTCATTAATAGAAATAATAGAAAAAAAAAAACAAAACTAAGCATGCAACGAAGGAAAATCAAAGTGATGCTTAAAAGTATGCTACGAAAATATGCACACTGCTCAGTCAGGCCCACTGCTTACCAACTGCTTGATGGCTTAAAACTATTGGCAAACCATACAAAAAAAGTTAATTATTTATTAACACCTTTCAAGTTTATTTATTTCATTTATTTGTTTGAATGAATCGCAAGCCTCAGCATATGCAAATTGAAGGCAAGACACCAGTTATACCTGATATGAATTTTTTGCAACATCTTATGGAGAAGTAGATTTAGTGTCTCAATAAGGTTTCCATAAGGTTTCGATGATGATATTGTTGTCATCTGTCGTGTCGGGCAATTGCCCAGACCAAGATTACGCATAGCTATTCTAGTAATTTCTAGCTCAAATTCAAATATATAACACTTTGATTTCTTAATCATTAGACAACTTAATCATTTTACAAGCAGTTTTATGGGATCCTTCAATATATAAATTAAAAAAAAAAAAACAAACACACACTGAAAATCTTTTATATAATTGTTTTTATCATTTTTCTATGTGCAATTTGCAATATTTTCCAAATAAAAAAGAGAACAACAACAACCAAATTTCAATGAAAAAACAAGAAAAACTAATGCTGTAACCTATGGACCCTCTTGTATTTTTATATATACATACACCGCATAATAAATAATATAGTATTTTCTACTAATTTATTGAACATACATATATATGTATATATAAAAATTTTATCTAACAAATATCTAAATGTATATATGTATTAAAATTATGAATATTATAATTGTATATTTTTATAGAAAAACCAAAAAAGGCAAAAGCATAAAGATATTTCTGAATGATATTCCCCAGCTGATCAGATGTTATATAAATGTTTAAATGTTGATATGTTTATGATATACATACATATATGATCTGATAAAACATGTTAATGTTTGTAAGTTGTTTTTTTTTTTTCTTGAATATTTTTTGTGTGCAAAATCGAAAATCTGAAATCTAAATGTTTAAAAGAATTCAACATCTGAAACACGTTGCTTGTTTGGGTTCAAAACGAAAACGGTTTAAACCATTTGCATAGTTTCTGTAAAAATAAGTTAAAAGGAAACTATCTGTCATCAAGGTTAACAATAAAAAGCTAACATGTAATGGTCATTCCGACTAAAAGTCAGCCCAATCAAGCAGTTCCCAGAACAAAAGCAGAAACAGAATTTTAAAATTGAGAAAAGCAACAAAGAGTTTACGCAAATGTTACTAGAAAAAAAAAAGATATGTATGTATGTGTGTAGAGAATCGAAATAAACCATAAATGTATATGCTGCAATCTTAAATTGTATGTACTTAAAAAAAAACCAAAAGCTGATTGTTTATTTTTAAATGGGGAAATGGGGGAGAAAACCGGTGTAAGTGGGTAAGCTAACCCATTAAAAATATATAAACCATCATAACCATTCGTTGAGTTTTAATATGACTTGAACTTTTATTAGATAATTAAGGTGATGCATCTTTTCTATTTCTCGATTTCAATTTAAGTAAGACAAGAAGTGTTATTGTTATTTATTATATTTTAATTAAAACTAGAAACTAACACTGGACACCTGTTTAGCATGAAGTCATTCCTCAATCATTGCCTTGTATTAGACATCTTTTAGCCGAGTTTCAAAATTCAAAGATCCAATTTAAAATTTTAATTCTCAAAAGTTATTAAAGATAGCTTTGTTAAATTATATTCCTTCGATGTCAAATATCCCATTTATATCTAATCCCATTTGAAATTCAATTTAGAGTATCAACATTTCGTGGTTATTGTGTTTCTTTAGATGGTTTTATTTGCGGCTAACTTATTAAGCAAGACTGCTTTTAAAAAGGCGCATAATAATCGCACATTTAGTTACGATGACAAGATGTACAATATTTAGATTACATACATATTTACAGTAGATTGCAAGACATAGATACAGAATACATATCAATATATATATATATATATATATATAAAATATACACATAGATGGTCTGGTATACATATACATACATTGGTAACAGTTTATCAGACATTGCACGTATACAGATTTCATATAAAATAGCAAGAAATCAGAAAAAATTACAAAACAGAAAGTTTTTATTCTACAACAATCAGGAATCGCTGAGAATATCCTTTAATATTGAGCTAGAATTGCGTGTTGGTGCAAATTCGTTGGAGCTAAGCAACAGAGATTGGGGGGGACTTGGTGGTGTAGTCGAAACAGGAACCGGAGCCTGAACTGTTGGATTACTGCTGCTAATGTTGCTCGGTTGATGAGGGACTGTTGATGATGAAGCTACAATTCCAGTTGCAGGCGTTGACGTTGCACCTGAAGGTGAGGAACCAGAGACATCCACTTGACCAGCTATGCTTAATAGATTGGGTCTCGACTGTACCGTTGCCTGTGGCTGTGATTCCTTCTCCAAGAACTGGACAAAGGCCTGCACAAGATTATCATTTTGACCTTGGGATGTGGTGCCTGCTGCAAATGATTCCATTCATTAATAAAGCATTACATTACACTAACTTATGATGCAAATGATGCTTACCGGAGCTAGGGCCACCGCCGCCAAGTATTGAACCCAGCCAGCTACTCTGCGGTTTATTGAGTCCCACCTTATCCGTCTCTTGGGCATTGAAATCTAACACAGAGGATATCATGCGTAAGACCTGCTGTTTATCACCGGCATGCCCACTGACCACATAGCCAATTAGCAGACTTTTAATTAGACTCTTCTCGATCTTGTCCGATTGACTTGACTCGCTGCTACTGAGACTCTGCTCCAGCTTTGCGTTGGCCTCTTTCAGACTCTCCACTAAGCACAGCAGCAAAAAAAGACAACAAAAGAATATATAAAGTGTAGAAAAATGTGGAAAGGCGTCAATTAGTTTCAGTTAAATTAAATAACTAAGTGGAAGAGGGTAAATATGTTAAGTAAATTAATTCTAATCATCGGGATGCGCGCGCGAATCACGTGGACATTGGGCTTAATCGGTCGGTTGGTCAATATGGACATGCAGTTAGTGCGATCCATGCACAGCGTAGTATGACATAAGTACTGGTTGTTGGATTAAAGGCACACCAGTACCTGATGTAATACTCAACCGTACAGGCGCTGGCAGCGGCTGTTGTATGGAGTAGCTATATATCCTTGGCTTGGATTGGGTTAACTAATTAATTTGTATATTATTTGATTGATTGCTTGGCAAATGCAAAATAAATAAAAACAATTTGAAGAACGCAAAAGACGAAAATCAACAACAGGAATAATAATATAAAAAAAAGGAGTAGACAAAGAACTATATAGAAAAAAAACATACATGCATATATATTTCAATATATCTATATATATATATATATATATATATAGAATCAGTTATATGAATATATATATAGACATATATGCATACATATACATATTGGTAGCATACATAAAAATAATGTGGCATATGCTGCAATCTCGAGCAATCTCCAATTGCAAAGTGAGTGCATCGAATGGATATAAATCGCTCACATTTACAAATTGAGATTAATCAATGCTGCAGATACAATAAAAAAAGAGCAGAACAGCGCAAAAAAAAAAATAAATAAATAAATAAATTAAGTAAATTATAATAACAATAAATATATACAATTATATAAAATTAGACTTTTAATTGGTTTCTCAGCTTAATGTCTTTGGTTTACGGTTGCTATAATGCATTCTTTTTACGGTTATACGATAACGGTTAACGAAATTACGATTTACTCATTTCACAGTTAACAAAATATATATATAAAAAATTAAAAGAAACAACGAGAAATCAACAAGAGAAATAAATACTACAATAAAGAAAAATTTAAATAGATTCAAATATATAAGAAATTAAAAACAAAGGCAAAGATTAAATCAAAATTCACACACAGAAAAGAAACACACAAATAACCAAAAGAAGAAACATCAACAAATTGCAAATGGCAAAGCAGTGTAATATACCAAACAAAAAATACCAAAAAATACTATTGAATCAAAGAAGTGCTAAATCAAATAACAGTAACTTGATATTAAAATCAATTTACTTGGAAAACTGATATCTTTTTTTATAGCTTTAAGAACAATTAAGAATTTTAACAAATATCGGAAAATTAGTTATCAAGTTTCATATAATTTTGGTATATAAATCATATTAGTTATAAATGCAATCATATTAGTTAATACAAGATCATATCATTGATTATATTTCTTCTTTTTTGGTATTTTTAGTAAATATTTTAAACATTTCCAACACTTAAGCACAACATTCAGTTAAAGTTAAGCAAAGGAAATTTTGTTTTTAGTGTTCCCAAGAACAGTTTGAACACATTGAAAGCCATCTTTGTGGTTTGTTTTAATAACTGTCTGTGTGTGTTTGTGTGCGTGTGTGTGTGTGTTTTTTTTTTTGGTTGGTGTGAATGTTATTAAGAAAAACAATAAAATACCATAAATGATTAGTACATATATATAAAAAGTTATATATTAAATATAAAGAACACACAATTACTAAGCAAAGAAAAAAATTAAGATTTTAAACGGACGGACACGGATCTAGGAAACTAAAAAAGAAAGCTTGCCTTTCACCTGATCAGCAATAGAAAATATAAAAAAAGAAAAACAAAGGAAATTTACCTAAGAGCCAATACTTAAAATATTTTAATTAATTCGATTTTTGAAAACAAAAAAAAAATTTTTTTTGTTTGTCTTTCAGCCGTCATGTTAAGTGCGTTCTTACGAATTTGTGGTTTTTTTTTTTTTTTTTGATTGTTTTTTTTTTTTTTTTTTGGTGATTAAATGCAATTCGAAAAAGTCGATACCAACTGAAATTCCGAGTGTTTCAAATATCTAGGCATAGCTCCCAGAATTACCAGCTGATATTTACCTTTAAGAATTCGATAGACGTCTTCCCCTCTCTCTTTCTCTCTCTCTCTCTCTCTGTTTGTCTTTTTCTAGCAATCTCTCCTTCACTCATACTTTAATTGTTTCCCATTCACTCGCCTCATTCACTCTCTTTTTCTTTTTTTTGCTCTCTCTCTCTCTCTAGATATTTGACAGAGAATTATATTAGAAGGTGACACCACCATGGGTGACACAGTGGGTTAAGTACATGCCATTTGTTGTTTGCAAAAAATAAAAAGGAATGCAGAAAGATGGTGATTGGTAGTGGTGCGGTGGTTTGATTACTTCTTTTTTTATAGATAAACAAGTGTTTGCATTGGGTTAGTCATACTGTATCTATATATGTATGTATGTATGTGAGTGGGTGTGCATAAAGGGTTTGTGGTTGGTTGGGTTTAGATGACCACAAAAACCACCAATTGATTGATGGCCACTCACCTTCATCTCGCAATACAGCAATTGTCTGTTGGCCAGCCTCCAACTGATCGGATAGACGAGCTGCTGCCCGCAATCCTTGATTGGCATCGGTTAATTGTTGCTGCAATGCAGTCACTTCCAATTGGATGGCATTCTGTTTATCCAATTGTAATTGCATATCCCGTTTTATACGTTGAGTGGCCATTTCAATATCATGCTCTTTGTCTGCGCATAAATGGACAATGCGTTAGATTCATTCTTGGCCAGATTAACTTAATTAAGTAACTTACCATTTTGGAATTGCTCTAGGGCACACTGTAGATTGGTTAATGCTGCGAGTTGTTTTAATTCACGATCCTCACATATGCCCAATTTGGTCAAGAGCTCATCTCTTTGTTGCTGTAGTAGAGCATGTTGGGCTTGAAGTGTCTCTGCCTGTTGATTGGCACGAATACTAAGAAAGTAGGGAAAAAGGAAGAGAGAAGGGGTAAAGAGAAATTGAGAGAAATATTTCCATTTTCGAAACCTTGATCACTTTTCTTTCTTTCTAATTCCATTTTATTCGATATCGAATTTCACTCTTATAAATGTCATGCTCTTTTACTAAAAATTCGATATCGAATTGCGAAAAATGACTTTCCACTGATTGCATGTCAAAGTTCTGTGTGTGTGTGTGTGTGTGTGTGTGTGTGTGTGTGTAGAGAAAATATATTCCTCTTTGAATTACAGATGATCAACTAAAGTAACTATTTCATTTACAAGGATTTATATAACTGCCAAATGGTTCCAGCAAATATATGACAAATTCTCTGTTGTTTTAGTTGTTGTTGTTGTTGCTTCTATTGCTGGTTTGTTAATTAGAAAATGTCATTGCAATTGTTATGGTCTAATGCTTTGGCCGTGTGGAAACATTTGCAAAACGCTACGTAATTTGAGTGTGGGAGACGCATGGCTAATGCAATTAGCCTGGTCTGTGCTGTTGTTGTTGTTGTTGTCGTTAGCTATCGGGTCCAGCTTCGACTTCAGCTTTGACCTCGTCTCCGCTTAGCGACAGCGTTAAATTGCATACAAAATGGCGGCACACACACACACACATGCAAACAGATAAATTGCAGTAAATCATTCGTTTATCGTTTGTTTTTTACAGATTCTTACCTTGCTGATGTGTAGGCTGTACTTGATTTGGATACCTCCTGTTGCAAGGATGCTTGCTTAGATTTTGATTCATCGAGTTCACGTTGCAATTCAACAGTTTCTTGTGTATGCAACTCCTCCACTTTGAGCAGATGCTCCCGCAAACGTTCCAAATCCTTTTGCACTGTGGCCTGCTGCTCTTGGGCCTCCACTTGTTGCTGCTGGAGTAGCCGTTGATTTGTCTGCTCTGTCAGCAAATTGGTTGTTAGTATATCAGATTTTTCCTTAAGGAATGCGATCTGATCGACAAGTTTCTCCCGCTCCTTGACCAATTCCATTAATTGCTGTTCAAAGGGCTGCAAACGTTGGATTTCAGCATAATATTGCGTATTCTCTGCATGCTTTTGCTGGATCACTTTGATTAATTCGGCTTTCTCCTGATTTAGCAACTCGATGGCCGCTTGAAGGTGTGGCGTTTGATCCTCAGTGGACTTTAGCTTGTACTGCTCTTGGAGATCAGTTAATTGTTGTTGCAATTGCTTAATTTGTTGATCCTTAGCTACGAGTTGCTCCGTCAGCTGAGATAGCTGAGTGTTTTGATCGGGCAACTCATTTTGAAGAGCATCTAGCTGAGATTTATAGTTGTTCGCTAGTTCTTCGGTCTGGGAATGCTTTGAGGTCCACATGGATTCCAGTTCAGCAATTGCAGCATTGGTTTTTTCCAATTCCAACTCCTTCTCGTTGAGCCTTTCCAAATGTGACTTTATTTGTTGGGATTTCTCTTCAACCAAACTCATGATTCTCTGTTCTGCCTTTAGTTTTTCATTTAGCTCATCGATAAGATGATTCAATTCCTCATCTTGTGCCTCCAATTTAGCATCTTGATGCTTCACTCGAGTGGTTAACTGAATGATTTCCTCAGTTTGTTGTTGTAGTTGCTGTTGAAATTTGACCACTTCTGCTGCATGCTGTTCCCTTAGTAATGGTTCTACTTGATTCTCTTGTAATTTTTGTTGCAATTCCTGATCCTTGGCCAGCAACTGAGACTGCAAATCTTTGAGTTTTGTTTTGTGCACCAACTGCTGATCATCCAAGTCCAACATATGACGTTCTCTCTCCTCCAACCGATGACGTGCCTCTTCTAACTGAGCTTCCAACTGAACAATAGTTTCCTCATGATGCTCTTCGATGGTTTCCAGCTTGTTACGCTTGAATTTGTCCAGCTCGTTAAGCAGTAATTCATTGTTCTTCATTAACTCATCGCATTGCAGAATATATTGGGAAATATCCGCTTCGATGGTCTTCTTCTCATGCTCTGTAATCAGTTGCTGATCCTGAAGCTCCACCAGACGTTGCTCTGTGGTATCCAAACGGGACCAGCGGTCGGTTAAGGCCCGATAGGCACGCTCTAAATTATGCTGGGAGTCGGTATCAGCTGTTAGATGACCCTCAAGTTCGGCTTGAAGCAAAATACGCAACTTCTCCAGATCAAAGCCAGATCCATGGTCACTATCATTGTCTGCCTCATCTAGATCGGTAACCTCTTGCTTCTCTTCGGCTATAGCCTGCCGAAACTTTGCCTGTGCAATATTTGATTCCAGCTCTTGACGCAGTTCACGATTCTCCGAGCGCAGAGAGCCCAACTGCTGTTCCAGATCGTGAGCGTGAGTTTCCTGTTCTGCCTCGGCATTGAGTTTTAGCTCCTGATTCTGTAAGGTGAGCTGTTGCAATTTGCATTGCAGCTCCACTTGCAGTTGCTCCTTCTCGCCCTCGCTAATGCGTAGCCGTGTCTCTAACTCGGTCAGCTGCTCAGTTAATAGACTGGAGGACAACTGTTTCTCCAGTTGAGCATCTTGCAGCTTACTATTTTCCAATGTAAGTTCGGCTATGCGAGATTCTAGCGAGACAAGCTTATCACGCAACTTTTCTTTGCTTGGCGGCAATGTGGCTTCCGTATCGGCTTCTGTATCGCCATCTGGATCAGGTGATCCACCCTGACGCACCACTATAAACTCGTCTTCACTATGCTTGCCTCCCATTGAGGAGCTATTCGATGATGATTCGGAATTCTTTTTCTCTTTCATCTGCTTCAACTCGTCCACTTCTTTGATTAGTTTCTCCCGTTCCGCATCCACTAGCCGGACACGTTCGATCAACTCACTGTTATCCTGACCGCGCTTCTCTAGCAATTCCTGCATCTCGGCCAGTTCCATAACACTGCGCTTAAGCTCAGCTTCCTGCATTTCTACGCGCTTTTGCAATCCCTCCCTCTCCTGTGTCAGGGTTTTGGCATTATTTTGCTGATCGTCCAACTGTTTTTGCAACCTGGCTAGGGCCAACTCATGGGCAACCATACGATCTGCCTGCAATTGCTTCAACTCCGACAGCTGTCCTTGCAATTGACCCTTATGTTCCAATACATCCTGCATGGCCTGCTCATGCTGGGAGTCTAGTTCCTCAAGAGAGGCATTTAGTTGTCCATTCAATTCTTCAAGCTCGGCAATCCGTGAATTCAAATGGGCCAAATTAACACCGGCTGAATTGCCCAATGCAATATCAACCATTTCCAATTCTCCCGTACCAGACGAGGCTTTACCTGAGCCAGAATTGCCATTATCATCGGACCCTTCATCGGGCTCCCAGCACCAACTGTCCTCCACATTTTGCTCATCAGCAGGACCCTAAAAGGAAGGCACAAAAAGCAACAAAATAGACAACAGATTAGTGACAGTGGAATAAAACAGTGGCCAAATATCAAAAGAAAATGTTGTAGAACACTTCACGGGAAATTCGAATGGAACGGAGTGCACCGTTTAATGGACTTTGAATCGATATCTTTGGAAATTGATGAAATGGTTTTTTGGAACATCCTATCGAGCATTTACTTTACTAGCCAGTTGTACACCCTGTTTCTTTCTTATTGATTCCATGTGGGAAAATTAAATGGAATTTTCCATACGGCTAATGATGATGACTACTAAGCAAATAATACACAACTGTACCAATAAACACATACATAACAACAATAAGAAGAACAACAACCTGCTTCAAGTGAAAAATCATTCACATTGGCGGCACAATTCCATTATTGAAGACATCCTAGGTGCAGATAGGTTCGGCCCAACCCAGTTGTTAGTTCGGAATAGCACCTTTTGCGCCTGTCAAGCGGCGCATAGTTGATCAACAGCGTCAAACCAGGTCAATTGGTGGACGCTAATAGACTGCAAGGGGCGACAGGGGGGTCAAATAGATACACACTGTGTGTGTGTGTGTGTGTGTGTATGAGTGAGAGAGGGAGGTAAAAAAAAAAAAGCGGGTGTCATTTGTGGCAAAGCGTGAGACATGCGCGCGTTAATGAGTTTATGGATGAGTTAAGCAAAGATGGCGGCGGCAACGGCAATAGCGGGAAACGTTTGACGTTCGACCAGCAACAGCGATAAGACCTGCCTACCAACCAAACTAACCAAATCCCCATAAAAACCCATGACAATACTACAAAAATTGGAATGCCAGGCACCTACCAGCCAACCAAAACCAAAAACTAAAACCCACAAGCCAACCAAAATGGGGCCTAAAACCCATAAAATGTAGAACACAAAAATCTACAACTTTGAATATTTCAAATTTAAAAGATGTAATTAACTGTTAAGTATACATATATATATATATAAGTATATAGACAAAGGGAAATTTGTTTGTGTAACTAAATTGAAAAGTTAGTTAGTATAAATTTAAATCGAAATGTTTGGTTTTTTTTTTTTTGGCTCAGTGTAGGCAACGTTTTAAAACAAAATATATATACACATATATCTTTCAATATCGAGTTCATGACAATGTAATTATAGCCTCTCTAAGGGAATACATATGTATGTGTGTATGTGTGTATGTACATATAACCAAAATGAGGCAAACACTTGGACAAACTTGCAAACTGGGTTATCAGACATTAACAGCTACAATACACTGAACAGCCTGTAAAACTAAATGCATTGGTATGGAGGGTGTGAAAACACTTGTGTTGTTTCATAAACAAATATTAGTTAAATTATTCATATACCTATGTATATTTACCTATATAGTATATATGTATATTCTACCAGCTATTGGGTCTGGTCTCTTTGTCAGCAGTGTCAGTCATTACGGTACAATCGATCATTTGTGCGTCATTTAACAGACATCGACTTATATATATATCGTATATCATATATATATGTATATATCTTTTATGCGTACGATCGTATGCAGCATAGACAACAACGAAACAATGTGCAAACAATTAAACAAAAAGAGAGTAAAATTTCCAACCAAATTTCCAAAGTCCGATAAGATAAAACTAAAGTATAAAGAGAATATAGCAGAATTATGGCGGGGGCGGCGATTTAAGTTTGCCTAGCAACCGGAAGTTGATCTCACAGATTTCTCCACATATACATACTTACATATACACATACACATACATACATATACATTTGTGTATCAACAAAGGAATCTTTTTAATTAGTTAATAAATTCGTTGCAAGTATCGGCATAACATTAGCTTTTCTCTATAATTATTATTATTTATTTAGGTTGACTTTAAGTTTTATTGCCACTTTTCCCTGCATGCCCCATATGTTAGTCATGCGCCCCGTTGACGTCTCCTCGTGTTTCATATGCCGCAATTTTGCTGTTGTTCGCATTTTTGTAACTTAACTTATCTTATCGCTCAACCAAAAAAAAAACGAACGCAAAAAATGCCTCAACCCTTTCATTTTGTTTATAAATAAATATACAATAATTTTCTGGCGAACCTTAACTGTGCTCCGAGCTGAGCTGAACCCCCCCTTTCCCTTCTTTTCCTAGGGGAAACAAAGAAGGAGAGACCGTCATGATATGCGATATAAATGGGGTGGAGTCATCGTTCTTGTCCAGAAATCTACTCACATAAACATATACAAATATATATATGTTCGTTCTAGTTTCCGATTTCAGAAAAAGAGAAGAAAAAAAAAATGAAATTCCGCCATAGCATTACGAGAATACTAAGAATTTGGAATATCTTTAAAAAAATGAAGCAAGTCATATTGAAAATACTCTACAATATACACTTCTTGCTTAGTCACTCTACGTTCCAGAATCACTTGGTAACAAAAATCTATAGATCCTTAGATATTATTTATACAAATTCCAAATTGTGGTCTATAATTCCAAATTCCATTCATTCCAATCTATTAATATTGTATCATATTTATTCAAACTACTTTTTTTCTTTCTATTATATTTAGAAAATCTATCTAGCTAGTATGTGTCTGTATCTTTTCTTTCTTGGGATATACTCCCCTATTAATCTTGTATTCTTAGGATTTCCCAATTACTTTAGTTAGTCATTAGATGGCTTCCCTTCCTGCTGGTTTCATGGGCTTCCTTTTTAAATACCAATGAAACCATATACTAAAAATGGATTTTCGACACGAAAGGATGAGTTCAATAGACGATATGATATATTGAGGATCGTAAATTTAACTTTACCAGATTGTTGTGCATTTTGTTGCTGTTGGTGTTGTTGTTGTTGTTGTTTTAAGGGCATCAAAAATATTTTCCATAATTTCATTATCTAATCGAAGGCTAATGATTTAATAATCGAAATCTAATTTTTCAAATTGTAAACGGTTCGAGACGATAAGAAAAATGTCAGACATAAGTTGATATATGGATCCGATTGCCAAAAAAAACAAAAAGAAAAGAAATAGAAAAAAAAGAGGAAATTTTCCTTAAATTTTTCGTTGAAAATGAAATCATTTTGAACTATGCTCAATTGAATACCCTCCCCTCCTACTCACCCCCTTCTCACATAGAGAAACAACAAATGTGTATGCACTTGATGATGAGTTAAAGGTTTTTTTTTCTACTTGGTTTGCTTTTAAGTAATACAATAATAAAAATAATAATTTAGTGTATGCAATGCAATAAAACAAAAACCAAATTACATAGTTAAATGCGACAAACGACGAAAAAAAAAAAAAAAAAAAGGCAGAGACTGACAGAGGCAGGGGTTGGGGCCTGGGAAGAGAGTAAAGTGCGGAGGAGAAGGAATGTCAAGTCGACAAAAGTCGAAAGTCAAGGTAGCAAAATTGCTCACATATATAATGAGCATTATTAACAACACAGACAACTTGTACCGGCAAAAGCAACAACAACAACAACAACAACACCAATAGCAATAGCAACAGCAACACTAACACAAACAACAATTAAAACAACAACTTACATTTAACTGTCAGCAGCAGTCGAAGCGATTTTCAATTTGAATTTTGGCATTTTTAGCAAAAAAAAAAAAGAATTTATGCCTTAGTTTGTTTCATCTTTATATTTTAAATACTTTTTTTTTCGTTTAATTTTTGTTCTTTTTTTAGTTTGTTTTTTTTTTCTAAGTTCTTCTTACTGGTTGTGTGTGTGTGTGTGTGAACAATAAAATAAAATAAAAAATTATTGTATTTAGAAGATCAGTTCAATTTGTTCACTTGACAACCGACGAATGATGATTGCGCGATTTCTTCATAAAAAACTGGCAGTAACGAAAAAATAAATAAAACAGTTAACAGAGTTGACGATTTAGTTAATGCCTAATGTTAGTAGTACTGATGGAGCGGAGGCGGGCGATATATCGGATATTAGAGGTTAGGGCTGATGTGTTAGCCCAAAAAAAAAAAAAAAAAAAAAAAAAGCAAAAACACGAATAAGCGAAACAAAAAAAAAACATAACAGTCAAATAAATAAATATATATATGTACATATATATAAACGAAACACAATGCACGGGGAGGTGTTACCGCGAGGAGGAGTAATATTAACTAGAGACGAGACCGAGAGACCGAAACGTCTTTACCGCAACGCAACCGATCGACGAGTGAACGCAACGTGCAATGCGCCATGGGGGAAAATAGCGAAGCGTTAGAGAAGCCAACCAGCTAGCAAGCTAGCCAACCAACCAGGCAACCAAAACAGCCAGCCAGCCAACCACCACCACCACCAACACCACCACCATGAACACCACCGGCAACGACGATCCATCGGCGGCAGCGGTACTAACCGATAGCAAATAAACCCGAAGCCGGAGCCGGAGATGTAGCCGGCCTAATTGACGCAAACGTTGACGCTGGCGTAGACGTAAACGTAGACGCTGACGTTGACTTATTGATTGAAAATGATCGAGATATAGCCGGCAAATGCAATGAATAGATATACATACTTATATCTGAATAACTGGAATCATATACAATATAACTAGTATCAATCTGTATATGTATGTATGTATGTATGTGTGTATTTGTGTGAGAGTAAGAGTGAGAGAAAAACTCAATGAACGACACGAGCAAACTCCTGTCGTTGCATTGTCGTCTGTCTTCGTCTTCGTCTTTTATCTTCGTTAACATTGGCGGCGTCTTCGTCGACGTCGTCGTCGTCATTATCGTTATCGTTGTTGTTGTAGTTGTTCAAAATCGGCTCAAATAAAGCGCCAGCTTGTCAGCATAAAAACTTGATCGTTCCGTTGTCTAAGGCAATGGAATTTGATGGGAATGAAGTGCTTTTATTTATGGGAGGAGCCGTTTTAATTGCTGATTATGCAAAAGTGTTTTTTAGGGTACATACATACATAAGTACATACATATGTATATGCAAAATAGAGCTATGTATGGATGTACATAAGAAATGCAAAGTGAATATGAATAAAGTACAAGTTGAGAAACAGGGAAGAACGGTTGATATAGCAAGAATCCATCTATAAGTTCTAGATAAATAAAGAATAATTAGAAAAATCAAATTGGATAAACTTTTATAAAAGTTTCTATTGATTTTTCTAATATTTTCCCCAAAAAAGAAAATCATTTGCATTACAAAATTGTTAATGAAATGACCAGTTTAATCCTATAATTTGTCTTCTATTTATGTATTAACTATGTATGTATGATGTACATAGGAATACACTGTACTTTCTTTAGGATATTTGCTGAGCTAATGCTTACGAATTATTATGAAATGATGTATGAAAGATATATTAACCTGCATGATTACTTCTCTTATCTGGGAACTATAATAAAAATGAATAATTATCTTTAATGATTGTGGATGCAAACTTGATTAGAGATTATATCTATATCTGATATATATACGTAGATAAATGATTCACTGTTGATTAGTATTAAATGTATCATTTATACATAGATATGGGAAAGTATATAAGAATGTGCATTGTACATAACCTAAGAATTTCCACTGTACATACACACACACACATCTTATATGTATGTACAGTGAACGTCACTCAAAATCGTACACCTAACAAATTTTCATTGCCGAGCAAAAAAAGTCATGTTCCAAAAGTCAGAAAAATTTCAAAAAATCAGCATTGGTTCATTAACATATTATCTTATTATTTAAATAAAAAAATAAACAAAACTTCATAAAAAACTTAACAAAAAAAAACAATTCATATTCATACATCAAAAATGTACGTGTCACCCAAAATCGTACAGCACCTTTTTTTAAAAATAATGTTAAAACTAATGTTTCTAATCTTAACTTCAGTACTTTGTTGGACCGCCCTTTGAAATTAGAAGAGCCTTAAGCCTTCTTGGCATCGAGTCCACCAATTTTTTGCACGATTCGACACTGATTTTCTGCCACTCCTTAGAAAGAGCCTTTTTTAGGTCATCCTTGTTTGAAATCTTATGATTCCGAATTTTTTCCTCAAGGATATGCCACAAGTGGTCAATAACATTCATATCCGGAGACTGGGTTGGAGTTGCCATTACTTTCGGGCAATTGTACAGCGCCCAAGTCTTGGCATTTAAGGAGGCATGCTTGGGATCGTTGTCAGCATACAGCTTAAAAGTGCTCCGAATTCCCAATTTTTCAGCGCTTGGTAATAAATTTGATTTAAGGATGTCTATATATCCATATTGGTTCAAAATTTCCCCAATGAAAACTAAATTACCAACTCCATTAGCTGACATGCATCCCCAGACCATGACCGAGCCACCACCGTGTTTAACGGTTGGACGTAAACTGGCCATATCCATCTCTGTATTCGGTTTTCTCCATACGGTCTGCTTGCCGTCAGATGCAAAGATATTAAACTTTGATTCGGCCGAAAAAATAACGTCATACCAGAACTTTTTTGGCTTAGATTGGTACTCCCGAGCAAACTGTAGACTTCTTTGCCTGTTACGATCGTTTATATATGGCTTGTTGCGAGCCATTCTGCCATGATAGTCATTGTTATGGAGTACTCTTCGAACTGTGGAATCACTGACATCCTTTTTCAAGTAAATCTTCAAATCATTGTTAATTTTTGGGGCTGATTTAAATGGATTTTCTTTGATTTGCCGGATTATCCACCTTTCATCACACGCGTTCAGCTTCTTGTTTGACGAAGATCGGACCTTATTGGAGATCGCATTATCCTTTTTATATCTTTTTAGGATATATTGAATTGTGCTTCGAGGTCTGTCTAAGATTCCTGCAATTTCTGCATAGCTTTTTCCATTATTAAAGTGGAAAATTGCGAGTTCACGTTCCTCAGTAGATGTTTGCTTCATATTTTTAAAAACTCACACTAAAATTCAAAAAGACCTTAGGCAAATCACAAAAAACAACCTTATGTATTATTTTAGCTAAGTTCAATTGGAAATTTCTTGGAAATCCCCGATCTTTCGCTGAAATGATCAGCTGTACGATTTTCAGTGACGCCACATTTTTTGTGAAATTTTGGATGTTGCCACATTTTAAGAAAAAGTAACCCATTTTTCGCCTTTTTTTTGACGTTTCATAAAAGTAATACGTATTTCTAATTTTTAGAACTATAATTTGCATAAATCCCATTGCTAGTTTAGAAATTAGAGAAGAAAATGCATGGAGTAAGTAGCTGTACGATTTTCAGTGACATTCACTGTATGTATATAGTATCTGTATATACATATTACCAAAAGCAACTTCGACTTGCTCTCCATTTCAAAACTCAAATAATGCGCGTCGGCTATTTAACTTGAAATTAAGCGACGTTTTGTAGTTGTTGTTTTTTGGTTTAAGAGAATTGTTAATGTATGTATATACATACATGCATACATACATACATACGTACGTATATACATATGTGTGTATTGTTGCTATTGCTGTTTGTTGTTATTGTTGTTGGTTTATTTGCTTATTTTGCTCATTTTGTTTGTTCTCTCCCTTTACTACTTGCCTTGCCTCAGCGTTGACGCTAATGTTCAACGTTAACGTTGCTGCCGCTGTTGCTGTTGCTGCTGCTGCTGCTGCTGCTGCAACACCAACAAACCGAAATTCAGTTTCAGTTTTTCAATTCCTTTTCTTTACTTTACTTTATTTTACTTTTTTTTCTTTTCCCAAAAGATAGCAAGTTGTTAAAAGAGCACACAAACATACCGAGAAGTAAATGGATGAGGAGTTATAGGAAGGTTTTAAATGACGGTATATGATGGCAATAGGTTTTTGGTGGAGGGAGGGGGTTAGGAGTAGCGGGGGGAACACGCTGGGTTAGAGGTAGACAGACGGGGGAGCAACTTAAAGGTTTTTAGCACATTTTTGGAAAAACGTTTCGAATGCGTTTTGAAATTGCAGCGTCAGCAAAATGTTCAAGTTTTAGTTACTATACTGGCATACATTCACATAGAATACACAAACACAGACACACACAATATGTATATGTATATATATGTATATATATATATATATGTATCTAGATATGGCCACGTCGTTGACTTAAAGCGGGTCTGGTTGTAGCGATCGAGAGCGTCTGTATTTAATTAGCAGATAAAAATACAGTCACAAACCCATGAAAGTACACACACACACACACAGACGTACACAACACAGTTCCTGCTCCCCATCTCTATCGCACTTGCTTATAAAGGTGCTACGATATCAGACCCGCACACACACACACACACACACATACTCAGACAACACAAGCGTTAATTAGTTTTGGGGCTTTTCTTTTTATCAGCAATAGAAACAGAACTTGGAATAGGAACAAAAAGTATTGTGCGTTTTTTTTTCGCTTTTTTTTGTTTTTGTTTTTTTCGTTCTAATGCATTTCGTTCTGTTACGAATGCAAATCGAATTGTGTTGTTGTATTTCCTTGTTCCATATCCATATCAATCAAGCATGGAACTTCTCAAACACCCTCTTTCTACAGTTACCTACCCAACCCCCTCCTTCCTACCCCATTCCATTCCATTCCACAGTTGGTAACCGTTGTATTTCTGGTGCCTGGTGCCTTTGTCACTGCATCCATCGACAACATTGTGTAATATATAACAAAATGAACAACAACAACAACAAAGTGACAAAAAATAAAAAAGAGACAGACGCGTATATATAAAATTAGGGAAAAACTTTAGATCCCAAGAACTTAACAACTATGCATATAGTAGAGATGAAGTGAAGAAATAATAATAAACGTAGAATTGGGGCCATGTTTCAAATATTTTTTTTTTTTGTTTTGTTTTGTTATACCCTACATTAATATAAGGTAGAAAGGGTATATTTGTAATAGTTGTCATATGTACATATCATGGATCAGTATCATCTATTGGCTATGTATAAACACCTGTAACTCAATTTCACAATAGATCAACTAAAGTCAACTCATATGTATGTGTGTGTATGTGTGTGTGTGAGTGTGTGTATATTAGCTATTCAATTTCAAGCCAGTTTAAATATTTACACTAAACGTGGCTTACCAACGCCTCTAAGTTTAAATACAGTTAACTAAGTTTGTTTCATTTTGAATTGTTTCATCAGGGGAAATGAAACGAAATTTCAATGCGGGGTATTTTGAAATTCGGTATTGGGACTTGAAATACGGAATACTTTTATTTCTCCTTTTATTCCTTTTTTGTTTTTGTTTTGTTTTGTTTTTTTTTTTTTTTTTTTGGTGTTTCATGTATTTAAACAGATACAAGATGCTAACGAACTGCAAAGATAATAAATATTTAAATTGTATTTTATTTGCACACGTTCGATCAATATGTGGAAAACGCGCATAAGTTTAAAAAGAAATAAAGAAGAAAAGACCAGACGAAACGAAACGAAACGATACGTAACGAAATGATACTGAGACTCAACAGACATAGACCCATAGACTGTACATACATATGTACATAGATACATACATACATACATCTGTACCCTATTGCCCAGTTGCGGATGCATAATATGCTGTCTGTCTGTCTGTCTGTTTCTCTGTCCCTCAATGACAAATGTATCCAAAAAAAAAAAGTTTATCTGGAGCAATGGCAACAACAGCAGCCTAAATGGTAGGTACATACATACGAATATAGAGGAAGATACGTTACGATACGATATGTATACATATGTAGGTATGTACGAGTATGTACATAGCACATGGTACTTCTAGTTCAACTTCGTCTTTTGCCTTCGGTACCTGGTTGTTTGTGGTACGTCACCGCCACTCAACTCTACGGACTTAACTCACGGACAATATCTCTTAAGATCGGCCCCGCGTCTTATGAGCCGCTTTGTATTGGCATTCATTTAACACATTGCTGTTAAAATTCAGACAAGAAATCAAATTCAAATAACGCGCTACAATTCGGTCGGCAGAGCTACATAGATAGAGACCAAAAGAGAGAGAGAGAGAATGATAGAAAGAGATAGGGAGTCAGGGAAAGGTAAAGCAAGGTAAGATTCTTTGTACTCATCTCAAATGCACAGCTGCAATACCAACCCCAAGGCAGGGCAACAAGTATTATGGATTTCTTGTGGTATCCAACAATAATATGGCTTTGTTTTTGTATACAGGAAATCCGGCAGCCATTTTCTTTTGAACCACCCGAAGTTTAAGAAAAAGAAGATAACTTAAACCATGACATACGGAAGAAAGAACTGGGACTCTATCCTCGCATATAGCAATATCATAGAATGGATAATTTATTTTAAATTTTTAATATTTTTTAAATGACTCAACTGATTGATATTTAGTTTAGTCATTTCTAAACAATTTCGCCTCTTTGATTTGTATGCCACATAGAACAAATATTCACTTATATTTGGGTGTGGCTTCAGTCCTCTAATAGAGGCTTCATTTTTCACGTTTTTCACACATTTTCATTTTGCAGTTACGGCAAAAGGCAGCAGCAGCAGCAGCGGCATTTGCAATATTTCTGCATCATAGTAAATCAAGGAGTTCCTTTTGCCAGTTAACAGCAACAACAACAATAACACACAACTTGGAACTTGTATGTGTGTGTGTGTGTGTGTCCACTAGTTTCTCTTGCTTTTACTCCACCTGTGTGTAGTATGTAATTTCTTTTGGCTAATTGGGAAAACCGACAAAGAGTTTTGTGCGTTTTGTGACGACTTCGTTTGGCATTGCACAATTTGTTTAACAATTTTATGGATGCGTGTATGAAGGTGTGTGTGTGTGTGTGTGTATTGGCTATTTGGGCGTTCTAGTTTTTAGGTTTTTTTTTTTTTTGTTTTGTTTTGTTTTTGTTGCGGCTTAACTTTAGGAAACAAAAACATATTTTCATTTTCGTTTTGTTGTTGCTGTGTGTGTTTATGCAACTAAGCGAGTTGCCAATAAAAATCTCAAACGTTGCCTCCCGTTTCCTCAGTTTCTCTCTTTTCCTCCCGCTCACTAACTCTATATCTCTCTCTGTTAGTCTCCATTTCATTGTATGTCGATCTCTGTTACTCCTATGACCATAATTCGCACGTAGTTTTCCAGTGCAAAAAGTCTGGGCTATAAATATGGGCGCTTAAATTTCAACATTTATGACTGCTCCACCTGTTCTTCTCTCTCTTCCCCTTTTGTATTCTCCTCTCACCCAACAGCATTATCCCCCTCCCCAACCACCGCCACCGCAAAACAAACGAAACACTTTTCATAATTTAATGCTTATTAGCATTTGCTAAGTTATGAGTCGGATGGTTTGGAAGGAGATTGGAGAAGGGAAGGGGGTGGGGGGGAGGGGAGTGGAAATAGTTTGGTTAGTATCTACATAAATATAGATAGATGGGCGGCATAGAGATACTTCATGACCCACAGAACCACTAGGTAACAGAAATAGAGAAACGAAGGAAGAGATAGAAAAAAACTATTAGAAGGAACTGTAGAAGAAGGAAGATTTCTAATGGCACAATCAGTCCAAGTCAAAATCAAAAGAATTTATTAGCAAACGCCAAGGCAGATTGCAGGTGAAGAGGTGGGTGGAGAGTTGAGAAGATATTGTTGCAAATGGAAAAGCGGCGCATATAATTTGTCAACCTTCAAAAAATAAATCAGCGAAAAGAATGCAACTACCAAACAAAACGAAACAAAAAAAAAGAGAGAGAGAGAAAAAACAAACTTTAAACACATTGGCTGACAGTTTAATTTGGCTAACCACCCACAGATACACACACACACACACACACAGAGATCACACAAAGGCATAGTTTTGTGGTTCGAAGGCCAATGAGATGATTCTAAAATATTTCAAACTAATTTGACAATAAATTAACTTTTTCATTATCAACTTAAATTTCACAATATTTCAATCTTAGATCTTTCGATTTTAGAATATATTTACTATATATATATATATATCAGTTATCATTATAAATTGAAAAGTATCTTAACATTGCTATATCTTTTCTCTTAACAAAACTCAACACAATTATCTTGAAGGTTAAGAATAAAAAAAAACCAACAACAAACACAAAAGAAAAAAGTAACATATGAGAAACAAATGCACAATTTTGTTAGAAACCCATGGACAGCTGCAGGTGCTGCCAACTTGAATTCCCAACAAAACAAAAAAAAATTCAAACTGAAAAACCAAAATGGCCATTTAGGCATTAACAAATTGACTAAGTTGTCTCTTTAGAGACACGCAACGACACAAAAACCAATGAAACAATATTCTATAGAAAATGTTTATAGGAGAAGTGTAAAACTTGGATCGATTAGAATTTATAGCTTCTATATAAACCATTTGATCTATCAGTTATGAAATTAAGAAAATGATTATTTACTAATGAAACCTCTGTTAGAAAGGGGGAAGTACTTTACATTGATCCCAGTTTATTAAATTAGGAATATAGTCACATATTCTTACTCTTCCAATCTATTTAACTATAGAAATCTGTCTAGGAATATGTAGTTATATGCATAGAAATATGTTTTTAAAGCATTTTCCAATTTACTATTCATGATTCACGTTTACTATGTCAACTCTTTATATGAATAATTCTTCCAAGAATAAAGAAGAATATAATATAGAAGTAAATTGTTGATTTTATAATATGATATGATAAAAAGATAAAGATAGTCTTAATATACCTATACCTTACCCATATATTGGTATTCCCTATAAAGGGAATTCCCCCTCCGCTAAAATCAATATACTTTCGAATGTAATAGTAAGAAAGGGTTATAAGTTCTTTAGTTTTAAACAATTAATAGAAAAAGAGAACTTTTACTACTAAATAAGTAGATCTCTCTCTATATAGAACTTTAGTCTATCGGTATATATCTATATATTTAAGTTCACAAAACCTATAAAACGAGATTCATTTAAGGATTAAATTGGAAAATGACTGGCAAACATGATCCGATCACCAAGAATTTATGTATATATATATATATATCAAGTTCATATTCATCTTACCCTTAAGATATGGAAACATTTTCCAGTGGAAATTTGTAAACTTTTTCCTATTAGGACAACCTATCTAACGGAAATCAAGCTATCTTCTACAAGGTTCTACTGATTCCACATCAAATATATATAAATATATATATACAATAATGAATGGTGAAATACACACGTGTCTGCTTCACTGGGAGCCCCTAAAATTGATTTTGGACCAAGATTTTGTCACAGATTTAACTGCATTAGGCATTGTCTTTGTGTTGGCTTTTTGTGTGTGTTGTTGTTGTTGTTTATTTTTTGTTGTTTTGTTCTATGGCAGTTAGTGAAAATTACCCGCTCGCTTCGTTGATTGTTTATAGAAAAACTTGCTGCAATAGCACCACCAAAGCAGCAGCAACAACAACAACAACAATAACGGAACAATGTCAGTCATCAGCAACAACAACAACAATATGTTATAAAATAATTGCAGGTCTACTCTGACAGCAGCAACAACTACAACTACAACATCAGCCACAAAACTGCACTTAGCGACATGCAACGTTTTACTTTTCATTGGACCTAGGTCAGTTGATGGGAAATACAGGGTTAAGCCACCAAAAAGGGGGGTAACTGGTTAAGAGGGAAGGGGTTTATGGAGACAACACAAGCAGTCATCGGTTAGTTTTGGTGACGGGGGCGGAGTTTGGATACAATCAAAGAGAAACAACAGCAACAAAAATTGTCATTTTCATTCGTGAAGGGAAATATTTGATGCACCATCATCATCATCTTCATCATCATCATCATCGGCATCATCATGGTCATCATCATTATAATAGCTCAATGATTTTGATTACCATTTGACTTTAAATGGTTGATAAATACAACTATTAATACGACTATGAATATATATTCATAGATATCAGCTTATATTTAGTTAATGACTGTATAATCAATAGATTATGGCCATATAGTGGAAATCCTTGAGATTGTACATTACACCCCCGCAAAAACAGGGTGTAGTTATAGAAAGAAAGCATTTCCGATTATATATAGTCGGATAAAAGTATTTTGTGTATACATAAGATCATTCTAATTTCTGATATATTCTTTTAAAAAAAACTGTTAACTTTATATATTTTCAATTTTTACCGAATCTAATAAATTTTTTCTTTATTTTCCTATTAGCAACGGATTTTTCAAATGGAAATTGAAAAATATTAAGTGTATTAAAGGTTTAAAGTTTTTTAAAGATTTTTTGCTATTTTTAAAGCGAAAATTTTAAAAAATATTAGCGAAATTTTTATAAAGTTTTATAGTTTAGACTTAGTCTTAACAAATCATTCGAATTGACCTCAACTTGACAGAGCTATATATCTTCATTTGATTTTGGTTCTGTTTTAAGTTTGACATATATGTAAAACATATATAAAATTGATGTAAACTGAACAATATGCTATATAGTCTATGACTAACGGGCATAACCAATGGCCACCCCATTCTATCTTCCTTTCTCTCTCCCTCTCTGTTAGGACCCTTAAGCTTTTGCCTATTAAAATTGTTGCACTAATTAATGAACAACAAAATGTTGCAGCTGAAAGCCATTTGACACAGTTTGACCGAGCGTAACACAAAAAATTTTAACTTATCAAAATAGGAAAAAAAAATGTATATAAAAAATGGAAAATAGAATTGTGACTCGATTTGTGTTAGCCATAGTTGGTTTGGTTGACGTGGCCAACGAAATGGGCCAGATGACAGATAAAAAGAGATGGATGAATGGAAGGAATGAAATATATAGGTATATATATATTGATTATTGGAAAATGGTTTGCAATAATAATAATAATAGTAATGCAAAATCAATTGTAAGCTTTAATAATTTAGATCATCATTGAGTTAGTTATTCAATGTGACGATCAACTCATGTGGGCCATAAAAATTGCTCCAACAACCCAGCAAGCCAACCAACCAAACAACATGGCGTGTTTCCGGTCTCAAATGGCATGCGCCATCTAAATCGTTATCTACAAGCTATACACTGAGCGAAATCAAATGAAATTTCGATTAGAAAAGCATCATTCGATGCATGTACAAACATATATTTAAAAAAAATTCTCTAACAAATTTTTTAGTCATAGCTCTCTCGCTCTATTTTTGTTGCTGTTGGCTTTAGTTTGGTCACTCGCTTCATTACCCTGCAAGACCCCGCTCTCCCCCACTTACTATCAGAGAGTGGAAAGGGGTGAAATCCATTCATTTTCAAAATAATTTTCAATCTCTATGAAGGTTTCCATGTGCGACTCATTATCAACGCCAGGTGCGTGCTCGTTGCCTCGTGTCGAGCAGAGATTTGAATGTTCACCTCCGCTCCCCTAGTCCACTACTCTTCCTTTTTAAGCTTCACTAAATGGAGATTCATCATATGCGACCCGGCTCGCTCCATCTCATTCAAATATCACTAATCATTGCGTTTTTAAATTGAACAATTAAACTAATTTGCCTTTTGCATATGGTATTCATATCTTTCTATATAAATTTTGAATGGTATTTAGAGAACTTACCCCAAAACAACAACAAAATATGAGAATGAATGCCGAAACGAATGAGAACACACACAAAAATTGTATGCAACAATCAAAGTCAAAGTTTTGTTAGTTGCAACTTCCGGCCCAAAGTTGTTGACCTTCTTTTCTGATTTTCCTTCTTTTTTTTTCACACGATTTTCAAATGCAAATTGCGTTTTGTGTTTTTTATATTAATTTCTTTTTAGGCCAAGTAAAAAAGTACACACAGTGACAAGAAGTGAAAAAAAAAAAAAAATAGTCAGAAACAGAAAATTCACAATTTATGCGGGCTTTTTTTTTTTCTTTATTTTTTGGTTTTTATTTGACGGCGATTGAACAAAATGTTAATGAATGATGGCATTGGGCAGGTGGCTGCGCCTTTTATAGCCAAACTGAGAAGCACCTAGAAACCACCCCTCCAAACTAGCAGACGGAACCAACCCTTTGCCGATCCTGGCCAGCATGTATCGGATAAGATAAACGGGCACACGGCACACCATATAACCAATGCAGATGTCCCCAAAATGACTGCCTAATGGCTGACACAGCAGTGGTAGTAGTAGTAGGAGTGGGAGCAGGCAGATGTATGGATACAATGATTGGTTGGATGGGTGGCTTATCTTTGCCTGCTGCCTGGCGCAATTATGCAAAACAATATGGTGGCTAGGCCAGTCTATCGATCCAATATGATAACACAATTTCTTTATTTTGTTTTTTTTATTCAAAAACATATATATATAGATATAGCTCAAAGAATCGTGCAATTTTCACAATGAATGATGGATCTTACAGGTCCTGAACAAAACACATATTTTTTATACTTCAACTATATTTTGGGAGCAATATTACAGACGCCAATCCATATGAGAATGACTACCAAAATGAGGAGCTTAGTAGCTTAAGGAGCTGAGATCACTACAATTCGTCTGGTAAAAGGACTGCTTCGATATCCTATTTTCTTTAATTTCAAACCTGCCAGATTATGGTCAAATACGCTCTCGTATGAAGACTTCTATTTAGACATTTGACTATAGTTAATATAGCCTTCCTTTTGCAAGAGTATCTATAATACACACACATCAGATGACAATCGGTTGATAAATCTATGCCATCAATCGTCAAGCGATAGTTAACGGTATTTAAACACAACAGTTTCAAAATTATCGAGAATTTCGAAAGTTTAAATATTTAAATTTCATTGAAATAATAGAAACCACACATTTAGATACTAATCAAAAAGATCTTTCATTCAAATTTGGCATTTTTTAAAAGTCCACAAAGTATATACATATCTATATATAAATTCCTTAACTACTTAGAATAGAGAACTATATCTACCCTCAGATTTAGTTATGGTTGATTAAATTTTAACCATATGGAAGAGTCGTTTTCAATAAATTTACTACTTGCATAGTTTAAACTTATGGATTTCGTGGTAAAACCATTCGCAAGTACAGTTGTGCCTAAAAATAGGCAATAGTCAACCACAGAAAGAGATACAAAAACTGATATCAGATTTGTACGTACATATATGGGGTTATTGTGGCAAAGAGTTGATTTTACTTAATCAGAAATAATTCGGTAAATTAAACAGTCAGAAACTGGGCCGGATAGGTAACGTGGGATAGCGTGAGGGTGAGAGGGCAAGAGACAAATAAAGCATATGGCTGCAAAAAAAAAAAAACCAGAGAAACCATGGTCGATTTATGACAGGCGAGCAAATAAAACTTAATGTGAAATCAAATACAAATTTCATAATTTTTTCCCCGGAAAAAAGAATAAAAATTACTGAGGCAGGATGGGTGGTTTAACCTCCAGTTCTGTGTCTCTTTCTCTCTCTCTCTCTCTCTCTCTCTCATTCTATCTCTCTCTATCTGCCTCTGACCTCTCCCTCTGACGTTGCCTCTGTTTCTATCTCTTATCTTGTTCAACAGGTAAGTGAAACATAACGATAAGAATGCCTGATGGTGATGGCGGTGGTGCTGCTCCTGCGCAGCAAACTTTATCACAATTTAAATATTAATTTAGGGATATTGCAGGGAGAGAGTGGTAGAGAAAGACAGAGTCAGTGAACAGGGTACTATATATTGAGCGACGCTTATCGCCTGAAAAGATAAAGAACTAAACAAACATCAAACGTATGCACAAGCTGGCTAAAGAGGGGGTATAAGTTGAAAGCAAAGCCAGAGGTAGGGACAGCAAATGGGAGTTGCAGTTAAAGTTGGAACTGCATACCGGAAATGCACAGCACCAAACAGCTGCAGGTAACTTATAATATGAAATTCATAAACTACAGGAATACATTATAAACAAAGGGAGTCAGTCTAGTTCCTAAGGGAGTTAGTCTTTGAAAGAGTTCCCAATATTATACTCTTGGTTTCTAAATGAATGTTGAATATTTTTCGTGAGCATTTATAAACGATATGAATTAAAGATATCCCAATCTGGTCATTGATTTAAAAAGAATCTATCGAAACTATATTGATAAAATTTAAATTTCACAGCGTGGATTCCGTATTTCTGTTTGCTTGTTTTCGATTCCCTCAAATGAAAAAACTAAAAGAGAAATTTTGCTTTTAACAACCACAAATTCAAATAGCATTTCCAATGGTAAGTAAACACAAGTTTTAAGAGTAAATATTTCATTAACCGATAAAATTTTGACACGTTTTAAATGTTTCATTTGAAATATAAATACTCCCATTTTAAAGGGATATAAATTGTATTGATCAAGCAGAGTTGGGTAATTTATTGACAAACTACTATAGCTTTTACGTTGACGTACAGAGAAAGGAGAATTTATTTGGGCCCTACAAGGACTAAAAACACTATTTAAATCTATTGGAAAGAGATCCTTGGGCTTATGTAGTTTTTACTTTGCCTCATTTAACTACCAATGGGGGCATATGCCACACCTATGATGTCACACCTTTTTTTTGGTGGCAAGATAACTAAAAGTCATTTATATTAATATATTAAACTCACCACCTTAGATTTTGTCTTTTCTGTGGCTTCTGCTGATGCTGCTGCTGTTGATGTTGATGCTTTTTTTGTTGATCCAACTCTTTCACCTTCTCTTCCGCCACTATCGCTTATTTGTTGGCTTTTTAGTTGTGCAATTTGCTTTCGAAGTGCGGCAATCTGTTAGATAAAAAAGATATAAATAAGGAATTACGGGGAAGTCCTACTAATGTCTGTCGTTTAGTGGAGTTTAATGATGTAAACTTACCTCACGATCCTTATCTTCACATGTTCGATCCAATTCCTCTTTTTGTTGTTGGGTCTCGGCCAGCAGCTGTAAAGCTGTGGATTGTTCGGGTCCTTTGTAATCCTCATCCCCCGGACCGGCTGTATCAGCCAAAACTTCCTGGGCCAAATTCGTCAGCTGTCCTTTGATGTTATTTAGGCTTTGGTTTAGCCACGACATTTTTGGTTAATTCTGCTAATACTCTTTTGCTTGTCCCAATGTGTAAGTCTCTTCAATTGTCCTTTGAATTGGGGAAGTCAAAATCGTTCACATTGAGGTTTATGCTTAATTGTTATTGTTATGTTTTTTTTTGCGTGGCACAAAAACTCTTTTCAGCTGATTTTTAGGGTTGTTGCAAATAAATCGATACATATCGATAAGTCGATGTTTTACGACACTTCAAAATGGCGCTAAGATTTAAACCCAGCATCCCATCAAGTATACAACAATTTACGAGAAAAATTATTGAAAAATAATAAAGTTTCTCTAGAAGTCTTTTTTATCCATGGGATAAAGCTAACGATATATAATATCTATATAAATGCAGTGCAGCGCAATTTAGCAATATCTCAAATTTAAAAAATGTAAAATATTCTGTTTGGGTTTGTTTTTTTTTTTAATTTTATTTAAATTTAAAACATTCGTTTTAATGTTATTTAAATTTAAAACATTCGTTTTAATGTTATTTAAATTTAAAACATTCGTTTTAATTTAAAGAAACAAAAATTGCTTCAAAAGAACAATTAATATTATTATTTTGTATTTGGATTTATATATCTCCGAGGCGACTAGCTATAGGCAGACGATAATTAACCTCCTGCTTCTCGTTCTCTAATTGTGTCCACATCAATGAGTTTAGAAGGTGCGCGGTTGGGAACCAAAGCCCAGGCCAACGCCTCGCATGGTATGGGTGGCAGCTCGCGCCACCTCGTACTGTTGTTCCATAGTAGAGAACATACGTTGACGTAATTGTACATCAGCAGGTATACCAGTTGCCGATGTTGCTCCACTTGCAGTTCCGCCAACGACTCCATCAACTCTGTTATCGCCATTGGTGGATTCTCTGCCTGTTGAGCCTGCAGCTGGTGGTGCTGCAGTCTCACAAGCGGCCTCCACACCCGCTGCTGCTGATATGGCTCCACTACCATCGCTGCTATGATTATTCTTAATGCCCATTAGTCGCATAAATTTCGAGGCAACTTTACCATCCGAATCCTGTGAGAAATGGGCATTGCCCCATTTGTTGGCTGAATCCTCACTCTTCTTGGAGCCCCAAATTAGTTTTCGTTTTTGTTGTTGTTCAGCATAACGATTGGCATTGATAATCCCAGGATTGTAATAGCTGGGCAATGGGATGGATGCTGCTGCAGCTGTTGCTCCTGCAATGGAACCGGCCCCAACAGATATTGCCGCATGCGTTGGAGTGTTTAATTCTAGGGACATCAGTGAGGGTATTTTTGGAGCATAATTGGGCGTAGGCAATAGACCACCACCACCTGATGATGAAGAAGCGGAAGCAGCAGCGGCGGCACTGGCCATTGCTATCATGGCTGTGTTGGCAGAAGCCAAGGCAGCGGCCGGGGTCGATGAATTACCATACGGGGCGGCTGAGGACTGATGCATCGAACCATCGTTTGATTTTTTTAAAGTGGGTGGTGTTCTCGAGCCGCTGCTGGAGTCACGTCCGCGATATACCCGCTGTCCCTGATGTGAATGATGCTGCCGTCGCCGGTTTGTTGGTGGAGTGCCGCCAGGAGTCCGCGAACGGGAACGTGATCGGCGACGATTGCGCTCATCATAGGAGCGACGCTGAGATTTGTATGCTGATGAGGTTAGTGAGGTGGTGTTGGTAGACGTGGACGAGGATGAATTATGATTATGGGAGGATCGCAGGCCGTCGCTGTGACGCCCATCCCTGTGATGACGGCCGCTCGCGCCAGATTTTTCACGATGACGATGCCGATCGTCAGCTATACGATCTCGTTCTCGATCCCTTACACGATCTCTGTCCCTATCCCTTTCTCTCTCCCTTTCCCTATCTCGTTCACGCTCTCGTTCCCATTCTCGGTCCCGATCCCTATCGCCGCGATCTCTTTTATAATCGCCGCTATGGCTGCTCTCTTTGGTGCGATGATGGCGTTGATCGATCTATAAAAAGTGCAGATAAAATTAACTATTTTGCTTAGTTTGAGAAATTTTTAGTCATAGACCTACCTTACTGTTATGCTCCCTACTATCACGATATTCTACAGCTCCTCGATTATCCCTGTTGGTGCTGTTACGCTCGAGATCACGTTTATCTCTGTCCTGACGATTGCCACTACGGGCTAATCCTGCTTCCTGTAAAGATAAACAAATGATGGCGACCGAAAATGGAGATTACATTAAAGCAATGGATAATAATAAGGATAAAAACATTGAATTGAATGATTTTTAAATAAGAGTGAAAAAGTGTTGACTAAAATCTTGAGTTATATCTTCCATTGATTTGGATCTTGATGGGTTCCGTCTGTAAAGAAAGTTTAATAATCTTCTTAATGGCTTAAATACTCACACATATTGGTCGCTTTGATCGTCAGTTTCTCGCTTTTGGATCTTGTGAAAGGGAAGGAGCAATGCAAGGCTCAGGCTCAGGTTGTCAATGTGTACGGTGTGTATATGTTTACGTATGTGTATGTGTGGTGTGTTTATGTTGATGTGTCTCTGTGCATGTTGGTGTGTGTGCGTGTGTGTCTGTGTATACTTCTTCAAGGATGTAAAGAAGCGAATGGTATACACAATCGCACAAGCACACCCCCATACACAAGTTTCATAGTCATTGTCCGTTATACGAAGCTATCGTTCATCGATCATACTGTATTATTGATATCGATTGTCATACATTTCGTTTGAATCGTGTGTTCGTCGTCGTTGGTTGTTTATCAACAACAACAACAGTAATAATAATAATAATAAAATGGTAGATTTTAGTCATTTAAATATAACAATTTTTTCTAAACTTAACTAAAACAGATATAGAGAGATAGACAGAGAGGGAAACATTTAACGAGGAAAAGGGCAGACATCAAATGTTCCATATGCATAAATTTAGACATTTTTTTTTTAGATAGCAAGGAATAGGGGAGCATGAATGGAGTGAAGGACTGGCTAAAACTTGAAACTGGGTCATAATATACTTATATACATACATACATGAAGATTGGAACGGCGAGATGTCGAAACTTTTCGTATATCATATAACCCATGAGATATTTAAAGAATTTATTAAAATACACTCGATCTTGAGCCATGTTCATACATAAGTATGTACATACATTCATATGTTATTGAATAATATCTTGAACTACAAGAGCATCTATGGTATTCATACATAATTAGTTTAAAACCCCTCTCACTAGAATATCAAATCTTTAAATTCGGAAATTCGGACTTAAAATTTAATTTTGATGCACCCCCCACCGCAAATCAAAGTTCGGAAGGCAAAGCATCCCTTCTAGATGTTGTAATGACGATTTCTAATCAGCCCGTTCCAACCTATAAAATCAGCATGTCGTTGCATGATTTTTTGTTTTTTTTTTTTGTTTTAATTGTATAATAAACTGTTTTTACCTCATTATGATTGTTGTTGGCGTTGTTATTGTAGTAATTGGAACGGCTGCTACTGTTCCGGTGATGATGACTCTGCTGGCGGAGCTGTTTGCCCTGTGCCGATGAGGATACAAAGGGTGGAGTATTACGATGACGCTGCTGTTGTTGCCTCTTTTTGGATTTCGGATTTTGGTTGTCGGTTGGGCCGCTGCTGCTGTGGCTGCTGTCATTAGAGCTGCCGCAGCTACTGCTGCTACTTGAACGGTGACGTTGGCGTCGCTGCTTGGATTTATGTTGCTGTTGTTTTATGAAGGATGATGTTGTTGTAGTTTTTGGTTGTGGTGCCTAAAGGAATTTTTTAACTATTCAGAAACAGCAAATTCGCATTATTTTACTAAAGCACTAAGGATACAACTAAACAAAGTTTCAGAGACAGAGATAATGGGTGTTAGTGTGGGTAGAGTTGGAGAAGGAAAAGATAGGGATAAACCAAAGGATATTATTTTTCTCTGTTTTCTGCAGTAACATGCAAAAGTACATATACATGCATACATATATACATATGTATATATATATATACATATTTTTTTTTTGTTTTTTCTCTCTATCAGACACACACACACACACCAAAATACAGCGGCAGCATGTGTACACAAAAAAAAATGCGCTTCGGGCAAATGCTCAGTTTTTGTTTCTTTTTGCATGGCTTCTTATTACTATTAAAATATTTACCCGTATTTGATTGCCAGTCTCATCTTGATCGTCTTCGCTGCTATAATTGACCAGTGCCTCCATCTTAGATTATTTCATTTATTTTCTGTTTTTTCCGTCTAAGATGTGCCAGAAAATTTATTTTTTTGTTATAGATGTGTTGTGGCACAGAAAATCGATAATATGCAAATGTATCGATAACACCCATAAGCCAGAACTGTTATAATTTAAATTTGGAAATTTATCGCATTTATTTTTGTATAAGAACTAAAAACAAAGCGTGACATGTCAATTATATAAACTACTACACTATAAAAAAATTTTAATATAAAACTTTGCTCCATTGAGATCTGATGTTATATACCAATAAAAAGGCAAACGACCATGCAAACAAAAAAACTCTATTAGTCCTTTTGATTGCGCTTTTGATTTGGTACTGGCAATGGCGGAAAATTTGCTGTATTTAATTTTAAGGCATGACGTACACCAATAGCCGAAGGGGATGTGGTTGATGGGGCGTTAGGAGCTGGCGATATCATCATTTGATCGAACTGACTTCCGGCAGATCCAATACCACTTCCGGTAGTATAAATAGGGGGACCATTGGTCGGAACAGAAGAGTTAAACTATAAGAAAAAATAAAAAACTATATATCAGTATATAAAATTGGATTTGCATTCCATTAGTATATCTCACCGGTGTTGGCATACGCCAGTGCCCGAGGTAACCTGGAATAGGGACATTAGAGCGATACATTGCAGGACCTTGCAGAGCGGCCAAATGACGCATGGCCATGATACTACTAGGACCTAGAGTAACTGATCCCAAACCTGCTGTTCCTATTCCGGATTTTTGATGCTGTTGATAATGCTGCTGTGGTTGTAATGTCTGTTTTTGATGTAATGGTGATACTGCTGAATTGAGACTCCGTTTGTATCGTTTCCCCATTGGCATTTCAAAAAAGCTTTCGCCATATATGGCATACATTTGGGCAGCAGTCAGATCCTCTTGTGATAAGTCTAATGGAAATAGTTCCATAGACTCAAGCCAATTATTAGTGGGGTTGTTACTATTAGTTTGTGATTTATAATTAAAGCGTGCTGGATATATCTGCTGCTGTCGTTGTTGGTGCTGTTGTTGGTTTTGTTGGGCAGCATGTAAGTGTTGCTGCTGTGGGTGAAGGACTTGTTGCTGATATGGCGGATGAAAATGTGGCCAGTAATTATGTTGAGGCTGATGTTGTGCGTTGAAATTATAGCGCATTGGATGATGCTGTTGTTGCTGCTGCTGCTGTTGGTGCTGCTGCATGTGTCCCATTCTTATATTGTTACAGTTATAATTACGATTAGGGCACCGAGTATTATTATTAAACATATTAAAATTAATGTTGCTTGTGGAATTTGGAGTTGTAGTTGACGGTATAAGACTGTTGCTGTTGCTATTGTGATAATATTCTGGAAACGGATTTTTTGGATTATGACTCTTATTAATCTGATACAATGGTAAATTATGGCCATGTGCCTGCGGCATATTCAAACGGCCAGGATAATGTGGATTTAGCTCGTGTCCCGGCTCATTTGTTGTCCAAATATTGTTACCATCGTGTTGGCCATCTTTGTCCTTATCGTTATTTCTATCCCTTAACCAATAACTTTTAATACTTTCCACAATACTATTAGGATTGGAGTCAGGGCAAATATTTTGCCATTTATTCGAGTCTAAAGACTGTAGCCCACGCCCACCCACTTGAAGATTAAGATTGCGAATTTCCATTTCCCGATTGTTGTGGCAATTCCTAAATCTCGCTGCTGCCTGAGCTTTAAGTTTGTTCTCATAGCCAATCGGTTTGGGCTGATATTTGACCTTTTTGTTTTTATTGAGAGGCATCTCATCATTATTTAGGTATCTGGATTGAAGAGGCTTTTGAAAAACTTCAGCTGAAGCGACATTTCCATCAATTGTTTTCTCGTTTGGCTTAGTACTAGTCGCATCCCGGCAATATTGATTGCCTCCACTAATATCGCGAAGCTCAACTGATGATCTGGGTTCGACCAATCCGGTAACCCTCTTCATTGTTAGCAATGGGCCAAAAGCTGTATTCTTGAGTAAAGCTAAAGTTTTTGGTGGCAATTCATCTTCTTTGTGAATCTTCTGGGTAGCCCTCTGTGCGTTCCAGTTCCCCTCCACTTTGATAGGCTTGTCTTTTTCAGTTAACTCTATAATTGGCCAATCGTTGTTCGAGAAATAGCTCGTCGATGGTTCCTCCTTTTGCTTAAAACGACATGCTTTTGCATAGGAAACTGGTGGATCAAGTAAGGCACATATTCCCACACCTCCAACTGCTGTCGTCATTAGTTCTTTCCTGCCTATGTTCGTTTCTTTTAACGGTAACTCCTCTGCAGTTGCTGCTGATGTCTGTTCCTTTTCACTTTCCAACTGTTGTCCACCGAATCGATCCATATCCATAAAATTAGCCAAAGTTAATGGCTTATTACGATGATAATAGCACTCCAGTTCACAATCTGTGATAGCTGCTGATTCAACTCCTCCCTCCATTTCTTCTCTCACTCCTTGTCCCGATCCTATACTTTTAGCTTGATGTAAATGTGTATCTGACAATGATGAGCGGCGATGAGAAGTTAGGTGATTACTGTCTGTGAATGTAAAAAAAAAATTATTAATTGGTTAGGAAGGAATGATCAAACAAATGGGTTTCACAATTGCTTTTTATTCTTGGCTTTTTGAACCAATTTTCAATGACTCAGAATTTATAAATCAGTTGGTAAATAGAAAATAAATAGCCTAGGCTAGGGTAAGGCACGGTCCACTAAAATATTTTAAAAATCTTTCTATAAGTCTTCTTCACATTTTGCACTAGTTGCTATTTAAATGAATATTTTCACCTGCTTCAAAATTTATAAAATCCCGTGCGTTATTATTCAATATGGGATCTCAATTCAAATTCGGGACAAACTAATTTTTAGTTTTATTTATGACACCAGAGTTGACAGCATGACATGCATATAAATTTCAAACTGACACTTGACATTTTCACAAACTTTCATTTCCTTTCTGGTGTTCTTCAACACTTGCTGAATTTGGTCCACTAGAAAAAATATACGGAGAAAGGCAAGGCAAAGAGATAAAGACATATAAAAATCTCAGACGAACGAAAGTACAAAAGAGAAGAAAGATTTGAGAGGTTATTAGGTAAATCTTAAAAACCAGAAAATATAGCAAAAATTTTATTATTTAATTTTATTGAACATTTAATTGACAACCTCTCTCATCCATCTTGCGGTTGGAACTTAAAAATACTTTTTGCACTCGGCAAATATGTAGTTATTTCCAATACTCTTTGCACAAGGTATACAAGATAGTCAGATTTCGCATTTTTTCTTTATTATGAGGGATAGAAATAAAAGTTCGAACTAAAGAAATGGTCAACAAATTGTTATTGATCTGACACATGGCTTTGAAGCTTTGTGTACTGAACGGTTTACTAACCGGCAGATTGCAAGAGTATATTTATTTCGCCAGAGTTCTTTGTCGTTCCAATCCCCCCTATGGATTGTCTCCAACATTTGTTTATACTTTTTACCTTGGGTGTTTTCTTTTTTGTTTATGCCATATGACAGACGACGCCAAACCACATTCTAGGAGGGGTTGGAGCTTAGCTTACTTACCGTATGTTGTGTCCATAGCTAGCGTATTGGATGAGCTTACAATCAAATCGCGATGATGTTGTTGCTTTGATTTGTAACTGCTCCGGGGGTAGCCTTTTCCTGAAATAGCCTTTAAGTTGGACATCTGAAATGAAGGCCGTGTTGTTTGCCTGATTTCTGATGTGCTCAACTTACTTACATTTAATATGCCACTCATTTGATTTTCTTCGTCGCCATTTTTGCCCTCGGCTCTGCCTACTTGGTTGTCATCCTGCAAGTCATTCTCATCTTCTTGCCCAGTTCCGATACTGTCTGGTTCAAGATCCAACTCCAAATTCTCCGAGTAATATGCATAGAACTGTTGCTGTTGTTGTTGTTGCTCTAAGCGATTGAAAATTTGCACTTTCTTTTTTCGCTTGTGTTGCCTCTTTGTTAAATATTTCATTTTCAATGTAAACAATTTAATATTCTATTAACCTATACCTATTGTCGGGCACAGTATTGCAGCACTGGCCCAAAAAAAAAAAAAAAAAAAAAACAAATAAATAAAAACAAAATCAAAGCCGCATCAAGAAAAAAAAAACGTTGCAAAAGCTGCCGGCCACTACTACCAAGAGACTTTAAAAAGAGTAAGAGCGATCAAGGGATGCCAGATCGTTGTAAAATAGCAACCATACATTAACACTTATGTGATCTGATAAAATGAGACCAATATCCCATATAAACTCCTCCAGTAGAAAAATTAACCAATAAATTATTAATATACTTTTAAATTGATACTGACAACGACGGTAAAATACCATTCTAAACTAAAACACCTCTAGGCAATAATAAATAAAGAATATTTTAACAATCTATTAGTTTAAATAAACTTTCCCGCTCATAATTATCTACGTAGTTTACCTGCTTAATAGAAAAGACAAATTCTACACCATATTAGAATTCCACCATTTTGATTTTTCTAGCGCAAAATAATTTGAAAAAAAAATGCCGTTAAAGATTGTTTCAGTGTTGGATAACTTTGTGTCTCGATAATGAGACTGAAATATCGTGCAGTTACAAAATAAAATATATAAATCAATGAAAAAAAATCTAAGAAAATAGTTTGTGTTGCTTTAGTTATTACCTTTTTATTTCAAATATTCATCACTAATTACTTACATGTATTTTTATATATAGCAATTTTGAAGGAACCCTGGATCAGTTTAAATTTAAAATTGCTATTACCAGCCTTTATCGCTGTTATGTATCTATATAGGTTAAAAATCTTGTTAAAAATTTCCAATATCCTGTTATTGAACTTATCTACATACAAAAGCATAAATTAGACTTATTTACATAAATTTTGAATTCGATACTATTTTGCCAGCCCTAGTTCCAACCAAATCTATCTCTGCCTCTCTCGCTCTTTCTTCGCCAAAATTCGATAACATATGTTCACACTGAATTGGCGCCGGCATTTTTGGTTGTTTGGTTCTTGTTGTTGTTATTGTTAATTTTATTCATTTTGTTTGATTGCAAATCTGGATGCATTTGCTGGAGAAATGATTGCCGTCGCAGAACCGCCATTGGAATTCGTTCCACGCGGTCGCCAGGCGGCTAAAGAGCATCCGGGCGCCCAGGATCAGGCGCCGCCTGGTACAAGGACCAAATATCTGCCCACCGAGCATGTGCTAATGCAGCGCCTGCAAAATGTAAACATATCGACTGGAGCGCGCGGGGAAGACGATGAAGGTGCAGAAGGCGGAGCGAATGGTGGCCAAGAGTTCTGGCTAATAAGAGAGATTTACGATGATTATGAGGAGAGCTACAAACGAGACAGACGACGCCAGCAGCTAATGGACTTGACCAAAAAATGCGAACCAAAGGCTGCGGCAGCTTCACAACTGACATCGCTGCCGCAAGATCTACTGCGGCCGCGACCAGGATATGAACGTCACGAGGAGCCCATGTGTGACTTCATGGTAAATAATGAGGAAGAACTATATGTCCGTCGGAACACTGTAGTGTGGACCCAGGGTATAATGGATTACGATGATGAGGATATGGGCATATTCAAGCGTATGTGCTTCACTTGCGATACCCCAGTAAAGTTTGCCTGTTTCCTGAACTCTGCCTTTGTGCGCGGACGCCTGGCCCAATTGAAGGCATCCATTCAGCCCGAAGAGGACACACTAACTGCCATTTGTGTAATGGATCAAAATTCCCTGCGGGTATACTGCGACGATGGTGAAGATTTTGTAGCCAATTTGGATTTTCCTGTTTCACAAGTATGGCAGACGGAACACGGCCTCTTGCTGGAAAAAGATTCAAGCAATGCGCTTGTCTCAAATTTAACTATACCGATGCCAAGGCTCTTCTCCATGTCCCATCCCCTGCATGAGGCATGCCCAGTGGTCCTAAAGACATCTACACCTCAATGTTCAACCGGCTACATGACTGAACCAGAATTCAGTATTGTATTTACCACTGAAGATTCGGATTTGGTGCTACTCTACGATGCGAAATTTTGTAGGCATTTTGTGGCTAGGTTGCGCAAAGTGACGCCGGATGAGGTCAACTATGTGGGACAACAGATACAAAACCAACAGCAAGAGCTCAACCAGACACTCTTGGGTGGCAGCTCCATGAAGCATGTTGCAGGTTGGTAGATGATCCTGTTCATATTTACTTTATCTAATGCCTTTTCTTGCAGGGAAACTGTCAACCACATCATTTATGGGAGCTAAAAGTCAAATGGCTAGCGGAATAGGTAACTACTCCAAGTTCGGCTTAAGTCAATCGCAATCCTTTAGTGGAGTCCTTGGGCAGTCCAAGTAAGTTCAAAATGCATTCCAAAACTGTTCTAATCCTGTGGTAATTAACTAGTCGAGCCTCCTTGCGTACACCTTTAAGTCAACTGCAGAGTAGCATTAGTCACCAATCCACATCCGTGTTTAAGGACTTGCGTAAGATAACCCATGTGCAGCCAGCTAAACCAATTGAGCCAGAGATGTGTTTGGAGCACATTTGGACGGAAAGCGCTAACAGCACGTAGGTTGAGTGATAGAGACTAAAGGAACTGCTTCTAATTATTGTTTCACATACCACAACAGGCAACGCGATTTCAGTGAAATGGCCAGCCGTGCCTTCATCCATACAGATCTGGTAGGTCAAACGTATCTATGTTATTTGCTAGCCCGTTCCTGTCGCCTTCATTTGGTCCTGCTTACTGGTTATGGAACGAGTGAGGTGCAATTATCGACTCTAACCTCTTCATTGGCAGCCAAGGATGCAGTTGGTTTAAATCGTATGCATATGATTGCTGTATTGGATCCCAGCGGAAGTTTAATTCTCTACACTGGAACTGTTCTAATATCCAAAGTGCACATAACGCCACTAATGGCTCCAACTGTACAGACCCCAACGACACCAATACCGCCAACTGTAACTGCAACTGTTCTAACACAATCGCCGGCCGTGACAGAAAGTGGTGCCAACTCCTTTGTGGAGGTCAGACGGAGCAGTTTATTGCCCACCAAGACAGCCGGATTAACCAACGATTTACAGACCTTTGATGAGGAACTGCATCTACTGTCGCCCATACAGGCACCGCCACAGCCGCAGATCTCTTCATATGCACAACGGCAGGCACATAATATATGTAAATCTCTGCGTGATCCGGCCGGAAATCGTTTAACATTAACCTATGCCACTGGCCGAATGCTGAGAATTGCTTTGCCCCTGCTAAACGACACTCGACTGATCACTCGGTGTGTGGGCAGTCTACGACAAGTATTAAATGCCACCCAGTTTCTCCATTTCATTATACGATGGTATAGTGCACGTAATCCACCCGGATCGAGGGATTATAGTATCGAACAGGAGTGGCAATTGTTTCGGACAACTTTGTTGGGTTTAATGGGTTGCACATCGGGGGCAAGTGGTACCGGTATAGAAGGTGATAACTATGAACGTTGTAATACACCACCAGCAACTTCGTCATCGACCACCACTTCGTCCTCCTCGTCCAATGCCCAGGATGAGCCAAAGAAGCGTCGCAAATACAATGATAGCGAGGATTTCACAGATGATGATTGGGAATTTCTGCTTATGCAGACGACATTGGCTCCCAGTTGTGGAATTCCCACATGGGATATGCATAGCTATAGCGTAGACATAAGTGCTCCATTGTTCAATATGATACCAGCTATATTCTTCAGCCTGCATCTGCTGTATGAGGATCTTAAGCTGGATGCAGTATTCCAAGGGTCATCATGCTCATATCTGGCCACATTTCTGCATCAAATGGCCATTGATATGCAATTGGAAAGCTACATATTCCATTACTCCATCGACTATCCGGAGTTAATGCATAAGACAACAAAGTTATCTCGCCTTGGTGTGGAGCATGGAGTCCTGATGCTAAACCAAGAGCTTTTGCGAGTGCCCGCTCCAAATATCTACAGTCAATTGGAATTGGTTTTGTTGGGCAAAGAGGATGTGAATCTGCCCTACACCTACATGGAGTGTATCAATGAGCGAAGTCGGAATCTCATCCAGCTGATTGCCCTCATCCGTCATGGGCAGGATAAGCTAAAAGCATGGTGGCAGCGTTTGGAATTGGCTGATGCAGTTCAAGCGAATTATCCCAAGCGGTCAAAACGGACTATCTCGTTGAATGTGCCACGTTGTCATCAAGTATTGGAGTTGTTGATGGCCTTGGAAATGACACGGGAGGATATTGAAAGATTGCCGGCTGCAGTACATTTAATTATAGCCGAATCCTTGGAGCAGGCGCGCCTGGACCCACCAATAGGGGCATCCAGAGCTAGCTATGAATTGATCTTGAGACCAGAATTGGCTGCCCATGCCCAATTGCCGTTCCTGGAGTCCCAATTGAGTTCAGGAGGAGATGGCAGTGGATGTGGTGTAGGTCAGGTTTACAAAGAAGACAGCTTGTCGCCGCGTACAAATCCCGAGGGGGAGCCAAGTACAATTGAAGTCGAGCATTTGCGTCATGATGATATGGATAATATGGACACAAAACTATTGCGTCTACGCTTTCCCGATGATATGCGTGTGGAAGAAGTGCGTCGTCTGTTGAACAGTTCCGAACCGGTACCAATTGAAGTGCACCAATCCCCGGGAACCAGCGACCATGAGTTCATTGAAGAGCAGGAGAAGCAATTGTTTGCTCTATGCTCACGCACCATGACCCTGCCCTTGGGTCGTGGCATGTTTACCCTGCGCACACTTATGCCTAAGCCCAGCGATAATATGGCAATGCCTAAGCTATGTCTGGTGGGGAAGGAACCTATCAAGGGCACCACCATTGAAATGCAGCAAATCGAATTTCCAGCCAACATGCATATGTGGCCATCTTTCCATAATGGTGTTGCCTCCGGTCTAAAAGTCTCACCCCAAGCCCAGGACATTGATTCCACATGGATAGTCTACAACAAGCCAAAATCTCAGGCTAATAATGCTTTGGAACATGCCGGATTCCTAATGGCTTTGGGTCTGAATGGCCACTTAAAGAGTCTCTCCTTTATGAGTATCTACAAGTATTTGGTGAAATGCGATGAGATGACCAGTGTGGGTCTTCTGTTGGGCATATCGGCAGCCCATCGTTCCACGATGGATACTAAAATCACCAAACTGTTGAGTGTTCATTTGGAGGCTTTATTGCCGGCCACTGCCATGGAGTTGGATATTCCGCAAAGCACTCAGGTGGCTGCTCTAATGGGCATTGGCCTCCTTTATCAGGGTTCGGCGAAGCGTCATATAGCCGAGGTGCTACTCCAGGAAATTGGTCGTCCTCCTGGCCCAGAAATGGAAAACAGTGTGGAAAGAGAATCCTATGCAATGACGGCAGGATTATCTCTCGGATTAGTCACCTTGGGTCAAGGTGAATCACCCGCTGGCCTACGAGATCTCCAATTGCCCGATACTCTGCATTATTATATGGTTGGTGGGGTAAAAAGACCCATTTCCGGATCCCAAAAAGAGAAATATCGCCTGGCCTCGTTTCAAGTGCGCGAAGGCGACAATGTCAATATAGATGTTACTGCTCCTGGAGCCACTTTGGCCTTAGGACTAATGTTTTTCGATTCGGGCAATGAGGCAATTGCCGAATGGATGCAGCCACCGGATTCACGTTTCCTCTTAGATATGGTGCGTCCAGATTTTCTGCTCTTGCGGACAATAGCACGTGGTTTAATTTTATGGCAACAAGTACAGCCGGATGCCAAGTGGTTTAACGCACAGTTTCCTGAACCGCTTCGCATTCACTTAAGAAATGCCTCGAATCGTGCCGAAGAAGAGGATCCCCGTCCCGCCGATGATGGCGAAGTGGACTTTGAGGCCATTACGTAAGCATAATAACCATTGCTGGATTGATGGAAAAATATAGATACATTTTTTTCCCCTTCCAGTCAAGCGTATTGCAACATTTTGGCAGGCGCTGCCTTTTGCATTGGCCTAAAATATGCCGGAACTGAGAATCCCATAGCATTTCGTACTTTACGTCAAGTTATCAAGGAATTCCTAGGATTCCCGGGCACACCCATGGGTGAATGTGCCGGCCGTACCACAGTGGAGAGTTGCCTCATGGTTTTACTTATATCCATTTCATTGGTATTTGCCGGCTCTGGCAATTGTGAGATTCTGCGAATTATACGCTATCTGAGATCACGAGTTGGGCCTCAGTATCCGCATATAACATATGGTTCCCATATGGCTATACATATGTCGTTGGGCTTACTCTTTTTAGGTGCTGGGCGCTTTACCATAGCCAAGACACCAGAATCTATCGCCGCTTTGGTTTGCGCCTTCTTTCCCAAATTTCCCATACACAGCAATGACAATCGGTAAGTCATAAAGGGAAAAAGGAAATATCATTGTTAAATAGATGCAGTGCCTAATCCTTTTCTCCTTTTTGGATTAGATACCATCTACAAGCACTGCGTCATCTTTATGTATTGGCTGTAGAGCCTCGCTTGTTTTTGCCACGGGATATTGATTCGCATCAGTTGTGCCTGTGTCACATCTCTGTTTTGGAAATAGGATCTACGGAATTACGTCGGCTGCCTATTGCACCATGCATATTACCGGAGCTAAGCTCACTCCAGAAGGTCATTGTGAATGATGAGAATTACTGGCCCGTCTGTTTTGAACGTAATCGTAATTGGCAACAACTGGAAATGGCGTTGGCCATGAGTGCTCCAATTGATATTAAGAAGCGAACTGGATGTCTATCCCATCTTGAAGATCCGGATCGTTTGAAGAGCATGTTGGCTCAAACGTTGACAATGGAGCAGAGCATTTGCTGGCAAATTGATGCAAGAGATTTGCAACTGTTTGCCAGTGAACGTCTGGTAAAGCCATTCCTTAGTCGCTTCCTGGACACCAAAGGCACTCAGTTGAGTTATTTGGAGTTAACCAAGCGCCATCAATTAATGTTGCTTTTCTATAATGCTGTCGTCAAGGATCGCATGCATCTATTGCCCGTCTATCTGACCCTTTACGATGTGAGTTCAATCAAAATTTGTGGGGAAATAAATTGCTATTATATTATAAATCCTTATGGTTTTCAGCATGTAACCAAAGCCATGCCCTCCAACAACGATGTGTGGCAGATTAAAATGATTGAAGCCTATTTAGGTCAAGGACAGGAAGAGGAACATCCATTGATCTCAGTAGAGCTTATACAAATGATGCAAGAGATATTCAAACTACAACTGGAAGCCTGGGCCCGTGAATTGTGTTTGCCCCTAAGGGAATTTCTCAGCCAGAAGCGTCTGGAACCCAGCTATGTGGCCAGTGTTAGTGCCCAGGATCTACAGCGAGTGTTTTGTGTCATCAACTATTACAATTTAATGCCCAATTTGCTAAACGGTGTCGATCTCAGTTCTGGCACAATCAACTATATGCGTGTCCTCTTTGAGTTCAGGCAACTTCAATTGGCTCCCCAAACCATTTTTGGTCTTTTAAAGATCTTGCAAGCTCTCAGTACTGAGGTTGTATTCCAACAGCAAGAGCACGTTGTGGTCGAAGAGGTATTGCTCCAGGATATATAAAAGCTGGACTCGTTTAAAAAAAAGGTCGGTTCAAATTAACTAAAAACCAAAAACAGCTAAAACCTAGAAAAGCAAAGATAAGAAAATGATTCGAATTTTAAATTTGAAAACTATTTAAACGATCTTGAATGCGTGTTTTGAGATTCCCCCAATATTGATGATTAACCAAAATATCGCTTCATTTTTGTTTGTTCGTTTAAAATTCGTTAATTTGTTTTCTTTTTGTTTTGCTTAAATAAATGTATAAAATATAATATAATATAATCGGTTTTATCCGATTCGCTTCGATACAATCGAATGAAATATAGACACATCTAGCATGGAAATGATAATACCCATTATAAACATATCCGATGGTTAACCCTGTTTTTTCCATTCATCTAAGGATCTCGTGACATGTTACTTACTAAGAGTAGATAAGATAAGAATAACAATCAGGGGTAAGAGAAATGTTTATCCGAGTCAACAGTATAGCTAATGGAAAGATTAAAAGATGTACGGAATCCACAAACCGCTCCTACACAATCCTTTCACGTTCATGCTCGGACAATGTGGAGACATCGATCGGTTTGAAGCCACCAGAGAAACGCTTATACAAATATATTCCCAATAGTGGTATAGGAGTCATTATGGCCACCGAAACAGGCACTACTGTGGTCAGATCGGCCTGTGGCTGTTGCAATGTGGTGCGTAGGAAAAATATGGCTATTCCTGTATTCTGTATGCCTGTTTCAATGGCTATGGTTAGAGCATCGGCCGAATTCTGATTAAGTAATTTGGCAGCTAGCCAGGCAATGGCATAGCCCAGAGCGGGTAAAGCGAAACCAGCAGCTGCAATCTAAGAGAGAGGGGAAGAGAGCAAACCTTTGTATACATTTTGTAGTTAGATAAATAAGATTACAGTACTCACTTGCCAGGAGAACAATTGGAACAGATAGAAATTTGTGATAATGGCAAAGATAATGATAAAGAGTATAAGGCTCGCGGAGATGGGTTTCAGCAGGCGTACCAATATCCGAGTAAGACGTGGCGAGCATCTTTGTATTGCCAGGCCAATCAGTAAGGGGATTATTAGACTGACACAGTAGGTAGCTATTTTGCCATAGGGTACCTCCATGCCAGCTCGCTCGAATATCAACTGTCCCAATGTGAATATCCAAAGTGGCATGGAGGCAAAAGCAGCCACATTGCTAATGGTGGTCATTAACACCGATAGATTAATATTACCACCAAGAACCGCTGACCAGGTATTTGATGCTCCACCACTGGGCGATATGCCGGTAAAGAAGAGACCCAATTGCATTGCCGGTGCTTCGGGGAATATGAACACTCCTATGGCATAACTAAGAAGCGGCATGCTCACCACTTGCATTATGAAGCCAATGGTCGGAGCCACTGGTCGTGTGATAAGGCCACGGAGAATTTCCATATTAAGGGCAGCGCCAAAATTAATGTACACCAATGACATCAGTAAAATAATTGAGCCAACAAATATGTGATCCAGCACACGCTCGGGGCGCACAACACGCACCTCCAGTGAACTATCATTGCTCCAGTCTGTGGGCAATTCACTAGTATTGACTGTGCTATCTACCAGGCGCACTGTGATCTTGCTAACGCCCAAAAAATGTCCAACTACTTGAATTGGCCCAGACCAGTCACGGGTATCCGCGTTGATCAGTTCAATAGGTATGGTCGAATTCTCATCGGCTACTCTAGCAAAATCTGGAGATGAGCTCTCCAAACGGAAACTGTAGCGTTGCGGCTGCTGTAAATATGAAGGCTGGAGATTCTCCAGAGAGAGTATTACTCGTCCAGTCTTCTCCATATGCACCTCTAGATCATTGGGCCTAAAGTGTGCCATCCAACTGTCAATGGGTGAGGGACAACAGCATAATAATAGCATCCACCATGCCCATAGGCCATATTCCTTTATATTTAACATTATCTCGTTTCTCTCTCTGTCACCTGTTGCTGATGAAATTCTATGACAATCTCCACCAATTGTTTTTGTGTTTATATAATTAAATGTTGTGGAGAAGATTCGAGCAGCGCAATATGTTGTCGCACTTGGTTGGTTAGACGCAAATCTGTAAATGAAAAGTAACAATAATACTGCAACAACAAGTGCAAATAATGCAATGCGCTCTCTTTCTCTCTAATGTACATATAAAAATATTTGTACATACATACAGTTCTAGTGAAAAGTATTTATACAAGGTGAAAAGATGATGCAAACTCCTATCCGAGATAAAATGAAAAAGTTATTAAAAAAAAACAAAATAGTTTGAAAACCAAAATTAAAGAAATTGATCTGATGCATATCAATTGTTAAAAAAATGTAGCTTTTTATAACATTAATCTACATTCAAAATTTCAAGATAGAGATGGGAGTTTTTAAACTTGATCCAATACAAATTACACATCACTTGCATATGAACAAACGTAGAATAGTAATTTCGCAGATCTGTTAAATTTAATCATACAGATGTGAACTTAATTTCTTAGAAAAAAATTACGTTGTATAGATACTTCCGACTTGGACTGTACATTCTTACTAGCAATTTACCAAACAAAGATAGATATCGTGAATTGACAGCGGTAAAACTTATCTCAGTACACCAGCAAGACAAGCCAAACCAGTCGGTTAAACACTGAGAGAACCGGCTAAATAAAGAGTCGACACAATACGTATACATTTGTTTTTATACTCTTTCCCACTCTCTCCCTCTTCATATATGGGAGAGAGTTTGGTACGTGAGTTGTTTATAAAGATTTTAGGATTTTATTGGAGCTTAGTTTGAAGAAGAACAGGTATAACAATGTATTTTACGTTAAAGTTAATCAGTATCTGTAGTGATCGGGCTTAAAAGGTCCTGTCTGTGGTACACCCAGATAACTGGCCTGTTTTTCGGTTAGTTTGGTTAGCTTAACTCCCAGTTTGTCCAAATGGAGACTAGCCACCTCTTCGTCGAGCAGTTTGGGTAAAACATGTACGCCTACGGTATATTTGTCAGATTTTGTCCATAGTTCGATTTGCGCCAGGACCTGGTTGGTAAAAGAATTGGACATGACAAAACTGGGATGACCATGGGCACAGCCCAAGTTAACCAAACGTCCCTCAGCCAGCAAAATGATGTGACGACCATTTGGCATCGTATAGCGATCTACTTGAGGCTTAACATTAATCTTTTCCTTGGCATTGACATTTAACCAATCGACATCGATCTCGCAGTCAAAATGTCCAATATTGCACACAATTGAATCGTCCGGCATCTGGAGTAAATGTTGTGAGGTAATGATGTCCCTGCAACCAGTAGTTGTCACATAGATGGAGGCCTCTTTGCTAGCCTCCTCCATTGTAGTTACTTCATAGCCCTCCATTGCCGCCTGTAGAGCATTAATGGGATCAATTTCGGTGATAATCACACGACCTCCGAATCCCTTCAGCGCCTGGGCACAACCCTTGCCCACATCACCATAGCCGGCCACACAGCACACTTTGCCGGCAATCATCACATCGGTAGCCCGTTTAATGCCATCAATTAGAGATTCGCGGCATCCATAGAGATTGTCGAACTTGCTTTTAGTCACCGAATCATTCACATTGATCGCTGGTACACCCAAACGACCATCTTTAAACATTTTGTACAGATTGTGCACACCCGTTGTGGTCTCCTCACTTAGACCCTTGATGCCTTTTAGATATTCAGGGAATTTTTCATGCACCAAATTGGTAAGATCACCGCCATCATCCAAAATCATATTCAAGGGCTGGCCATCGGGAAAGATCAATGTCTGTTCAATGCACCACAGATATTCCTCATCAGTCTCACCCTTCCAGGCATAAACAGGTACTCCAGTGGCGGCAATAGCAGCAGCTGCATGATCCTGTGTGCTAAAAATGTTACAGCTTGACCATTGAACCTAAGTGGATTGAAAGTAACAACAAAACAAAAAATAATAAGATCAGATAATCCCAATTCGAATAATAAAATATTTAAATCTAGTACTGGATATATGCAATCTTTGTTGCTCATCATGGAATCTTTGAATTATTCATTTTTATATATTTTCTGTAGTCATTTGTTTTGACTTTAAAAAAACAAACCTTAAAACGTGCGACAGATGCTAAAAAAAAATTGAAAAACACCAAAAAATGTCTAGTCATAGGAAGTGAATATTTTGTTAGCATATCAATAGATGAACTAAGGGAGATCATAGTTGCGACCTTTTTTGATTATCTTCCTATCTTTCAAGCCTTGAACTTGCTCTCACCTCTTATAACTGTTCGCCTCAACAACCCCCCGCCATGACAACAATAAATTCTTTTCATTTTCATTTTAGTGCGTAAACAAAAAAAGAACAGATAAATTTATGGCTCTCTCACAACCCCCTCATCCTCTCTGCCATCTACTTACCTCAGCGCCTAGTTCCACCAAAGTTTCAATGAGAACCGCTGTCTGGACGGTCATGTGCAGACAGCCCGTAATCCGGGCACCTTTCAGGATTTTGGAAGGACCGTACTTCTTCCGGCAGGCCATCAGACCGGGCATTTCATTCTCAGCAATGATGATGGCCTTGCGTCCCCATTCGGCCAGACTGATATCGGCTGGTATAGGAGGAGATTAGAAAAAGGAAAGAAAGTCGAGATAAGCAAACATTGTTGTGGTGGACATATGGTTCTAATGGTTTTAGCCTGGCAACAAAACAACGTGCTCGCGCTGCCCAGTTTAACCTCTCTTTCCCATACTGGCAAACACACATACAAATGCATAGGAGCAACAGCCGGCATTCAAATTCACGTGTGAAAAAGAAAGGAGATAAAACTGCCACAGTTTGCCTTTTTTTTTTTGTAAATGCTATTTTCAGACTCACCAACTTTGAATGAAGGCTTCGACATGGTTTCTAAGATAGTGCGCTGAAGCTTTCCAAACGATTGGGACAAACGAACAAACTGAATTGAAGATCTTTCAAAACGAAATTATCAACCAAAACCAAACCGCACAATAGAGCTGGCCAAACACTCGTTGGAACTATCGGTATTTTGTTCTTACTATCGATTACTTTCGAGTCGTGATAGGCAACAGTCAAGGGTAATATTGCTATCTCTTTTCATTCGAATAATTTTATTCCAAATTATTTAATCAATAAAATAAAAATTTTAATTTAGAAAATTTTTAATAAAATTGAAATAAGTTTGTGTGTGTCATGTTTTATTAATATTTATATATTTTTAGAGTTTTGGGTGCTTTTGTATGAGAAAATTGTACTCAACCCTAAAACCCATGAAGAACCTGTGGTCTAATAAGAAAGTATATTCAACTGGTGCATTTGTGTGTCTTATCGATATAAACAGAAAAATCGGTGGCTGACTTATTTGCACTAACGGTATCGCTATCGGCATATGTGAGTAAATCCAAGTTGGCAGCACTGTTAGATGACACAGCTTTGAAAGGGCGCAAGTGGGAAGAAACGAAGAAAAAAATATACTTATATATAGGTAGTATAGCACACAGTCCGCAGGAAAAAGGAAAAATCGTAGTGCGTTCACTTTAACAGTAAGCAGTTGAGTCAGCTATAAGCAAGGGCAATAATGTCGGGCTCCGGTTTTGATGAAAATCCGTTTGGGGAGCCCAATCTGGACAATCCGTTTGCGGTAAGAAAAACCCACACACACACGCGTATACGCCGCCCGCCCCCATAAAGCAATACACACACACAACTACATGCATACCTATGCATACAGTCAGCTTGTGCATATGTTGATGTTTTTTTCTTACTTTCTTTGATTGTTTTTCTTGTATTTTATTACATGTTCTCATTTTGTTTTTAGGACCCTGCCATACAGCAGGCCAGACAAAACAGTCTATCTGGTGCAGCCCAAGTTTCACTGGAGGACTATAATCCATTCGAGGAACAGGCAAAGTCACCACCACAACTGCAAATCAACTCGTCCAATACGGCAGCAGTGGTTCAGCCATTGTCACAGAATGTTCCACCACCGCAGACAAGTTCGTTGGGTGCCTCAGCGCCAAGCACCAGCATACAAATCACAAATCAGGAGCTGCAGGTACCATCTACCTATTATATCCAAACTAACTAGATATTAAATCATCAATATGATGAAACTAGTTCGGGGCCAAAGCACAGACACACGAGCCATCAACAAAAAAGCTGCTCTCGCATTACACCCTCAGACACTACAGTGAAACCCAATTAAAACAAAATAATTTGAAGTTTTTTCTTTCGTAAGAAAATCTAAATTGAGTCAAGAATATTGGTATTAATCTTCTAGGGTATTGGCATTATGTTCTAATTAGTTTTTGGATTCTAATAAGAACTTCTTATTTTTAAAACTAGATTTAAGAGGGTTGAAAGTTTGTATTGAGAATTTGAGACCCATTTCTATTTAAAATTTTTCTTAATTTCAAACGTATTTGTTATTAAGTTTCCACTGTACTCCTATACAAACATAGACGTCTATATCTGTGGTTTGCTTATGCATTGCTGTGGCTGCTGCTGTTGCCACATAAAGACTAGGTCTGTGCTGTCCATGCATTCAACACTATCGCACATGGCTTATCATAATGAAACCTCTTGTTTGAGTTTATTTTCTTCCAATGAATTCTTTTTCATATTACTGTTGATATTTCCTTGCAGCGCCGCCAAGAGGAACTCGATCGTAAGGCTGCTGAGTTGGATCGCCGTGAACAACAGCTGCAAGGAGGCAATGTGCCACAGTTAAATAATTGGCCACCATTGCCCGATAATTTCTGTGTTAAGCCTTGCTTTTACCAGGATTTCGATGTTGAAATACCGCCGGAGTTTCAGAAATTGGTTAAACATTTGTACTACATTTGGATGTGTGAGTATCACCAAAACGAAAACAAAAACAAATGAAATTGGCGATTTTTTATAGAACTGCTGATAAGTCAGTCGAATGCTTATTATATAGAAGTAGTGGTAGTGTTAATTATGATGAAGGGAGCATTAGTCATGACATTGGGTAAACATTTGATTAATCACTTATGAAAGAGAACAAGCACATAATCGAAAACGTTAAATCGCCCCATGCAAACCAGGGAAAGGTCAGAAATTAAGGTGTGTAAGCTAGCAAAGAACTTTTAACAGCTCGACTGGAGATTGTGAGATATGAATGAATAGAAGAACTTATAATAATAAATATTTGTAGAAGTAAAGATAAGCGACAAAGATATTTCACAGATGTATAAGATGCATAAATAATATGAAAAAGAACTTGAAGTTATAATTATTATAATATATTTTAAACCCTTTTTTTTTTGCAGTCTACACTCTCACACTGGTGGCCAATGTAATTGGCGGACTCATCTTGCTCTTCCATCAGCAACAAGTAGTCACATTCTTTTTGGCCATTTTTTACACTGTGCTTTTTACACCCGCCTCTTATGTTTGCTGGTAAGTTGAATATCCTTCAGTTTTATTTATCATTATTGCTATTCTAACATACTGATTTCTCTTTCGTGTCATTGACAGGTTTCGTCCGGCCTATAAAGCCTTCCGCAACGATTCGAGTTTTAATTTCATGGTATTCTTTTTTGTGTTTTTCTTTCAAACCGTTTACACTGTGGTTCAGGCAATTGGATTCCCCAATTTGGGCTACTGTGGCTTTATAGTGGCTATTTCCCAATTTGATGGTGGTGCCGCCGATATCATTGTGGGCTTGTTGTTATTGATTATTGCCTTTTGCTTTGCCACTGTGGCGGCAGCCAATGTATTAATGATTACCAAAATCCATACGATCTATCGTAGTACTGGAGCAAGTATAGCCAAAGCACAAGCTGAATTCACTACGGAATTCCTACGCAACCAGCATGTCCAGGAGGCGGCTTCATCGGCTGTCAGTTCGGCAATGAATTCACAGTTTAACAATAGCAGATACTAGAGAGATAGACAGGGAACCCCATTAAAAGAAACCTATAGACAGAGAGCGAGCGAAGGAGAAAGATAGATGAAAGAGAGGCAAAGAAAAGGGAAAACGAAAGAGAAAGCTGACAAGGAAGAAGGAGAGACAGAGAAAGCGTAAAGTTTAAGAGAGAGAAAAACAAAACAATCAATTGAAGAGTGTGTCCCCTCAACAAGCAAAATAAAGGAGAAAAAGGAAAAAAAAAAATACTAAATAAAACTAACTTTGCTATGTGCATAAATTGAAACAATTCCTAGAATGCCGTCGTCTAATAATAACTATAATAATATGATAAATTTAAAATATACATATATATATATATATTTATATATATATGTGTGTAATAATATATATAAAGCAAGTGCTTCAACTTCGAACACATTCTGACTCTTAACCGATATCCGCAGCACTAAAGCGATAAAAGCAAAGTATATATACATATAGCTTTATCCACAAATCACACACACACACACAGTTCTTTTGAGTTTCGCAAAAAGTGTCCTAAGAAATTATTTAATTTATGAATTTAGAAATGGCAAACAAAAAACAAACATGAGCAAGTAAAAAATTTAACTTAATATTGCTATTGCTTACGTATAAATAACAAAAAATTAGTGATCAATGATCGCTAATCGCTTAGATGATGATAATAATAATAATGATGATGATGATGATGTTTTCTAGTTCTTTAAGTAATTATGAATCATATGCATACCATACACATATACACATACACATACACACATATATATATATATATATGTTTAATATTAACATATGATAAATTATTCAATGATTTTGTCGTCCCTCCCATAGTTGCAGATATACAAACATACACATGTACATACATATATATATATATACATATATATGTATGTAATGTGTAACATGTCGTGTCGTGTAATTTTGTAATTTGTAATTGTTATACCATACACATCTCTATATATATATATATATATATACATCTATATAAATTATATTAAACAAATATTGTAATATTGAGTTTTTTTTTTTGTCCTGCATAGTCCAACATGTATGTTAATTTATGTATTTCAAAGTTTCAACAATATAAGTATAATTATTCGTATGATCAAAAGATAATCCTGGATGAATATAATTATTATGATGCGTGTGTATGTGTGTGTGTGTGTATGTGCAATACCAAATTAAATTGAGAAATAAAATTTTGAAAATACTTATAGATGTAAAAAGGAGACTTTGAAAATTCTGATACATGTCCGTTTGCTATCCTTGCTTTCCTTTATATGTACATATGTATGTATGGCTAAGTTGTTATCAGCTGGTTAACTAGATCTTGTAGGTCTTGTAAATTTATAATTTATCTTTTTATAGTCATCTTCTTACGTCTAAACACTCGAGTTAGTTGAAGTCTTTTTTGTTTTGTTTGTAAATCTCAAAGAATGTTGTTGAAATTAATTATATTCCATTAAGATGCAGGTTAGTTCATGGCGAAACAAAACAAATTAAATCATAAAGATTATTCAAAAAAGGAAGGGAGATAAGATAAGATCGTGGTTAAAGAGAAAACTAGATAGTTTAATGTCTTCATTACTTGTTTAAGATAAGTAAAGCATTTCATCTGAATCGGTATCTATTTCTATATACACCTTAGTTTTCTAGAGCACAGCAGCACTTACCAAGGATCTAGGTGTATAGAAAAAGCACAACGGGTGACATTTTTCAATATTCTTGTTAAAATCCATTAGTGAACAGAAGAAGGCTTCTTTGCGATATGCCTGAAGCTTTATGTCGATAATCAAACAATTGCTTAAACATTGTCCATAAAAAAAAATAGTGGAACGTGTGTATGCATATTTCTTAGATAAATTTTTGCTATTTTTGCTAACCTTCATGGAGTTCTGTTAGCCTTGTCCAGTACACTGTCTCTCTTTTCCAAAGCCCCCAAGTGTGCGCTGTTTCGTTTGAAATGCTCACTTTTCTCGTTTTCATTGTCAAGTGGCATCTAAATTCTCAAAATTAAATCAACGCCAAATGGTTGGATGGTGCAACCTGCTCTATTCTTGCCCCGTTCCAGTTCCCGTCCCCATTGCCTCCCCTTTTTCACACATCTGACAATCATTCAACATGATATCTATTTTTGAAAAATTCTCATCAAATATTCCAGCAAAATTGTATAACCTTGCACATACACATACGAAACAGATGGACATACATACATACATATGTATGTGTGTGCGAACATATATGTATGTACATATGTATGTATATCGATGAGTGTGAGAATTGCAATAACAAATTGCATACAGATAGTGGCGTGTGAATTGTGTGAATATTTCCAACGATTTATTAGTGTTTGCTTGCCATTTTGTTGCCGCAATGGGGAATAGAGGGAATACTTGTGCATGTAAGCATACATATGCATATATGTACATTCATATGTACATACAAGTATGTCGGTAGTTGATGCAGTGCACCATGGGTTACAACGAGCAAATATGCTCAAGTGTTGCCTACTGCAGGACCATCGTTTGCCGCTTCAACAGAAAAAGCAAAGCACTTTTGCACCTCTTTCACGTGTTGCAGTAGTTATTGACCCCCGCCACCTCTTCAACACCCTACTGGTTAGTTTTACTTGATGGATCAGGGAATGCATGCAGGCAGGTAAGGGAAAGGCTTGAAAAAGCGTGTGTGCCTTTGGTATATATATACCTTTACCTGATGGTTCGCTAATTGCTGTCAACGATTTGCAGCTATTGATTGCCATTTCACGCTCACATTTTACTTGCGTTCAAAGGACGAAGAAACGAACTGGTGGACGGACGGACTGATTGACGGACGGACGGCCGCTTACAGGGACAAAATCAAAGAACAACCTATTGATTTTATGTCCACCTATCAAAATAGAAACAGAAAGAAAAACTAGAAAATTGGAAAACAAAATTTACGAAAAGTCAAAAGAAACTCTTTAGACGCAACAAAGGACTTGCAGTCACTTGCAGAAATAGGAAATTGCACCACAGCTAGGGAAATTAACTGAACTGCTAAGGAATCACAAAAGCAAGGTATGTAACTAAAGTTGCCCAATGACTTTTTATACCCTTGCGTAAAGCATGAAATGAGCGTCACCTTAACCGGAAGCCAACTGAAAGGAGCGTATGAGTACATACTTATATACTTGAGCATTACAACGTGACGCCATGAATCCCTACCCCTATACATTCCTTAGCAATCTATTAAAGTTTTATGACCACTGTTTGCAAAATCATCTGTCCAATCTAAGTAAAACCATGCCATAAGTCCTTTGTCAAGCTAAGATAATTAAGATTGTGTTTTTAAAGTATACTTTTAGGGTGCAATTTAGAACATGAAATATTACAGGTCTTCGATCTCTAGATGACCCCTATTTTTTATGATGCCATCGAGGGCATCCTAGCAAACCATGTCCTTTGGTCCTGCGGCAGAATATGCCGAAGTTAGAGCTAAAAACAAGTATAAGGATCAACTTGTTAAAGCTATAACTTCGTAGGAAGATTTTTGATTGTGACAGGACATGTGTTCTTAGGTGCCCAAAGAGCAGGACTATCGATCTGCATTCAAGGATTTCCAGGATCTTATGAAAAATATTTGGCCAATTTCTATAAGGGGGTTAGCCATCAAATTTGTCATAAAAACATAAAAATCCTTGTAACTCGGCCATTTTAAGGACTATCAGGATGTTATTTGGCCAAAATATGATCCTTATTGATTAATATCAACTGACATTTTGAGATCCTGGAAAGTTCTTTAAATAGCAGAGAAAAAAGGACTTTTCCCTTTACAGAAAAATGCGTATAACTTGGGAATACTTTATAGGACGAAAGTGATATCGAATGAATCTTACTAAAAGGGATTATCATCTGACCAAATGACATTCCGATAGTCCTGCGGGGAATTGAGATATTTGACATTTTGTGTTTTCGAAACAATTTTCCAACCGACCGCCAAAAATTAAACAAAATTTTTTAAAGCATACTAAATTTTGGCATAAATATATTTACTAATGACTGAAGAATCAAGAAAAATTATAAATAATTTATGTATAAACATAAGTTTAATATATTTCGAACAAATTGTTGTCCGGTTTCGGCTCATCCGATTGTGTCCAATTATAAATATGCAACAATTAACTCTCGATGAGCACAAATTAGGTTGAAGAATGTGAGAGATGGACAAGCGGACAAATCGGGGCAATTTTTCACACTATACGGAAGTATTATGTGGGTCACATTTCCTGCTGCTTTTAATTAAAATCTTGCCGTCGCTATACCCGCTGCCGCTGTTGCCGCCGCCATCACCAAGAGTCGCTGTCGTTTGGCGGAAATACAAATTTCTTCTTTTTGCCTTTACAAAGCGCTGAAAACGGCTCTTCAAGTGGTAGCCATGGGATGGAAAGGTACGCTGCTGTTGATAAGCAGTGAAGGGAAAGTTAGCCAGGCGGCAATTTGCCTTAGTGACTTGGCCAGAGTTAAGTTGAAGCCGAAAGCTCGACCCGAGAGCACGACCCAAGCCGAACGGCACTTACAACCTATTGCCCTTCATATGTACATGTGATACCAACAATTGAGGGGTTCTAGCGGTGATTTTGTTGTCCTCGTCCACATCATCGTCGGCATCCTCATCTTCGTCGTTGTTGTTTTCGTTTTCGTTTTCGTCCTCGTCGTCCAGATGATTTCAACTCAGATTGAAGATAAAACACATGCGCTCATCACGTTTGTTGTTTGTGTTGTGTTCCCATAGTTCCATGTCCCACGTTCCACGTTGTTTCTGTCGTTGTCATTTAACTCATACACATAACCACACACATAGACACACGCACACATACATCTACAGAAAGGCCGCACACACACGCGCAAACGCTTCAAGCTCTACTCCGCGTTTCGCTATCATTCCCACTGGGAAATGAGCAGCAGCCGCCGGGCATGCAAATATTTTGTCTCGCATTCCTCTAGAGTTAAGTGTTTGGCTTTCGTGTTTCGCTTTCTCGTTTATCTTTCGCAAATATTTTGAGCATCATTTGTTATATATGAATTAAAAATATGAAATTAAGTAAACATTACTTTAATTTGATTAAAAAGAATTTACAAATAAAACCTTTATGATATGGGAAATCCCGTTAACAAACGATTAACGGTTTAACTTACTGTTTAGCTATAAACACAACGATTTCCTTGACCTATTTAAAGTTTAAAATAGATTCTTAGGTTATAATATTGTTCCAATTTCAATTGTTCCCAAGAGAGAGAGAGAGAACAAATACTTTGCCTTATAGAGAGTATTCAAAATCTGCTAATCGATCAATTGGTTTTCTTATAATGTAAGAATCTGATTAATAAAATATATAACAGAAGATATTGGTAGCTGATTCCCGTTCCTAAGAAATTGTTTAAATTTTAGGTAAATTATATAAAATTCTTTTCATTTTGGTGTGCAAACTAAAGATCTTTCTATTGATTGATATGGATTCTATGCCAGGATAACTAATTTATTAGATAAATTTACGTTAATAAGCTCAAAATTACAAAAAACTTTTTTTCAATTATATTTAATAATGAATTTTCTTTGAGTGTAGGATAATCATTTTAGTTGACATTTGGCTAAATAAATATAGTTTCAATTTGCCATCACTGTGGACACAAACCAGCAGTCATGCCTAACACATGCGTTTGCTCCATTTCCCCAATGGGTTGCCTCTAGCGTTTGACAGTGACAGTGGAAGTGGAAGTGGCAGTGGCAGGAGCAGCATCAGCATCATCATCAGCAGCAGCTGTGGCTTTGGTTCTCTTTCTCTCTCTCTATATATATATCTCTCTCATTCATTGTATTTTTCTCTTTCTTTCTCTTGCCATTCGATATGCACATCCCGGTTATTTTTTGCCGATTTTCATAGAATATAGTAAGGCAAGTGAGTCGAATCCTGGAGAGTTGCTTTCTTCAATGAACATGAAGGAAAATGAAATAAATTTGTATTTCATTTTCACTGTTTTGTTGTTGTTATTGTTGGCTTGCGCGCATATCCTGTGGAAACACACACCCGAACACCAAATGGTTTCGTGACTATCGCTTCGGCTATGCTTTCGGCTACCTTTCGTTTTAATGGCTGATAAGCTTGGCCAACTGGCCGACTGCCTGCCTGCCTGCTTGGCTGGCTGGCTGGCTGGCTGGCTGACAGCCTGGCTGGCTGGCTGCCTGGCTAACTGACTGTGTTCCGTTCTATTCTGTTTTAGTGCTATGCCGTGGTGTGGCAGTTGTTCTGTGCGTTGGAGGCCGCCGACAAGGATTCAGTGCCAAACTGTCAATCGTCTTGTGCGGTCATGTCGCAGAAAGTCTAAAACAGGAGCCCGCCCCGAATGTTGCTCGACTTTGCTGCGCTCTTCTCTGTGAAACAGAGATATCCTTTTGCTTATTTACTGTTATAATAGTTCAAATAAAAAGAAATAAATAATTATATTAAAAAAATAATAATAATAAAATTAATTACAAAAAAAAAAAAATAAATTAAAAAAGAGAGCGAATGCAAAAGGAAAGCAAAAGAACAAATATATATATTTTTTTTGTTGTTGTTGTAAAATAAATGTAACAAATTCAAAAAGGAAACGAAATATTCACAAAAAAAAAGTGCAAAGTGCAAAAACTTTTAAAAAAATAAAATAAAAATAAAATAATCAAAGAAATTAAAAAGTAATTTCCAAAATAATAATAATATTTGCAAAATATATTTTTATTTAGTTTTAGTTTTGTTGTTGTTAACGCGAGTGTAATGAGTGACAACGATCGGGATAAGGACCAACTAGGCAACTGGACAAAGTAAGAAGAAGATGCTCTTAGACACATCCTGCTGGCAGCTTTTAGCTGCTGTTGGAAATGTGCGTGAAATTTGAATCAAATACCAAAATCTAAAATCCTTTTTTGACTAACTTTCGACCCCTCCCCTCAACACCACCTCCCCAGCACCGCCACCGCCACCGCCACGGGTGGTTGAATGTGGACGGGTTTGGTTGATGGCAATGGACTGGCGGTAGGCGTCAATAGTGGGAGGCTTATATCCTGTGCTGTGAAGCGAATTATGCAAAAGGCTCAAGTCGAGACACACTCGCACAAATATCCTTTGTGCCCTTTGTATTTATGCGTGTGTGTGTCTGTGTGTGTCTCGTGTGTGTGTGTGTCTATGTTAACGTTAATCCAATTTGTGTGTCAAGGCTGCCTCTGTCGCTGACTTACTTACTCCTGCTTTCTTCTCACTTTCCAATTAGTTGACAAATTACGCAAAACTAATGCGAACAACAACAACAACAACTACAACTACATTTACTACAAAAACTAATTGCCGTCACCGCCGTCGCAACTGCCACAAAGAAAAATCATTTTGTTTTTCTTTTTACACATGTATATATATATATATATATATCGTTTTTTTTTTTTTTTATAACACAAAAATTGTCACACACACTCATACAAAGACACACACACACACAGAGACAAATGTAAAGAGAGGACTGGGATGCTGCTTAAAGACATCTCCCTAGGTCCTTCTCCTGCCAGCCTCATTCAATCTAATGAAGTTGTGTGGCTAAGAAAAAAAAAAAAAAATTACTCAATCGTTTTCTGTATGTGTGTGTGTGTACTTGGGTGTGTGTGTGTATGAGTGTTTCACCCTCGGGTTAGGCCTTAGCCGCCTTCTTTATGGGTTTCGGTTTGGGTTTGCCTCTGGGTTTCGGGATGTTCCTTCTGCTCTGCCTGTTTCTTATGTTGTAGTTGTTATTGTTGTTGTTGCTGGGCCATTGCCGACTCTTGTCTTCGCCTTGTTATTTTTACAGGCTACTTGACCAAAATATATAATTTGGGGCTTTTCATTTTGTTACGGCTGCTGTTGTTGTCGGTTCTTGTTTGTGTTGTTATTGTTGTTGTTGTTGGTTGTCGTTTGTTGAATCCTGGCATTTCCATTAGCTGCATTTGTTAAAGAATTCTTGAGATTTTGTTTCGTTTTTCTTTTCATTTTACATTTGTCTTGTTGTTGTATTTTGGTTTTGGTTCAGTTCGGTTTGGTGTAATGAAAATTATGCGAATTATTATAATTTATTACTTTTAGTTGCGGGCAATGAGGATTACAAAACTAAGTATTACATTTAATCAACATAATCAACATAAATCTGTACTGAATTAGCTTTGCTTCATATCAAATTACTTTTAAATGTAGTCATCATTGAGTTGAAAGTGTAATCAAATGGTGATTTCAATTTGATTTTCTATACAAGAAATATCATTTTAAAAAGGATGCAGGATCATGCACTATGACATTGATGCATTGATCGTTTCTGCATCTTTAGATCTTACTTATATATACACAGACTTCTTTGGTCACCTTTTAAATCTTTGTTATGTCTTCTTCTTCTATTTAGAATCTTATAATTGTAAAATATTACGTATACGTAATGTGTGTCTTTTGCAGTTTCTTTAAATTATAAAGAATAGATATATATTTATAAAATGGATTGGAGAGAAGAAGAAGAGAGAAAAGAATGGATTAAGAGTATTCTAAAGTCTTTATAAATTATATTGATTAAAATTTATTATAAATTATTTGAAAATTCTAATAATTTCACTATTTATAATTTATATTGACTTACTTTTATTTTAATATGTAGTAAGATATGATTTTGCCTTATATACTTAGATGAAGCCAAAGTTGGCTAAGAAACAAGGTCAGAATAGTGCATTTGACAGATGTTAGATGCTGTCCAGTCCAAGTCCAGTAAATAAATCTAAAAAGGGACATCATTAAAATACTTAAAACAATAATCAGACAAACAGTGGCCACATTTGCAGAAGAACTCATCAACTACAACTGTTGGTTAGAGGAAATTGTGGAACGGTTGAATGCCTCATCTGTTCATGCTTCGCATCCGCTGTATGAGATAAACCACACAAACCACATAAGTAGATCAAAATGAAACCTAACTCCACTCTACTTAAATTTAGCTATCTATCTATCTATCCGTGTGGTGGCAGTAAAGTTGCCACATAACTTTATGAGTCAAAATAAGAGATGAGTCTATATCCATGACTCCAATCTCTTGCAGGTGTTTGTATATAATCCAAATTAATTTTATGGCAATTAGAAATCCAAAACAAACATATAAATCGGTCTATTGTTAAGCAAGATATTATTAAGTATCTCTTTTTTTTTTTGACATTGACTTAATAATGAAGAAAATCTAGATCATTATAATAATTGATCCAAAGAATGATCTAATTCATTAGACTACAGAGAGTCAGAAATGATGTATATAGTTATATTCATTCAAAGAGAATAACTCTATAGAAATTTTATAAAATCGTATTTGAAATGTTGGTAATAATTGATTGATTGATAAATATTATTTTATAACTTAAGTTTTTTCTATAAAGTTTTGTAGATTTGGTTGCTTTTTTAATGCAACATTTATGCATTTTGTAATACCAAACTGCGCTTTTTAGTAACGGTTCTTTTAGGGGGAAATACAAATTTTTTCATCAAAATTCAAATTTTACAAACTGAGTTGCAGGCATTGGCAGCGGATTATAGAAATAGCTATCGAAAGGGAGAGAGAGAGAGAGAGAGAGAGAGGCACAGAGTGGGTGAGGGCTTTAGCCTTTAGCCACATTTTCAATATTAATTGTCACACATTGACACACACATACATACACACACACATTGATACATATATATGTATATACATATGTATGTTGGAAGCAAAACCCCTTTCTGCTGCCCTCATTTTCTGGCCATAGAGACTCAAAATGTGTTTGCTTGTTTGTTTGTTTGTTGGCCTGGTCTGGCCTGGTCCGTTGGTCGTCATTGGTGACTTTGATGGACAAAAATTGAATGGATATGGGATGCTGATGATGTTGGCCATGTGAAGGTATTGGTTTCATACAATGTTACTGGTGGATCACTGAAAGTGTGAGTGGGTGGGTCACATTTTTGCTGGTGCTGCTATTTTTGTGCCCCGATGATGATGTTCATGATGATAATGATGATGATGATGATACGAGGAGATGGGATGAGAGAGGTAAAGTGAGGATAGCATAGAAGCGGTGAAGGGGGGACAGTTACAGCGAGGACTGCGGCTGGCTGTGTGAATGAATGTCATAATCGATAAATTTAATGTGCAAAGTGGCTGGCGCTTCCTCCCCTTTCCACCACATCTTCATCCCCGCCCCACTCCCCATAATCCATCGTTTTCGCTTGCCTTTCCCTTTGGGTTTTCCTTTTATTTTATTTTATTTTATTTTTTTTTTGTCTTTTTCTTCTTCTACTTTTTCTCCTTGTTCTGTTTTTGTTGTTTTTGGGTCCACATAAACGTGTTTAATTAATGGCAAAATGAAAATGGCTGCACAACGGAACACATAGAAAAGAAAAGAAAAGGAAAGAGAGAAAAAAAGAATATGGAAAGAAAATGAAGAAAAAACCAAAATAATAATAGAAGAAGAAATGGCAGCCAGATGAAGAAAGAAGAGGCGAATGTAAAGGCAAAAGCAGAAATGACACTCGCCGTGCCACATTCGAAATGTCGACAAAATAAACACGGAAAACAGAGGACAGGCGGCACACCAACACACACACACACACACACACACCAAAAAGGAAAAAAAAACACATTGAGACAGAGAAAGCACAAGAAATAGAACAAGCGAGGGAGAGAGAGAGAGAGCGAAAGAAACACACACACACAGAGAAAGAGAGAGAGAGAGAAAAAGAGAGACGGGCAAAGAACAGGAGCATAAGACAAATGGCAAGATGAAGGAAAAGGCGATGTCACAACGACGAGGAAAAAGAAGACGATGCCAACTATGAAAAGGAAGGACAAAAACCCAAAAGAAGGCGATGAAAAACGTATGAAAATGTATTTGTGTGTGTGTGTGTGTGTGTGTGTGTGTGTGTTAGAGCTCTCCGGCTTTCTATGTGTGCGTGTGTGTGTGACGGCAATAATAATAAAAATCTAGCAGCAGCATGTGTGACTGTATGTCTCTTTGTATGTGTGAGAATACGTTTATATGTGTGTGTATATGCATGTGTTGGTGTGTGTGTGTGAGTGTGTCAAGAAATGAAGTATCCCCTCTCAGGCTCCCTTCTTCTCATATCCACATAAAGACATACATACATTTATATATCTCTCTTTTTCTTTTGCTCTTTAACTGCTTTTCTCTCTTTTCTTATGTTTGTATGTGTGTGTGTTTGTGTTTGTGGTTGTGTGTGTGAGTATGTCTGAGCCCTGCAATTACATAATATGCTTCGCGCATAAGACGAAAAGTATTGCTAAAGCCTTTTTTGTAGTTGTTGTTGTTGCTGATGCTGCTGCTGTTGAGATTTTCTTGCCAAACTAAAAAAGAAACTGAGGGATTTCATCTTATTCGTTGTCGTTGTCTCTGCTTCATCACCGTTCCCCTCCTTTTATCTTCCCTTTCATTCTCGTCTTCTGCTGCTGCTGCTGCTGCTTCTTCTTCGTTTTGTCATTGATTCAAGTGGTGAGCCTTAAATGAAAGTGAAATCTGTCGCCTTCGGTCATCTGCTTCTCCCTTGACTGCTCCTCCTCCTCTTCCTATCTAGTTCCCTGCTCCCTTCTCTTGGCTAACCATTCGCCTCTTATGGTTATCTCTCGCTCTGCACGTGCTCAATGCAAGTTCTTTTTTTTGTTGAATGCTCTTCCTTTTCTGCTGCCTGTTCTATACACACACACACACCGCATGTGGTGGGTGTATGGATGTGTGTGCGATTGTATGAGTTTGTCCTACTGCCCTAATGAAATTACATGGCATGCATCAACACACTCTCTTACACACACAGTGAACTCGTTTATTCATTCTCTTGCTTCGTTTTCTTTTTTATTTTGCTTCTTGGTGCATTTTCTTTTGGGTTTTTTCCTTGAGTTGTAATAAAAATTTGTTCACAGTTTCACTAATTCAATTTGAACTAACAGCAAGTAGGAAAAGTCATTATTTTGAGGTTTATTAGTCGGACCATGATATAGTCCATAAATAGGAAAGTGGATATCTGAATTGTTGATCTCATACTTTTAAAATTGTATCTATCTATCACTTTTACCAATCTCTAATTACAGTTACTTTTAGTAATCGCTTTTTAATATATATCGATAGTCAAAAAGAAGTTCCTAAAATGTTTATCGATACTCTAAAACGGTAATTTGTCTTTTATAATTTGATGTAATTGAAATTGATATATTAAGAATTTATGTAGGAATTTCAATATTTATTCAATAGTACGAACGGTTATCAGAGATCTATAACCGAAGAATTTATATCCTGAACTTCATTTATTGATGATGAGAACTTTATATAAATCAAGAGTCTAATTAATGGCAAAACTACAAATGAATCTGTTTCTTTATCCATAGAATCAGAGATATATATAGTTATTTTTCACTTGCGTAAGAAATCTTTTGACACTTTTAAATTTAGTTTAAATCAATTTAATTAAACAAAATAATAACTACAAAATCTATTATTTATTCATTTTATTTTATTTGAAAAAGTCGCAAAAAACTTGGTATTGGAACGTGTTTATTCAATCAGAAGTGAAAGTGAAAGTTTATCTCGATCTTTCTTTTTCTTTAAACATTTTTCTTTTCTTTTGGTTTTCTCTTTTAAAGGGGCACGTTCTAACCATTTCCGATGTTAACAACACAACTGAATGGAATAGGAGACAACACATTTGGCTCATTTGCCATGGAACTTTTACCGCTATGTATACTCCTCATTATTAGCCAACTTCAGTTGCCAGATGCAACTCTACTACCTTCATCTTCATTTGCCATTTGCCGTGTACGTGTCTATTAGCCGGAACGTGTTTCATTTGAATGTTTGATTGTGTGAGTTTCTCACTGTATGTGTGTGTGTGTGTGAAGAGAGACAGCAGGACCTCTTCATTAATTTCCATCTGCTAGCAAGTTAACAGTTTTCAATTGAAAATGAATGAAAGGATGCAGAAAAGGATGCTTATTTTACCCTTTTTTTTCCTTCTATATTGTGTCACAATCAATCAATCAATCAATCAATCAATCAGAATTCTTTGGACTAAAAATTGAATAAATTTTGGGGGAATGGGGAAAATGAAAGGGCAGCTGTTAAAAGCGAAGTACAGTGCAAGGCAATATGCAAAAAAAAAAGACCCGGAAAAGTAGGCAATACAATTTTTTATACATCAAATTTAAAGTGAAATTTTATAAATGAATCAATCAACTATATATATACATCTATATAAATATGTATATTTGTGATTGTTCGCTTAAAATTTCCCCCTTTTCAATTTAGTCCATTTTGAGGTCGCATATGTGAGTCGCATATGCCCCAGCAATTTGTTTGCCAAATGATTTAAAGCAGGACGAAGCCCCTAGTAAAATGCACACCAGGGACTGTCTGACTTACATACACACACACATACACTGATAGATAGATAGATGGAAGATGGGGGGTCGATATGAAGATAGGATGCGTTGAGTCCCTTCACTCCCTTGCCTCATTCTTATTCTGATTCTGATTCTGATTCTCATGCTTGTCCTTTCTCCTGTGTTTGCCTGGCCTTTGCGTGTGTCGGACATGAGCCATGTCAAATAGTTGTCAATTATTTTTATTACAATTTTCCCTTTGTACGTAAGTGTGTGTTTGTGTGTGTGCGTGGGTGTTTCTTGACTATGCCTTCTTGGCTTACTTTCCTTCGTTTCGTTTCTTTTTTTTTTTCTTTTTGTCACGGTACCGCCTTCTGGGCACTGACTGCTACTTCTTATGCCTACTTTAGTTGTTTGTTGTTTTCATTTCATTTTCATTTTTTAACGCATTTATTATTTCGAGACGCGTCTTTTGTTGATTGCCAGTATGCCGAAAGGACGAAGGACGCGTTGACTTCAAGTGTAGGCTTAATTGGCATTCATCTGCGTATGTGAGCCAGTCTACACTTGTATATATTTTATAATTTTTCCATTTCTCACAGCAACAAAAGCCATACACACACACACACACACGCATACACATACTTACCCATTTACATTTATATATATATTTTTATATATATATATTTATATATGTATATATGTATATTTCCTGTGCTGTGCCACTTTTTTATGCTTTCATGCGCATTCTGAGCACTTTTCCTGTCATTCGCGTAATTGTATGGGTGAAACTGTCTGTGTATGTGTCTGTGTCTGTGTGTGTGCCATTTGATGGAGCTGAGCAAGCTTAGCCAGCTGAGTTGAGCATCTACAGAAAAAAAAAAACCAAGCGTTACCTTTTCACTTTCATTTTTCTTTCGCAATGTTTTCCGTGTGTGTCTGTGTGTGTGTGTGCTTGTGTGTGAATCGTCAGAGTTAACAACAAAAATTCAAATCCAGCGGAAGTAATTTGACGCACATGCGGGGGGTCTCCTTCTCTACCATCTTCCCTTTAACACCCATCCATACCACCTATCACCATTCATCATTTCAAGAGTGTGAGACAGAGCAAGTCAATTATGTGCATGCGTGTGTGAATAAGAATACAAATGTGAATATACATATACAGATAGATAGAGACATGTGTGTGTGTGTGTGTGTGTGCGTATTTATATGTAAATAAATATGCCTTGTTGAAACTTTCACGTTTCATTCCTCAATCAGATTTTCATTTTATTTGCCTCAATTAAATATTTAAGCTAATTAGCTGCGCCGATGATTGATGTTGGCCTTGGCGTAGGCATTGGCATTGGCGCTGGCGTTCAAATGTTAAGTTAATGTTATGCCATCTTACATGTTTATATTTATGCTGTCTGAACAATTAACTAAGAGCATACGAGAAGGAAGTAACATAGACACTACCACCCACCAATTGATCCAATTTGAGACAGAGAGGGAGAGTTCAATTGGCTCCTTTCACAGCACAAACAATGAACGACAAGTGCCAAGTGACAAGTGTCAATTTCTAAATGGGAATTGATTGGTCTGGGCTAAATGATTGCCATATCCACTTCAAATGATCAAAATGAGCAAAATTCATTGATATTTCAGTAAAAAGAATCTTTGATTTACCTTTTCATGTACACACACACACACAAATAATTATATATATATATATCTTAATTACTCGATAGGAAAAAAAGTCATTAAACAATCAAAGAAATTCATGTTAAAGGAATCATTGTCTTTTTCTTTCTCTCTTTTCCTTATTACTTAATTTGTATTCGATCAATTCAAATCTTAACAAACTTTAATTCAAAGTTAAACTCACAAGAATCTTAGCCTATTCATAATCTAAACGAATCAATCGGCTTTAAACAAAAACTTCAAGTCCAATTGCCAAAGCAATTTGCATTGTCCAACAATATTCAGGGCTAATTTGTGTTAATTTTGTGTAAATCTTCCGGCTGTTGGGTAATCAATTGTGCATCCTGCCGGATGTCTTTAGGCAAATGCATTAACTGGGAACCCTTGGCGTATGCGTAATATGGAGCATTGGAACAGAACATAATATAATGGTATGGTATGGTATGGAATGGAACAAAATTAAATGCCAGCGAACTGCCAACATTTGGCCATTAATTTTCATTGCCGTCGCCATTAAAACACAGTTTAATTTTTCAAACCTGGCAACGCTAAGCGGCACTGGCAGTGGCAGTGGCAACGGCAACGGCAACGGCAACGCCTGAGGGCGACGTCGAAAAATTTCTGACATTGAAAAATTGTTGTTCGACCCAAGAAGGAGACATTGCAATTTAAAGTAGAATGAGAAGCAGGTGAAACAGGAATCTTGAGTCCTGGAGTCCTGAAGTCCCGAAGTCGCAGAGTCGATAACAAAACTTGAGTTGCAAATTTATCTGCCTCACTGATTGCACGAGTTGGCTTTTGTCTGGATTCGATTTGGTGGCCACTGTCATTGCCTCTGGTTGTTGGTTTAGCCGATGGTGTTGATGGCATTGCTTGGTTGTTTGTCTCTGTGCAGCTTTAATGAATTCACGTCCGCATTTTGGAGGGGTAATTGAGGGTATAACCACACTTCTAACTTCTATTCCTTTACCGATGCTCCTTCTGTGATTCCGATTACGTTTTCGTTTCCAGGTGAGCACCGTTTTGAGCTGATTAAATTGTAATCGATTGGACTTGGGTCATTGATTTAACTGCCTAAAGCGGACATTATATATGGTCAGAGTTATCTGTGTCAAATTTGAATTGGTTTACTGCATCTTAAATACAATAGAATTTGATTACCAATTGATGGATTTATTAACTGATTTGTTAGATAGAATAATAGATGCTTCTTAGCAAACTTACAATCAATATATCTACATGTATTTATATGGGAATATAATTGATCCACTTATAGGGTTACATATTCCTATTTGATGTCTCATGAAACTTAAATCGGATCAATATATTGATATATATATATATATATATTGTTTGTTGTACCTGTACGCCAAATTAGACTAAGTCAAGGGCTTATGTTCACATATTTGCTATTTAAGTTGTAGCTTACTTTTTTTTGGCCCTTTGGCTCTTAAAGGCCCTTAACGCTGACAATGCCAATAACCAGGCGAACAAACTAAAATCTTTTACCTGGGCCAAAAAGCTTTCCCTTGGCAGAACTCTGATTATTTAAGCAATCACTTGGCATAATCAGCTTTCGCACACAGATGTGGTACGTTAGCAATAAAGTGCCCTGATGCAGCACTTGGGACCAGAGATCAGGACACTCTCTCACACACACACACACACACACACACCAACATATATATATATATGTTTGTACCTATATATAGGCGGTTGAATCAGAAGAGCAATAGCTTTAAGCTAAAATGCCGCATATTGGTCGGTTGATTCCTGGTGCGGCGGCCACCAAGCAAAAACCATCAAAAAAATCGAAAAACCGAAAAGTGCATTAAAAATTCAACGCCTCTGCGAGTGATTTTTCACTTTAGCCGCCAGCCTAGGAACGAGAAAGAGAGATGGGGAGGAAGAGAAAGAGTAAGAGAGAGAGAGAGAGAGAGAGAGAGAGACGAGAGGAACGATAATGCCTTCTGACTTCGTTTATTGCATCATGTATCATGTAGGAGACAGGAAGCTAGGACCTCATGCGGCCATGTGACTGTGTGAGTGTTTATATGTGTGTTATTGTGTGCGTGTGTGTGTGTGCTTTCATTTCCCAAACGTTCACTTTATTTTTTGGGGTTTTGGCTTAATAATTTTATTGCTTTTGGTTACGCTTTATGCTTGGCTAAAGCAAGAAAAGCCGAACCTTTGCACTCTCTCTCTCTCACTCCCTCCCTCCGTCTCTCTTACTCTGCCTCCTTTCTACTATATGCATTTGTGTGTCTGTGTCTCTGTGTGAATTCGTCCTGTAATTGCATTAAGGCATTCGCTGGCGGCAAAGCAAAAACAGTTTTTCATCCTTTTTTTTTTTTGTTCTTTGCTTGTTGGTTTTGTTTTTTGTTTAATTGAATTTTATGCTCACCTCTTTATCCTTTCTCTTGATGCATATTTCATCCTGCCTCTTCTTGGTCTTCTTATTTACATATTCGACCTGCCAGCCAGCGTTGCCCTTCCACCTACTCCGGTTTACTCCCTTACACACATATATAAATCAGGTTTCATATGACCTATCTCCCTCTCTCTCCCTCTTTCTTGCTCCTGCTGTCTCTTTCATGCTTTCTCTTCGCTGTATGAATCTCTGTTCGCTTTCAGTTCTTGTCCCTAGTGATATATGACCTTTATTATGGGCCATAAATATTTTGTAGAGCTTCGGTTCGACGAAAGGCCCACTTCTCTCTCTTCCTCTTTCTCTTTTTCTACCTCTTCTTCTTCGTTTTGTTTTACTTGATTTTTTTTTTATTATTAACGTGTACGCACAACGCATGAGGACCAATTTCCCCACAGTGACTTTCGCAATTGATAAAATGAATGAAATCGTCAGAGAGAGAGAGAGAGAAACAGAGAGGGAAACAGAATCACGGCCGCAATTTTCACCCAAAATTGCTTTATTTTTATTGCGAAAGTAAGAAAAAAAAAATGCTGACAAAATGACATGTTTATTCATGAGCATTTCCATTTCGTACAGTTTACCTGAGCCAAAAAAAAAAAGGGTTTGATTGATTTAAAGCATTCGAATGTTGCCAAAATGAATTGCCGGCAAATCAGAGACCATCAATAACCTTTAAACAAAAAGGGCGCCATTCAAATCTGTCAGTTCTCACATTTTACAGTACAATAAGTTAAAGATATATATATATATAGATAGATAGATATATAGACTCTCTCTCTCTCTCTCTGTATATAAAAAAGTTTACTGGTTAGGATCTAGAGGTTGGCTGGTATAATAACTTGTTCAATCGAATACTGTATAAATATTTATATAGAAAACATAAAATAAGACCGCCCACTGGTTGTCATTCAATTTGTTTGAGTGTGTATATATGTATGTGTATATAGACTTTTTGTACTTGCTGTGTAATTAAAATACAGTCGAAAAGAGGCAAGCAAATCAAAAACTAAATCAGTGAGTTTACCCTGGCCACGGCTGTTGATTTTGTATAAAATTTGTAAATTGAAGCAGCTATGTTATAATATAATAGAGGGGAATGGGGTGGAGTGAGGTGGGGTGGGTTTGGGTGTAGAGGTAGACATTGAGTTGGATATTCTGTTGCGGTGATGTCTCATGCAAATGCCTGCCCCTAATTTATGCTGCGGCTCAGTTACAAAAAATGTACAAAATTTACATGAGGCAGCAGCTGCTTGACCTACTCTCACTTACGAGAACAAAAGCCCCCTTTACCGCCCCCCATACCTGCCTTCTTCTCGGCTTTTGATGGTCCATGGTCCATGACCATCGTCCATCCGGAATCACTTAAGTCCAAGCTATATGCATGAGCAATGGTAACATTTGGTTAAGCTAAGGATCAAACTTCATATTCATAACATACATACCCAACAACATGCACAACAATTTTTTCAATCTTCAGCTTTGGGCTTAAAAGAATTCACAAAAACAAAAAAAAAAAAACAAGGAAACAAAAAAAAAATGAAACAAGTACAAAAACTAACAAAATTTGCCATGTAAAAGCGTTAACAAAAAGAACAGAAAACGAAAAATGAAATTGGAACAAGGGTAGGCAGTGTCTGACAGGGAAAAGAACTAAGCAGAACAGTGGAAAATGGTATGGAGAAGGGGAAGGGGGGAAGAGATTGGGCAGGACAGGCAGTAAGGCTACTTAGTGGCCAGCCCTATGGCAAGCATTTGACATAATCGTTGATAAGGGATTGCGGATTGAGAAAGAGAATTGTTGCCCCATGTTGCCCGATACCATGTCATTTTCACAGACAATGGCAACCATGAAAAGCCATGAAAACACATGAAGTGACACAAATGGAAACGAATGCTTAAATACCCTACCAAAATGTTTAGGATAGAATGGATATATATAGTGGTTATAGAGATTCGATTCTAGATTTAGTTCTCTTCAGTTTCCATTTATCTCATTGCATTCCAATGAAGTGTTCCATTCCGTTGGACCTCTAGCGATCTAAATTAATTTCAATCAATCCATTCATTTCAAATTAGTTTCCAAATGTTTTAATATCAATCCATTTTATTGCACATTGTCCATTCCATTCCATTTCATTCCTCTTCTGTTTTTGTTGTCTTTATTGTATTTCAATTCGAGTTTAAATCCAATTACCATTCCATTGCATCACATTCTTGAATGAAAAAGTTTTAAATAAAATTCTCTTTTGATTTTCTTTTTATGCTTTTCTTATTTAAAGAAGAAGAAGAAATTCAAAATAAATCGATTTCCTCAAGTTGGACAATATTTTTTGAGAGTTAGCGGGGAAGTGGACACGTGCTTTCTTAATTATGTTGGATGGCAATAACAACAAAAAGATAAAGTAAAATTTAGAAAAACTTTTTTACTTTATATGTATGTACTTTGGATGTTATTTGTTGATTCTGGATTTTTTTTTCTTTCTGCTTGCTTTTGTTGATTTTGGTTTTTTTTTTTTTTTTTTTTTTTTGCTGATTGCAACATGACGATAAGTTTTTGATAAATTTTTGCGATGTGCGATGTAAGGTTGCTCTGAAGGAGCGTTTGACAAGTGGCTACCATTTTTTAATGTCACTTTTTTTGTGGCCACCAAAGCCCTGGAGGAAGGCATGGTGTAGTAGGATAGCGAGTGTTTTTACTGCTCAATGGAGCGTATATTTTGAAATTGAAATCATAAGAGGCAGGCAGTCAGCCCAATGGCAGTGGAGTAAGTGGTGGCTGAAAAGGACGAAAAGCAGTTGCTGTTTATCTCCCACGTTGCTGACTGTCAGTGGATGCTTGCTTCATTGAGTTTTATGGAAAAAACGCGGCCTGATATTGTTGTATATAAAACTCTGCCACTTTTACTCTATGGCAGTATCCCTCTGTCTCTTTCCCTCTCTCTCTCTCTTTCTCTCTATCTGTATGTCTGTCTTTTCGCTGTCACTTGATGGCAATCAGGGGCCAGCAGAAAAACTCATAAAACACAGCCCAGAAGCCGCCGGGACCAGAATTTAAGCCGTTTAAGCGCTCCGCACAAAGTGTTAAGTCTTTTACTTTGTTTGCATCTCATCTTCCCTCTTTACTTACCTACATACCTCCCTCCATACATCATTCTCTTCCTTTCTCTGTCTTTCTCTCTCTCTCTCTATCTCTCCCTCTCTGTAAGGATATTTGAATGCTTTATAATTACATTTTATGTGCCAACAGGTGCAAACTTCATCTTTCCATCGCTCCATCTACCTTTTGCTTATTTAGTTTTATTGAATGGTTTCCTTCCCCCTCTCTTTCTCTCTCTCTTTCTTTAATTTCTCTTTCATGGAGTTTGAGTTTTATGCTCCTGTGTCCCTTTTATCCTTTTCATAAAACAAACACTGTGACTAGCTGAACCAAAAGCTGTAAAAATTACTTTGCAAGTCAATTGTCGACTTGAAAATACTCTGTAAATGAGCTTGATTCGTCGTAATTAAATTAAATGGTAATTTATTTCATCAACGTTAGGTTTAAATATTAAACAAACTCATTTAGCATACATACTAAAAGGGATTAAATACTTAAGATAATATTTAAAAGCTTTTCTCTTCTCTCTTTCTCTCTCTCTGTATTCACATCTTATTTAATATTCACTAACACTGGCGTCTTTTTAAATAAACCGTACGATTAAGAAATTACCTAACACTACTACTGTGTTAACATAACAGTTGCGCTAGTGTTAACATAACAGTTGACCTACTGTTAATGTTTGGATGAAAGAACATCTCAATAGCTATAGCCCACGCATTTTCAATATTATAGCAAGATATTCTTTCACCTAGATCTAAACTTATATAGGATCGATTGTAGAGATGAGAATGTCTATTGATCTTACCTAGCGCTTAGCGTATTTAAGTCACAAAAAGAATCAGAAGACTTAGCTAAAATCAGCCATATCGAAATTTATATAATCTTGGAAATTATCCATTTGGCAATTTAGTATAACAAGCTAAAGGTAGTTTAGTCCCCTTCAATCTGTCATTCAATTTCCAATTTCAATTAGATTCTGGTAACAAAACTTAACAGAGAAATTTAAACAGCTATAACATATTTGTTTTGAACATAAGTAGAGTCTTTTAAAGTTGGATTCTTCTAATGTCCTGATGTACTCTCTCTGGAAGAGTATTTTAAGGCATTTGTATTACATTCTTCGTTTTCATTTCATTTTCATTTGATGATTTGAATTATCTGATTAAAGTCGATTGATTGTTTATTTATCCTGTGTTTGGATGGTGATGAAATGTTGACTCTCTCTTTCTCTCATTCTCACTGTCTCTGTCATTGACAACAATTTTCCTTTAATTAGCTAATCCGATATGATTTCAATCAATCATCGGATGTAATGTTACTTTGAATCATATCAACTCGAAACAAATCAAATCATATCAAATCAAAAGAAAGTTAAGTGAACTTTTACCCAGACTTTTCTATCTTTTACCCTTGGATTTAACTTGACTGCATCCTTTTTGGAGAGCGAGAGAGAGAGAGAGGGAATTGAGAAAGGATGGGGTTTCCGCATCCTTTGCTTGATTTTTCCCCAAGACGATTATTTATGGTATATTGGGGTCGAAAAAGTTTTTTGGATTAAATTGCAAATTCTCCTTCTATTTGCATGTGTGCGTGTGTGTGTGTTTGTGTGTGTGTGCGTGCGCGTGTTTATACGTCTGTGTATGTGTGCGTGTGCAAGAGCAAGTGTTTGCTTTTGCAATATTAATTTGAATGGTAATATGAACATCCTTGCCTTGAGAGTGAAGAGTGCGTAAGAGTGGGAGAGAGAGAGGGAGGGAAAGAGAGAGGTTGAGAGAGGGAGGGAAAGAGAGAGGTTGAGAGAGCTGGTTTGTAATTATCACATTTAGCAAATTGCAAGGCAAGTTTAACCACAAAATGTGTGAAATTCCAAACTCAAGTGGATAAACTAAATAGTTGCCCTTCCTTCCTCCTTTGTATGTGTTTATATGTATGTTTATATATGTGTGTGTGTATGTATATATATGTATGTATATATATGTAAACAACCATCTCCCTTATATTCCCTACATTTTATGTTGTACCCCAACAATGTGTAATTAAATATTCCTGCTGAGGTGACCCACAACAAATTAAACGTTGTTACCAGCAACGATTTTCCCCATAACAATTTTCCATACGGGAAATGGAATTTTCGATAATGAACTTAAGAATAACACTAATAATCTAATAGATGGATAACAAATTATAAATTTACATACAGATATCAATGGCAACCGTTATCCTGATTTTGTTTCATTCACAGAACAAATTAAGCAAAAGAAAATGCATTTCGATATTTTCTCTTTTTCATTGTCATAGAATTTTCCCCTTTTTAAGGGAAGGATAATGTTAAATTGGTATAAGGCTTACCACATATTTCGAGTTCCAATTAAGGCAAACATTGTCCTTTCGTCCTGTCTATGTAAGCGCTTCTATTGTGCCATTGTTGTTGCTGTTGTGTAGCTGCATTGCTTTTAGCCTTTTGCTTTTGCATTGTCCTTGGCATTGAAGGTTGTTTTTATTACAATTATAATTTGTATATTATTCCTTTTTTTTCTCCTTTGGAAAACTAAACAAAAAGCTTACCTAACAAAATGAAATTAAATTAAATTATTTTGCTAATCGATTGAGTTTTTATCAATGCATTTATAAAGGACAATTGATAATGGAAATTTAACATATAATTTAACCTCACAGTGGGTGCAAATATACATATCATTCAGAGTGTATACATAGACAGAGAGAAAGATTGGCTATAATTTTTTCCTTTTATTTCTTTCAACTAATTCTATTAATATTCTATTGAAAGTTCTATTCAATTGTTGATTGCTCCAGGATCATAAAAATTAGTTTTTCTTTTCAAAATAATTTTTCTTATTTAAGACAAAGAATTTCTAAAACGATTTCTAACTGCGATGGTTGTAAACATTCCTAACAGTGCCTTGAAAAAGTTTACTGTGAATTTTGTTGGTTAAATAATTTCCCCTCCCCCCTCTCTCTCTGAAAAGTAAATTAAATTTACTCTTTCGCCTTTTGAAATAGAAAATTTATTTCATTTTCTGTTGAATATTTATTTTCATTGAAAATTAAACTGAAAATTTTAAATGTCTTTTTTTCTTCAGGCGACAACCAACAACAACAACAGTAATAACAACTACAACGAGGACACACAACAGGAGGGCAAAAGGAGCAAAAGCAGCAACAATAAAAGGAACAACAACAACAACAAAAGAAACAACTAAACGCTACTTGTAACTAAAGTGACATGAGGCCTTAACAACAATAACAACAACTACAACAAGAACAACAACCAGAACACCAACAATACCAAGATAGCAATAACAACAACAAGAACAAACCGTAGAGCACTAAAAACTGAAATTACAAACAATTAAAAAGCAAGCACCACAGGAAGGATCCTACACCTACTCCACACTCCAAATTGCAGATAGCAGCAAGATAGGCAAAAAAAAAATAAAAAAAAAAATAGGAAGAAAAGCTTGACAGAAAACGCACACAGAAAACACCAAAAACAGACATAACCCGAAGGCAGCAAAAACAACAACAACAAGAACAAAACATTTATGACCAACTAAAACTGAACTGAACAACAGTTGAAGCGGCCAACGACGCGTCAAACGACGCAACGACACAGCAAAGGCAAATTTTACTCCTTCTTCTATATAAACAACCGAGCAAGCAACCAACTAACCAAGCAACCATCCAGCTGTGTTCCCTTTGTGTCTGTCTGTCTGTGTGTGTGTGTGTGTGTGTGTGTGTGTGCCACAGCATCACAATAGCCTGTGACACAGGACTAAAGGAACAAACAAAAGGCGGCAATAAAAAGCGATTCGCATTGTTTGCATTCACATTCGCTTGTACGCTGTTATTCGTCCTTTCGTCCGCTAGTTTGTCCACTCATCGGTTACGTGTTTAGTGGGTGGGGGGGTTGGTGGGCGGGCGGAGGGGGGTGCAAAAATATTAGTGCGTCTGCCTTCGGCAGGATATTCGCCTTTGCCCATTCAATTACGCTCATTTGAAAACAAACTGAATCGAGATATTTCACAAATACAGTCAACTGGCCACGCCCACGGCAACGGCCACGCCCATAGGTAAATAGGCGTGGATCCGTATCCGTAAACAGGCGGCAGTAAAATAGAGTTAATGTCACAATGAAACTGAGCGTGAGCGCATATCGGGCGCATGCATCCGCACACAAAAAGATCCTTTCGAGCGGCTATCATTCGCAGCTCAATTACGGCAGCACTGGAGCCGGTGCATCAGCGGCCACATCATCGGCCACTGTAACTGGCCTATATACGGTAAGTAGATTGATCAATTGGAGTTACTTAAAACGGATGGATTGAAATGATGGAAAACCCAGAAAAATTATAATGTGGAGAACATTTTTTTTTTTTTTGGTTATAAATCTGTTTACCTTTTCACAGCTACTAGAAGATTCGTCTAGACAATTGGTAGCTTAATTATAGCATATTTCCATTTGGTTACAAATACAAAAACTCTTTAAATATATATAATATGGTAGGCGTATTCATTTGATTCATAAGAAATATTGTAAAATGTACATTTAAATGGAGTAAATTGATGTCTTTAAAATTCTTCTTCTGAGTGTATTAGTTTCTATCTCTGTTTCTTTCTCACTGTTAACATTAACATTGATCAATGACAGTGTTGGTTAATATCATATTCGTTCGCTAGTTTGTAATGTTCAGTGTTCGTCAATCTCTTAGTCTGTTCACTTTGACAGCAAAAAGTCTGATCAAACTAAAAAATTTACCAGTTTGGATCGAAATTGCACTACAAAACTTTTCATTCCTCTTTCCTGGAGAAAAAACTTACTTAATTCAGTATTTGTTATTTTTCGTTTAAGATCATCCCAGCTGAAAGATTGTATTGGTATTTAAAAGTGTTAATCGGTGTTTGTTATATCCATTCTGTTGACCAACTTTGGTTGGCTTGAATTTATTAGTTTGTCCTTTTTGAAATGTATTTTTTTACATCGTCATGATATTTGTTTGGTTTGTGACTTGCATTTTGGGGGTTTCCTTATTTTTAATATACCGATTTGTTGGAACCATATTCATATTCATAAAAAAAACTGAGATGATTATGGGCATGCAATTTGTTTGCTTCTCGAATAGAGGCAGGGACGTGATGAAAGTGAAGGAGGAATAAATGGCTGGTTTATGGCTCCAGGAAATTGGGCCGACGTGGTTTTTATGATGCCAAAGGACAGAGACAGGGACATAGACATAGAGGGGGTAGCGGAGACAATCTCATCCGGATTTATCATTGCTTAATCAAATGAATTTTCATTGAGATGTCGTTGTACACTTTTTTGGCGCTCCCCAAAAACTTTTTGGGGTATAAATATTTATGGTATGCCTTGTTGCAGGATCTCTCAAACCGCACAATAAATTCCAATCAAGTTTTGCGGCACATTTAATTGCCATGGAACGTAGTGAAGAGCTTAGGACACCCATGGCAACGATTTGTCCCAACTAATTGGTCGCAATGATAGAGATAGAAATACATTGAATTGGATATATAAATGGAAATGGGGCTATATACATACATATTTACATCTGTATATACACATGTTCATACAAATGTTGTGTGGCTTTAAACTCTGTTCAGGGATTTGCCAGTTTTCGGCAATTAGAGAACCATTGAATCTGTCCCATTGGCAACATTGAAGCCGAGACTAACAACTTTGCCCACAACTTCTGCTGACTCAAGTGACGAAGTGTTGGACTTCAGTTCACTCAGCATTTAGTGCGGTTAAAGGGAATATTGGAACTGAATAAACATACCAATCGATAGTTTGATAGTTGTTGTAACACTTCATTGTCCTTTATTCCTTGCTCTATTCTATCTCTTAATCCAACTTACTGAACTGCTCCACTTACTTGTCATCCATCGGACCAATACTAATTTAAGTTTTAATACCCATTATTCTAATTGAGTTGAAGAGAGAAAATAAATTGATAGATTTCGTACAAAATGGAAGGTAAAAATGGATTTTCATTACAAATTGTATATAAAATTACTTGAATTTTATTTGGTTTATTGCGTCTGTTTTAATTCTCTTTGTTTCAATTCAGGTTCTTTATGTTATTAACAATTTTATTTTGTTTCTGGTGTTGCTTTTTGAATTTTAAACCTTAACAACTTCAATTTTGTTTTTCTTTTTTCTTAATATTCAAAATTTTTAAATCAACTAGTTCGCTCTTAGCTATTTATTTGTTTTATTCCTTGTGTTATGTATCAAATGTCATGTTTCATTTTGCCGTTTCTTTGGCTTGTTCCATTTCTCACACATTCCCTTTGATATACAGACTCAAATGTTTTGGCTTTGGTTTAGAAAAGTCGAAAAAAAAGTATAAAACAGATAAAACTAATAAGAAGGATAACCAACTTAGATGCTTTAGAACATTGGAAAAATCTAAAAAACTTTAACTTTTCAAAATCATGAATTGATATGCTTTTTAAAAGCAAATCCTTCAATTGGCATTAAAATCTATATTCCCAATTTGATTGAGATTAAGCTTTCACTTTTCATTAACATTTCTGCTTAGTTTTATGTTTAAATGTATATTTTTGGTCATAACTTAAAAAGTGAGAGAGCGAGAGGAGGAGAGAAGAATATCCTTAATATGTTTACATGTATTTATTTGGCTTATTGGCCTATTTGCTTGAACACTTCATTACATGTCCTGAGGCAAAAATAAATATGTAATTTTCTCTCATTATTTTCGTGTCCACAGGAAAACAAATTCCTCATCTAATTCTATTGTAAATTGAATCCTGTTTTCCTGTTAATTTAGTGTATGTAAAATGCTTTTCGTGTTCCTTACCTTTTTTGTTATATCTTATATTTTATCTCATCTTAAAGTTTTAATTACTCTTCTGATTTTGGTGACCATTCATTGTGTTTTGTTGTAGTTGAGCTTTTTTATAGACTTTCTGATTGATGTCCTTTCATTGAACTCAAATGGTCATTGTGGTTCTTTAAAAGAAAACAAAATTTTAAATTGGGTTCTCTCAAGCGTTTCGATTATATTTGCCACATCCTTCTTATCGTAGTGTATAATGCTGGTAGCATTTCCTCTCTCTCTCTCTCTCTTTCTCTTTCTCTCGCTCTGTCAGTGTGTGAAATTGACTGCATGAGACTAATGCTAGAGGGGAAATTTGTATAATTCTCTTAAGTGTGAATCATCATAATGATGATGATGATGATGAGAGAGTTGACGATGCTTTAGCTTGCTCACAACACAGACAATTGTATTTGATTGCCTAACTAATTTCAGATGGATACGCACGAGCATGGTAAATTTTCAAAGGATATGGCACGCAAAATGCAGCATGGTGAATGCAATAGCGATACGGATGTCATCAGTCCAACGGGTACCAGCAGTTCCGGTGGTGGTGGCGGTGGTGGCGGAGGCGGCGGTAGCAGTGGTGTACCCAGTGGTGATGGCTACCATAAACGACATCATCATCATCACAAGGCGATGATGGCATTGGCCAATAACGATGATGACAACAACAGTGCTGTGCATTCATCTGATAGCAAGAGTCCTAGTCAGCGGTAAATATAAATAAATAGAAAAAAAAAAACAAAAACGCATTAACACATACATATAAATCGCATACAACATTATACATATACACATAAACATGCAATTCTAAATGTATTGAACGAAAACGAAAAGCAAAAAAGTAAAGAAAGAAAGAGGAAGAAGAAGGAATGAAAAATTATTGAATAATTGAAAATGCCTTGCAAAAGGGATAAGTTGAAATGGCCCCGCGTTCCCCTTTACTCCCGATTGCTTGTTGTGTAAAAATATACTCATACTTATGCATATACCCATACACAAACCCATCCATACATACATAAATACATACATATACCCTCTCTGTGTCTCTCACTGTCTCTGTCTTGCTGTAAGCATAAATGTGTAGCATACTTTGTTGGGCTTTGCCTTGACAGCTTTTCATATTTGATCAATCGCATTTAAAGTTAAAGTAAATAAGCGATATATATTCTATATATATATATATATATATATATATATATTAATCGAAAGTATTTTTTGCAAGTAATTTGATAAACTTAACTGCATTTGCAAATAAAGTCAATGTACAATTTAATTCAATGACAAAAAGTCCAACTTAATTGGCTGCTTTTTTTAAAAACGAAATATTTAATTAGATCAATGTAAACTAACGTTAAGAATCAAAAGTAATTATTGCTTTAACATATTAACCATAATGACATTGACATTGTAATTGAATCAGAGTATTTCACACTCCTTTTGGCATGTGGCAAACCTAATTACAGATGTCAGTATTAAACGAGGCTCTACAATGAGTTATACGAGACTCTCAACGGCAAATGGCTCATTCTGACATGGAAACATAATAGTTTACAGAAAAAAGTAGTAGATGGTTATAAATTATAAACAGAGACTAATTACAGGAACGGTTGCCACAGCCATCAACATGAAACTCACAATTGTTGGAAATGGTTAAATATATTTTACTCGAATGCCAATTGATAGCAAATTGGAATTGATTACCCAAAAAGTAGATTTAGTTTTCAAGTCATCACTCATCTTTTTGATAGCAAAATAATGGCATTTGTAATCTGATTATACTTAAAGTGTAACTAACTAATATGTAGGCCAAGAATCATGAGTTCTATAATTAAACAAATCATAATGAACAGAGTACATAAGTTAATGTAAAAGTTTTTGGCCCCAAACAGCCGCTCCATAGCATCCTTTTGATGTGTGATGTGTCACTTTGCCAGGATAAAAAGGAACAAAAAAGCAAACTTTGCCATAGGTTTTATTTAGTTGTCTTTTAGTTAACTCATTCCTTAGTTTTTATATTAGCTAGCAATGACAAACAGTTGGAGATTTCTATGTCATGAGAGTGAATATATATATATATATATATATATACAGTTGAAGGAGACTAACTCATTTGCCACAAAGTTGTCAACTCTCTGGACTTTTGGTTAAGTGAATTATCTCTCTTAAACCACACACACACACACAGACACATAGACACACAGACAGATAAACAGGCAGACATATCCACAACATTTACACTAAACCCTCTTTCACACTCGAACACAGTTGACTAACAACAACAACAACAACAACAACAACAAAAAGAAAGAGAAAACAAACAAACAAAAAAAAAAGAAAAGAAAACAAAACTTAAGCAAACTTGGTGTTTTTGTGTTTTTGGGAACTTCCTCCTTTTCGTAACAACAAAATTTGATTGAACTTAATTGAAATGAAAAACCAATATACCAAATCATACCAAAAGATCGGCCAACTCATCACAGACCTGTCCAGATCTAAGTAACAGCAGTAATAGTTATTGCACAACAAATTTAAAATATACTGAGAGGGATAGACTTATACTAACACCTGGAGATCAGCAACAGCAGCAACAACAACTGCAGCAACAGCAGCAGCAGCGGGAGACATTGGAGCAACCACGGCAACGTCGCCAGCGTCAAGTGGTGCGTCTTCATCTAAATAGTCCATCTTCGGACTGCAGTGTACAGGTGGCAGGAAATGGCCGATTGCATAGCTCCTCATCCAGTTCCATACAATTGCCAAAGACGAAGACTTTATCATCATTCATTAGTGAACATCCTGATGAGCTTATGATGATTGATAAAATTGATAATGGTAATAGGCACAATGGTCAACAGCAGCAGGAACACCAACAACAACAACAACAGCTCACCAAATGGAAAAGTATTAGGGCCGTAATGGCCTATTACTGTTCACTGCGTCGCATTAAGAGGAATGAATGAAATATTTTACATGAAATAATTGCAATCTAATTATATATATAAATATATATTTCTCTCGTATACTTTTGCATTTTGTGTGTCTGCGTGTGTGTGCGTGTGTGTGTCCTCCTCTGGGCGTGTATTTATCTGCGTGTGTGTGTGTGTGTGTGTGTGAAAATCAATCCCAAAATAAAACCAAAAAAAAAAAATATTAACTAACTCTAGAACTCTATTGCTCTTGCCATATATAAATCCCATCTCCCATCTGATCTAACATCTAATATATATCTCTAACTAACCTTCTAACTAACTAATCACTAATTCATCCATTTAATTAATAAACCATTTCATTCCAAAAAAAAAACCCTTCCAATCAATCAGTTTTGTAGTGTATGATCCTGTGTGTAAAACAACTTACTTACTAAATCGTTTTGATGTGTAAGCGAATGCAGACCTTTCTCTCTCTCTGTATCTCTCTCTCTCTCTCTCTCTCTGTCTCTATAACTCTCAATGTCTTTTCTCATTTTGTTTTTCTCTCTCTCTCTCTCTCTCTCTTTCTCTCACTCCAATCTTAATTCTGCTCAACTTAAGCTCAAATTTCTAAGCATATCAGTAAAGAAAGAAGAAAAACTCTTTGCTCGTTCGCTTTGCCATTCTCTACATGACATACATACATACATACATACATACATACATACACACATATATATAGATAAACCTATGTATATATATACATATATCTCACTTTTGCCATAACTTTTTCGCTTTTATGGCCGACCCCGTGTGTATGTGCATTAGTGTATGTGTATGTGTGTGTGTGTGTGCGGTTACTTTGTTATGAAATAAGTTTTTTATGATGGCTCAAAGTGAATGATGTTTGACAAGGGGAAACAGTGGAGATATCCAACTTTTAGAAAGACTAACAGACACTTTCAGGTATCACAAGTAAAACAAAAAAAAAAAAAAATTATACTTGATTTCAGTTCACATTAGTTACCTCTACTTATAGAAAGAAAGAACTTAAATGAAGCACACAATTATTGCAATTTAATAAACAAAAACAACTATTTGAAAAGACTTTAAAAGTCATGTCTTAAGAAAAGGATCCTATGATCCTAAGCATCTCAAATTGATCTCATGTTACAGAGAGAATTCTTAGTCTAATGAGATATCTCAATTTGCTATAAATTTCGATTCATTGTTCAGAATTCTTTCATTGATAATTGAATCGTGATTAATCTTTGAATGACTTTAACTTGCTTGACTTCAATTAACATTTAGTTAATTGTACTAATTGCCTTAACTATCTTAGTTAGTCTAGTCTTCCTTTTCCATTTGAATGCAACCAAAAAATAAGATTTGTCTGATGTTACAGTGGATTTAAATACAATTAGAATCAGTTGTTTCAATTTGATCCACTGTTTTATATATGTTTTTGGTATTCTATATTTGTTGGGTAATCATGAGGTCAGGGCTAGAAATATATATATATATATATATATACGTCTTTACCCCCTTTCCTTGCCTTTTATCATGGAAAACTTTTGTCCTAGTTTTTAGTTCATTTTTGGCTAGGGTAACTTACAAAAGTTTTTCGGCCAGAGCTAAACAAGTTGCTGCCAAGTAGGGGCTAAAAGTGCCAGAGCAAACACGCATACACACACACACACACACAAATACATCCTTATATATATATATATATACATACTGGTACACTTAAATAGACATACACTAGCTTCTATAAGATGTGAAGCTGGGGGAAAACAATCTCAGCAAACAGCAAAAGTTAAAGTGGCTTTTGTCTATGTGTTTGTGTGTGTGTGTGTGTGTGTGTGCGAGTGTGTGTTTGTAAGTAAAGAGACAATCGATATGTTTAAGCTGGCTGCTGCAATGTAGGCGAACTTCTCTTCATACACACACACACACGCACACACTAACACACAAAGAGACACCCATGTGTACACTGCCAAACAAGTGATTAGAATACCTTTTGTTGAATTATTTTGTTAAAAATTGTTTAAAAAAAAACAGTTAGTAATATATTCTTTTTGCTTTAAAGTTTTCTATAAGAAAGATTCAACTTTCTTGGAAAATTAATTTTAAATCAATTGCTCAAGTAATTTTGAAAATATTTCAATTCAAAATGATTCTACTAAAGGTGTTTTAATCGCTTGTCCCGAAGTGTATATACATATGTATATGGACAGCAAAATGCGCCTATGCATATGCTACAATACTTTTGCTTTTGCTTTGGTTTTGGTTTTGGCATTGTGCATGCAAAATGAGACAAAATCTTGTCCTAGCTCCAAACCGACCCGGCCCATCCCGTCCCGTCCCGTTACGTTCCGAAACAATGTCGCTGCCATCGCCCCTTTTCGTTGACTGACAACTTACAAAGAATTTGAATTTAGAAAATTGCAAATTTATGTAGAAACCCAAGCAAACACACAAATACAAATACAAACACAAACACACACACACACACACACACACACTAAATATACATACACATAGAAAGAGAGATATGATAGAACTTGTAGGCGAGAAAAAATTTATGCAGCATTCGTTGGCAACTTTTTGTTGTTAGCAGCCAAAAGAGCATGCCAGGCGCCTGCATATGCATATTCAGTTATATACACCGATATCTCCATACATATACATATATATATATATGTATATACAATGTAGATTGCTCAGCCTTCTACTCCTTTCTGTTCACTGTTCACTATTCACTGTTGGCCTTTAGTGGCTTCTCTTGATTCTTGTCTCAGTTTCTCTCTTTGGTGAGGTAACTAATTCAGTTACAAGTTGCCCCATTTGATTCCCAATCAAATTCATTGTTCAATATCAAAGTTCTATTCTTTTTTTTTTTGTGTCGTCATCGTTGTCGCATTGCCAATTGTATTTTGATTTAGTGCTACTTGAGATTCCAGCCGCATAAAGAAAATACAAAGATAGAGAGAAAGAGAGAGAGCGAGAGAGAGAAGTAGAGAGAGATGTATAGAGACTAAGAAAATTGACATTTGCTGCAGTAGAAAAAAAAAACTAAAATGTCAGACCAACTTTGACCATGTCAAAGATTGTATACCCTTGCAAATTTACCATTTGATAATTTAGGGTAAAAAGCCTAAACCCCAGCTATATGATATAGGTAACCGATTCTGATCAATTTTGGTATCTATACGATATTGGTAGATGCTTAATTTGGTGAAAGCCAAGAAAATTAATGATAAAAAACTCCATTTTTGACCGAACATTCGTATGGTAGCTATAAGATATAGTCACACGATCCGGTCTATTTCGATATATGTACAGCGTACAGTTAATAGCAGAGTGTGTACAAAGTTTTATAGCATTTACTTAAAAACTGAGGGAATAGTTGGCATTGATACAGACAGATGGATAAATGGACAGATGGGCATGGCTTTTGAAGAAGCTTCTGACCAAAATTGATTTAACCTCTTTGCTAGAGTGTACAAATTTAAAATCTTCTGTTTCTTTTTGGAATTCTATTGATGGCTCAAACTCTCAATGGTGACCAAGTTTGAGATGGCCTGAACTAATAAGCTGAAACTAACTAGAACTAAAAAACAAGTTAGAAGGAATAGAATTTAAACTTTATGGAAACCATTTACTACAATTCGATTAAAAGGATTTAATATTTAAACAGAAAACTAATTGATAGATTATCTTATGCCAAGGCAATCTTATAGATACACTTTTCTATATATAATCTTTTATATATATATATGTATATATATAAATTTGAGATTTTATTCTCTGCTCTGTCAATTCAAATTAAAAATGACCTCTTTTCAGTGTCTATTAATAAAATTGCATTAAAATAATTCAAATATTCTTGGTTTAAAAGGCTTTAATAGCAAAAGTTGGCCTTTTAAACACACCAACACACACACACACACACACACACACACACATACATACCTGAATGAATATGAATATTTTTACAGAATATTTAAATATTTATTGTAATTTAAAATATTCATTAAAATTAAATATTAGCACACGCCCCCAACTTCCGCCTACCATTTCTCTGGCAACTGTTTTTTTTTTTTTTTGCTTTGGCTAGTAACTGGGCTAATGACTGGTTGGCCAGAGTTGGTTCCTTTTGTTTGTTCAAGTGGCTTGTTGTAATTTAACCATTTTTTTGGTTTTTGTTTTCTTCTTGTTTTTGTTGGTCATGCGGACTGACAGGCAGCAACAATAACAACAACAACAACAGCAACTGGCAAAAGCGTTAATTGAAAATCAGCTTGGTGGCCAAAACCGAACATCGACAGTCATTAAACAATAACAATTTGCCTTGGCCCTGGTCTTGTTCTTGGTTTTGGTTTTGGTCTTGGTCCCATGTCCAATGATTTGTGGTGTAATAAAAAATTCCATTTAACCAAAGAAAAACCCGTTTACATTATATTTTTTTTCCTTTTTTTTTTTTTTTTGGGTGTGTGCGTGTGTGTTAGTTGCTTAACCTTTTGTTTGGAGCACGAACTCTGAGAAATCGAATTGAAGGCAACAAGAAAATGGCAAACAAAACCAAAAACTAACAAGCTCATTTTCAATTTATAATAAATCGAAAGTCCAACACACAACATAAAAGGTAATGTCCTTGTGTCCATGTGTGTGTGCATGTGTGAGTGTGTATCGGTGTGTTTTTGTGTGTGTGTGTGTGCTTGAATGTGTTCTTATCGTGCAGCAAGCCCTTTTTCCGCTTGATATAATTCCGGCTAGCAAGGCCCGCATGTGGCCATAATGCCTCCCTTTGCTCTTGCTCTCTCTCTTTCTCTCTCTCTCTTTCTCTCTCCTGTCCCTAGAGGGGCAAGTCAGCAAAACAACTGAAAAGAAACCTCCGTTAGGAATTGTCTGCGTGAGTGTAAATGAAAGTGTCCCCCCCCCCCTATTCTCTCTCTCTCTCTCTTTCTCTCTCTCTATCTCTCGCTCTCTGTCTGTCTCTGTTGTCTATCTCTCTCACACGTTTTCATCCTGCAACTGTCTCTCTTTACTTACTATACAAAAAAATACTACATAGCATTATTAACAAATGAAAAAATATTGAAAAACCAAAAAACCAAAAAAAAAAAAAAACATTTCAAAACCAAAAAACCGAAATAAATTCAAATACAAAATAGAAAAACGAAAATGAAACTTTCACAACTCGTTTAGGAAATCGCGTATCGGAGATGGAGCTTCAGATCCAGATTCCGATTGGTAAGTTTATTTTTGCGTTTTCTTTTGTGTTTCATTTCGTTTTCAGTTTGGTTTTTTTTTTTTTAATTATTATATTTTCACACACACACACACTCTTACACTATGATACACACTTAAAGAGCTAAGCAAAAATAAATTCATTTTCTTTTGGTTTATTTTTTGCATTTTTTTTTTTATTATTTCTTTTTTTGATTTTGTTTATATATATATATATATTTTATAATGATGTCTGAGATCGGCATGTGAGCGCTTAACAAATATTTTCAATTGCGACAACAACAACAACAGAACAACAACTACAACAACAATTGCAGAATGATAAATTTATTATAGAAATTAAATTAACAAAATAATAATAATAATAAAAACAAAAACAAAAACAAAAACTATGCAAAAATTTCTTTTTAAATTGAAAATTTTCTAGTTAGTAGAGCAAAAGGTTTGGTTGGAAGTGCTGGGAAATGCCTTTGTATAGCTTTAATCCTACCAAAACCTTATCTCTTACCTCACTTACTAGTTAACAAGAAATACCCTGTATAAAGTCTTACACACACACATACACACAAATACACACACACTCACATAGATACAGATGCCTAGTGGCAATTTTTGTTAGCTTTTCATTTGTTCTTTTTGCATTTGCAATTTGCTTTCTTTAGTAGCACAAAATAAATTACCAAAACAGAAAAAGCAAAACAATCAGCTGTAAATATGTAGTGAAACAAAAACAAAAACAAAAACCCAACAAAAATAAAATATATATATAAATTGAAAAACAATTTGTAAAAACAATGGAAAACAAACACTGGCCGTAAATTAAGCAGAAGAATGTCCCTTGTACATATAAACAAAGTTTTAATAAACATTACAAAAACTGTACAAAAGCAAAAACAAAAAAACAATTAAACAATTTTAAATGGCGATTAGTGACTTGAGCAAAAATTCATAGTAAAACTTCAAAGCTACAAAAATAGATTCATTTTCCATGGAAATGAAAACCAAGAAAAACCAAACCCAGTTAAATCCTTAAATCCAATTTCCCTGATTCTCCTGTAGAGATAGTTATACTAACTAAATTTTAGTGTTAACATAAACCTTTAGCTAAACATTTCTTTTAATTAGTAATTCTTTTTGTTGTTTATCTTATTTAATTACTAATTTTGAAATTGATTTGATTTAGAACTATACTTTCTATATGTATGATTCCATATCTTTCAAATGGTCGACTTTAAGATTATATCAAACTGGTTCCATTTCAAAGTAATTCTTAATCTATTATATCAAATATTTATCTACTCTTTGATGGATAAACTGATTCTCTTGGATCCTTAGTAGATTTTAATTTGTGTCCCATAGTTTCCCCTTAACAATTTTCAAGATTAAGTCCCAATTGCTTGGGATACAGTTGACAATCCTTTAAGGACATCAGCGGCTAAGAAGTTAAGTTCAAGCTAACATATACTTCTAATGTTTCAATAATATTCTTTCTATAATATAAACCAATCCAACGGAATCCTTTTTACAATTTCTCTGTGTGTAATCGAATTTCTTTACCCAATATACAAGTATGTAGTGTCCCCTATTTTATCTTCTTCCCTTGTTTTCTCATATTTGTTTTGTTTTGTTCTTCAATTTTGTTCTTTTCTTTGTTTTTTTGTTTTGGGCCAAAAGTTGTTTCAACTTCTGCCTTCAACCTTTTACCATCAGTTTGCTTCTTCGACTACTCTCTTACCACTCAAATAAAATGGAATCTGAGACAAAACTCGAAGCTCGCGCACACTTACACACACACACTCACATACACACACAAAGTAAAAACAAAACTCATTTTCGTCTTTAACTGAAAATCGAAACCCAAAAAAAAAAAAATATATAAAAACAACAAATAAACAAACAAAAAAAAAAAGGAAAAACAAAATGAAAAAGAAACAAAAACTGCTGCTGCTTTTCCAATTCTACCAAAGTCGACGCCGCCTATTTCTTCCGTTAAGCTAAATTTAATTTTCCGCCCACTTGCGCTTTTTTCGATTCAATGTGATTTCTTTATATCTAGCCTACAAAACCTATTCTATATACATACATATATATAAGTATATATCTTTGTGTTTTATGTTATTATTACCTATTATTATTATTATTATTATTATTATGATTATTACTCTTACTATATATTTATCCGATTTAGTTTACTTTTTTTTCAAAACAGTTTCCAATTTTATCAGTAACTGCATTTTAGTCAACATTTATCGATTACTTACACACACACACACACACATATATATATATATATATATATAATATATATATTTATGTAATCAAATAGTTATAAATGTATGTGTATAACTGTATATGTAATAACATCTAACATACTAACAAAATGCTTGAAAGAGATTTCATTTTTTTTTTTTTTTTTTTTTGCATGCCTGCTGTATGCTGCTGCGTGTCTCATCATCATGTTTCATTTCATTTCGTTCCGTATCGTTGCTTTCGTTACGTTATGTTATGTTATGTTAGTGTTCCTATGTACATTATGTGTGTGTGTTTACGTTACGGGTTTTTGAGTTTCCGTTTTAAATGAATATGAACGAATGTTTGTTGCCATACTCCTTTGGCCATACTCTTATTACATATTGTAGTTACTGCTGCCGTAGCTGTATTAGTGTTTGCCGTTGGCCATTGCCGCTCTTTGGTCCCTTCGCCGTTCTTTGTCTATGTATTGTGTAAGTTATTATGTGTCCATAGTTTATACTGTACTAGTAATCAGGCACCGTAACGTAAGCGCACGCTTAGTTGGCCTTAAAGCATGTTTCTTCAATGTACCAACCCCCCACAAAACTATCTCTTTCTCTCTCTTACTCTCCCCCTATCCCCTTACTGTCTCTTATTAACTATCTAACTATCTACTTTAGTTGCTCGCTCTCTATATATATGTATACAATATATATGTATGTACACAGATACAATGTATCTATTACCTATATATATTTGTATCTATTTATGTTTAGATAGTAGTTTTTCTGTTTTAATTGATTATCTATTTTCAATTATTGTATTTCGATTTTTGAGACGTGTTTTATGTTATGCCATTGTTGGTTTTGTAAACCAAAACATTTCATTCAATTCGTACAGGACACGTTCGAATCAACGCTGGATGAAATTACGAACCACGGTACAAATATCATCGGCCATACAGAAGAAACCACCGCTTAAGCGTGAAGATTCATTCCTGAAGCGTTTCTCCACAAGACAGATACCCGAAACACAGGTTAATGTCATTGATAGCACCATAAAAAGGGTTCATTCATCAAAGGATATATATTCATATTCATTTCAGGAAACTGTTGAAGACACGGGTTCAGAAAGTGCCTCTGGTGACGTCGACAAAAGTGTTAAACGTAGTAGACGACGCTATTTACAGAAACGACGCTCCGTAGTTAATCCAGATGAGAATTTTTACTTCTATTGGTTAATGATGTTAACTGTATGTGTTCTATATAATCTATGGACCTTAATTGTGAGGCAGAGCTTTCCTGAACTGCAGGTGAGTTCCGTTCACTTGAGATATTTCAACACTATATATAACATAATGAATGACAATGTCCTGGAGGCTATTCAACAGCAACAGTAATAGCAGCAACAACAACAAAAGGAAACAAACGCCTATTGTTCCCTTTATAGTCCCTTTTTTTTTGTTGTTGGGGTTTTTCGTGTGTCTAACTCTATGCATACATAAATATACATTATATATATATATATATATATGGATACATTGACAGGGTATGAAAGTGAACACTTCTTTCTGGACACCTCATTATTAGGTTTGGAGTTAACTATGTGCGGAAACCTACATACCTTGAACCTTCCCTTTTCACGACCCTTCAAAATAAGAGATGTTAATGGCTTTTGTTCGAAAGCAATTTAAATAATAAAGAAACCTCAACAAATCCTCTTTAATATATATATATATATATAATTTTTAATTAAAAACAATTTACAAAATATATTAATTAACAAAATTTAATTTCGAAATATTGTCCAAGACAAACAATAAAAGTATTTCAAAAGGTTGAAAGAAACTCATGAAAGAGTATTTGTTAGTCGTTGATCTTGTAGTTGGTTAGGGTTCTTCTTTCTTACAGTGTTTCAGTAGCCTTTTATCTTTCTTCTTCCTCCTTTTCTTTTCTTTTTTTTTTTTTTTTTTGTTGCCTTTTTGCCTTGTTGTAATGACTCAATTATAAGACACGCAGGCCGAAACTCAAGTTAACTTAACTCATAAGCAGAAAATGGGGGAAAAAAAATGTTGAAATGGTTTTTGGGCGTTGGGTTTTTTGGGCGTGGGTTATGCCATTTCCACTAGACCTGGGCAAATGTTTGTTTTACGGCCCAGTTAGCTGGTGTTTGTCATCAGATTAGAGTTTGGCTAAGCGTGTTGGCTTTTGTCTCCGTGTTGACCTTTTCATTCACTTTGGTCACTTTTCGCTCTGTTGTCTTCCCCTTCTTGCTTTATTTCTATCTCTGTCTCTCTCTCTCTAAATTGTTACACTTTGCTGCAGGATAAAATAATTGCCCTTGACCTGATACTAAAAATATGAACTAATAAATTACTAATCAACTCAATTGTGTGTGTTACGTTTTCCGTTTTTAACATGGCTAGCAATCTGTGCCTACATTTTGGCTTATCTGCGATTCAATGACAGATGTTGTATTTATCTTAGATATAATAGTTCAATTACGCACAGGATATCTGGAGCAGGGTTTAATGGTAAGTCCATGAAATAAGGAAGGACTCATTAATCCTTACTATAACTTTCCTATAGGTATACGATGATAGGAAACTGGCCTGTCACTATGTGCATTCGCGCGACTTTATCTTCGATATGATAGCACTAATACCATTGGATCTACTTCAATTAAAAATGGGCACACATCCGCTTTTGCGTTTTACCCGCTTTTTTAAAGTGAGTTTTTTTATTTATTTATATATAGTTTATATAGAATATTCAATCTCTCTTTTTTTTCATATAGGTTTATCGATCTGTGAGATTTTATTACATCGTAGAGAGTAGAACAGTTTGGCCAAATTTATGGCGCGTTGTTAATCTAATTCATATCCTGTTAATATTGGCCCATTGGTTTGGCTGTTTCTATTTTTTACTCTCCGAGGCGGAAGGCTTTCAGGTAAGTGTCCCTCTATATACATATATTTATTCGATATATAGGTTGATTCTTAACGATTTGTATTCCAATAGGGCGATTGGGTCTATCCGTATCGACCAGGTGACTATGCAACTTTAACACGCAAGTATCTGGGCAGTTTATATTGGTCCACACTGACCTTGACCACCATTGGGGATCTGCCAACGCCCGAAACGAATGCAGAGTGAGTACAAGAAATTATTTCTACAGTTTAAGCCAAGACCAACAAGACAATAAACTTTAACATCTGCTTCGGGGTGTGGGTGGGGAAACTGTGTTTGTTTTTTTTTTTTTTTTTTTTTTTTTTTTTTTATATTTCAATAGACCAAACTTTTCAGTGGACGGCCCCAGATCAATACCACGACGTGGCATTAAATCACGACTTCTACAGTTTGGCTCTAGCTATGGGTACGGCTAAATGATAAGAAAATCATAAATTCTAAGAAAATCAATATCAAGCAATTTGTTTTGGGGGCTGTCCACTGTTTAGCTGGTTCATCGTGTTCTAGTTCAGTTTTGAATGGTGTCCAAGTTTTTGTCTAAAATGCAAAGATAATTGCAGTAAATTTAAAGTAAAACCAATTGGAGTAAACGGTAGAGCGAGAGGGAGGGAGTGGATGAGAGCTCTCACTTTCTCTCTCTAACTCTCTCTTTCTCTACTCACTCTTGGTGTCAAAGTTTTCGAAAGCGTGCGACAGCCTTCAGCGAATTGTTATTGAATATTTATTTTCTTTATTTTGAAATAGCTGAATAAAAGCTTTCGAAAACTTTGATTTCAATAAAGTTTCAGTTTATCAAATAAAATCTTAGCTTTAATTATCTTTATCTAATTATCATTTCATTATAACCTCAAATTTACTTTAAATTTAAACATTATCCTGATTTTTACTGCTTGATCTAAATTCTAGAATATTCACCTTCAGTTTCTTTCCACTGTTCCACTACATTTTATTATAATCTGAAATTTATTATTAACCTAACTTCTCTATTCAACTGATTTCCACTATTCCATTCCATTTTATTCATTTCTTTAATTTATTTCAACTCTACCAGTTCTTACCTAACTTTTATATTCAACTGATTTCCACTGTTCCATTCGCTAGGTACATTTTTACGATCGTAAGTTATTTGATTGGCGTTTTTATCTTCGCCACAATTGTTGGTCAAGTGGGTAATGTGATAACGAATCGTAATGCAAATCGTTTGGAGTTTGAGCGATTATTGGATGGTGCCAAAACATATATGAGACACCACAAGGTAAGATGTATAGAGGAAACACAGGTAACACACGTAACATGTTTCTTTTTGTATATGCATGCAGGTGCCCGGAGGAATGAAACGTCGTGTGTTGCGATGGTATGATTACAGTTGGTCTCGAGGTCGTATTCAGGGTGGCGGTGATATAAACACTGCCTTGGGTCTGTTGCCTGATAAATTGAAAACCGAATTAGCCTTACACGTTAACCTGAGCGTATTGAAGAAGGTTACCATATTCCAAGAGTGCCAGCCAGAATTTCTACACGATTTGGTGTTGAAAATGAAAGCATATATCTTCACGCCCGGCGATTCGATTTGCCGGAAGGGCGAAGTGGCCCGCGAAATGTTTATTATAGCTGATGGCATACTAGAAGTGTTAAGTGAGACGGGAAAGGTCCTTACCACCATGAAGGCTGGTGATTTTTTTGGTGAAATCGGTATCCTAAATCTGGATGGTCTAAATAAGTGAGTGAACCTCTCCAAATTCCAGTTTCCGTCATTAACTTAATCTTTTTTTTTTGTATGACAGACGCACTGCCGATGTTCGTTCCGTGGGCTACTCGGAACTCTTTTCGCTATCGCGAGAAGATGTTTTAGCTGCTATGAAAGACTACCCGGATGCTCAGGAAATACTACAGACACTCGGACGTAAGCGGCTCATGGAGGTGCGATGCGTTAATAAGAAATATGCCAAGGCCCAGAGCGATAAAGAAAATGCGGCATATGCAGCAGCTCACCCACATGCTCCGCATCCCCATTCACATCAGCATCAGGGTCAAGTGCATCAGAGCGATAGCAGTGAGAACAGTGCCTCCAAGAAGATTGTGGATAAACTGAAGCATGATGTTAAAGGCTTTCGTAATGTGCTAAAGAAATCCAGGCAAGTAACTTAATTGACTTTATTTTGATTAATGGACTTCATGGTATCAATCCATAGAACTTCCCGCAAAAGCGACGAGTCCTTGGAGATGCAACCTTTGCATAATACTTCACCGCGTGGCAGCAAAATAATGTTGAAACGTATGTCACGTGTACGTTCCGACGAAAAAGACAATGCCGACAAGGAGAGTGCCGAGGCCAAGGATGAGCTCCATGACAAAACGCCCAGCCCCATTGGTGCCGGTTTGCCTTTATTGCAACGTCTGCGATTGCTCAAAGAGAAACAGGTAGGCTAGATCATCAATGATCCATCATAAGTATAATCCACTATTCCAACCATTACTCACAATTGTCCAAGCCACCCTGTTCTCTCTTTTTATTCACGTCACCACGTCCACTCATATCACTTCACGCGTTCACCTCACATCATGATAATCCTTACCCAAAGCTTTAAATGGTTTTTACTAAGACAAAACAGACTAAAGCAGTGAATGAATATGAGCTTGACATCAAAAAAAAACTTTATACAAAGAAACACAAACTAATAAATAATAAACACTACCGATTTTTTACACATCTTTCAAATCGTATAATGAACATATATATATATATATAATATAGTCGCTTTCTCAAATTGTTATTCTTATTGCTTTCGTTATCTTTGTAATGCAGTACGTAACAAGTTTTTAGTGCACCTTGAAAAATCACTCCAAAATAATTAACTCACAATTTTAAACCGATTAAACAACAAGACAAAAAGATAAAAATTCTTCGAGCCAGTTTTCCAACAAATCGTACACTTGGAAAAAAAAGGAATGGAAAAGATTTCTTTTTCATTTTCTTTAACCTTTGCGACCGATTTCTCTTTTTTCTCCAAGTGTATCCAATATAAGTGAAATTGAAAAGCAAAACTAGAAATATAAAAAAGTGACGGTGCATCGTTTAGTTGAAGAGAGACACAGAGAAAGATTTAGATGCATTAGCTTCTCCTCCCAATTCTTCACATACGTTCACTGTCACTTTTCTTAGGATATTTTTGTTATTCACTTTGTCCTCGATGATCCAGAGTATCTATCGATGGCCACTTTCTGGTCAATTTTTAAATTGGCTTGTGTTCGAATAAAGTTTTGAAAACTCTCTTTCTCTGGCTTGTAGTTTTCCTGGCAGTAGAACTAACATTTGGTGGCTGCCTGCTTTTCCTTTCTTATTTGTTATTCAAATAAAAAACACAAACAGACTAAAATAGAAACCATTATACATACATACATACATACGAACTCAGTATACTGCATTATACTTTTTATTTATTATTTAATTTAACAAAATCCACCAAAATACCAAAAAGAAACAACAAAGAAAAATGAAACCAAAACAAAAACTTTGTGTTGTTATGTAATTTATCCCCGGCTCCTAAATAGTAGTTTTTGTATGTGTCTTTATGTGTCTTGCACTAGGATCGCGAAGAGCGAGCTGTTAAGTCCACCACACCACAGAAATCTCCACCTCACTCACATGTAACGTGTACGTTATCGCCGCAGGAATCGATACAGGAAGAGCCCGAACGCGAGTTCAACGAAGGCTTTCCGCTAATCCAGCGTCTCCAGCAGTTGAAAATTAAGAATGAGCCTCAGGCGATTGCCGAGCCCGGAGTTGGTGTTATGGTAAAGCTAAAACGAACCTGACTCCCCCTCAATCCTGTTTCCCCCCGCCCTTCCTTTTAAACAGACAAATAGCAAGATATAGGATTATGTTCAATATACTAATATATATATATATAAATTGTGTTTTCCATCCCACCCCAATCTCCACCTTAGGTAAACACTCCAGCGAATATCAGCAGTAAAATTGACTCTCATTTCGGAGCTGGATCGTCGGGAGTTGCCTCTGTAGCCCAGATAAAGCCCATTATGAAGGTATCATTCAAACAGAAGATCCAACAAATGCAGGCTGGCAGTACGGGACATACAAGCTTTAGCTCAAGTTCAAGTACGGCAATTGGAACAGGATCAGCAACTGGAGCTATAGCCAAAAAGGAGCCACCCAAATCGCTGGCTGTGGTGGCCAAACATGCCACAGAAGAAGCCATAGTGCCAATTGCATCCACATCAGGGGCAGCAGCGGAAGCCATTGCCACGGCCGCAGCCCTGAAAAAGGTTATGAAACCGTCGCTTAGACTAGGCGGCACTACTCCGCCATTACAATCCGATACGGATACAGATGGGACACCCATTAAACCCTGGTCTAAGCTTAAACTCGCCACATTGATGTCCTCCAGTTACACTAGTCTCACCAATTGTCAATCGCCCGATGATGGCACGCCTTTGAAGAACTACTCGCTAAGCAACATACCGCAACATGCCATGGAAGTGAGTTCGCGTCCCAGACACCACAGTGCCAGAAGTTCACGTTTGCCCAGGCATCATAATCAGCACCATGGTCACCATCATCACCATCATGGTCATACCTCAAGCTCGAGCAGTACACGAAGCCATCAGCTAAGTACCAGCACTACCGCAGCAACCCGCCCACAGAAACCCGAACAGAAGCTACCGGAGCCAAACAGTAATGAGGCCGCCGGAGAGGGTCGTAAGCTCTATCAGAGTGTCTTTGATCTATCGCCGGAATATTGTGGTTTGCCGTTTGTGAAACGTCTGAAGATCCTTAATGAACGGCAGAAGCTTGTGGAACTAGAGAATGCACTACAAACGCGCAGTTTCAGTCTCGACTGTTCCAAATCGAGCATAAATAGTCAAGTACCCATGAATGAATCGCTATATCGCTGTTACAGCGACACTTCTGGCATCTACTCGCAGTTCGTCAGTACCTATGAATCCAACACGACCACTAACACAAGTTCCACTTCCACCTCAACGTCTGCCTCAGATAGTAATTATCAACGTCAAGCTTTGCAGTATTTACCCTTACCGCTTAGTCCTGAATCTAATGAAACTGTTGAGCGACGCAAACTGAAGAGCATTTTGAAGAAACTTCAGAAGAGCAACCCAAGCAGCAGCAGTGGAGGCGATGCCACTGGCGATATCTCAGAAAATGCACCGAGTGCTTGTGATCCTTCGTCACTGTCTGTGTCCCTGTCCAGGGGCCTGCCCAGGGAGCCGACCTTGGAAGGGTACGTGGCCAGGCACAGTAAGCTCTTGAAGAGTGTAACGTTCCATTCAACTCTTTCTAGCCCGCCTTCAAGTGCCAAATTGGCAGATGATCAAGAGAAGGAGGAGGACGGTCAAGGTCAGTTCGCTGCCTTAACCCCTTCCCCCGCGAACGTGAATGTGAACGCGCGCGCGCACATAAATTCGGTTACGTTAGCAAAGACAGCGGGTCCGGACCCGCCAACAAATTCACCGCAAGAGAGTTTCGCGTCACCAACGGCATTTGGCATGGTAACTTCAAGTGGCGAAGGTGGTGCCAATGCCGCCACATTGTCATCATCGTCGTCGTCCGCTACCGCCACCGCTTCATATGTTGTCGAATCGCAACAAATACTCTCACAGTCCACCACCACATCCACAGATTTGAATTTGAATTTGCAGCTCAGACAGAACACAATGAACGCGTCGTCATCAACGACGACAAGTGTCGCTCAGGTGCCTAAGCTGGAAGGTAAATATTATGTGCTTCAAATTCTATACAGATTCTCTATGACAAATCTTTCAAACACCGAGCAAACAAGACAACAACAGAAACAGCAACAGAGCAGCAACACTTGCCTAACTCCCTGCTATAAACTGTCTTCTATTACCTAACAATTTGCATAACCTTCTCCAATCTATCTGCTACAATTTTCCGCTGTAACTGTACTTTTTTCGGCATTCTATCTCTGTCTTTTGTATCTGCATGTCTTAAAAACAAAAAAAAAAAGAACACAAACATTCTCTCACATACGTTTTTAAGCTCGTCCTTTGCTATGAGATCTGGCTCTTCACCTCAATCACTACTCTTCTCTGACTTTTGCTTAAATTTCTCACAATTGATTCTGAACAATTTTAACAATATTTTTTGCATGCTTGACAAATAATATGAATCGTAGGTTTAAGGATCTGCTTTCTAAAATATTATTTATTTAGATATTTTATTCAAATTAATACAACTAAGAGAACGAAGTGTTCGTTTTTTTTTTTACTATCCTCGTTCTATAACATTTATGTATGACAACACTTCTTCTTTAAGTTACATAAGTAACCTTAAGTATTAATTGGATAAAACCCAGCTGTTTTGAAGTCCTCCAACAAACCAACTGTAAATACGCCTACAACAATGCTTTGTCTAGTGAATAGAATAATAGACTATTTTAGCCTAAGTATCTATTATTGCACATTTAGCTCTAAGGATAATTCTTCCAGCTACATAGACATATACTCCTTCATAGTATTTTGTGCGACTCAAAGCTCGAGTAGGTACAGTCACGCACAAGCACGCGCACGCCTTAAGGGAACGAAACGCACACCCAAAATGGAATGCGATAAACTGAAACACACTGATAAAAAAAAACAACAGCTGCAAGTCCAGCAGCGAAGTGAAACGAAACGCTGTTAAGCCGAGAGCATGTGCAACTAACTAAATTAGCAAACGCTTATTGTAAATACTATTCTCGACCCTTTGTGGTGGAGTTGTGCTTTTATTTTGTTGACGATGAACGCAAGGAATGTATGTAACGTATGTATTACATGTAAATAACCTGTCTGTATTGTAAATAATTTTTAATTTGGGACGGTAAATGCTTACAACAGAATCACAAAAAAACGATAAAAAACAAAAAAAAAAATTATATATATATATAACTAAAACCAGCGATGCCAAAGTATGTAGTGCAAAGAACGTTCGTTCGTAGTGTGTACCTATTAACCACTCACTCACTATGCAAGAAAAAACTACCACAACTTGTGCCTAAATATGCCATCATTATCCTTATTGATAAAACCCAATATGTTGCACTTTTGATTTATTTTAAAGGCTTTCCAGAAGCTCAGGACTATTTTAATCAGATACTGAACGGCATTAATCATGTAATTAAAACGCACATGAACGAAATGCATTCCAAGTTCGAAACACAATTCTCTAGCATGGCCGGTGAGGTGCGTCGTAGGGATGCGATAATAGCCCAGCTACAATTGAAGCTACGCACCATCGAACAGAAGCCATCCGCATCAATATCGTCCACATCAATGATTACACGTCGACAGAAGCGGGAAAAGATGTCACAATTATCGGTGGATGATGATGAACCATGTGAGGAAGAAAACAGTAGTTCTGGTTCCTCAGCAGAGCTGCTATTCATGGTGAGTAGTTGGCAAAACTAGTTACTATAGTAGATTAAATGACATTTTGTTTGATTTCCAGCGAGGCGACTCATTGGATACGGTTTTTACCTCATCACCGCCCATCCAGGGAAGGCGCAGTATATCTCCGAGTCCTGGTTCAAGGCCAAGTCGCTATCATCATGCTGCGTCAGCCAATGCACTAAATTGTCCAAGCAGCTATTACAGTGGGCCTGGCACTCTAGCCACACGTCATGCCCAAAGCCATCCCAGCTTTTACACGCCCCATGGCAATGGCAATGGCAACGGGAATGGTCGGGGAGGCAGTAGCAGTAGGATTGGATACAGGGATTGGAGTGGAGTTGATGAGAGATCTGCAGTGGGACCCACTCGCATGGTGGCTGATGTCACGGGAAATCTGACATGTCTCTCTGACAGTGTCATATTAGACATTGGCGAGAGCTCCAGCTCGAGTTCCTCATCAAGCAAATTGAACATAGCCGAGGAGGACGATGAAGATGACGAAGGTGATGGTCAAACGGAAGCAGACGCCGGCGAGGAGTTAGTTACAAGAAGCCACGGTCCCAATGATTGGGAGGTACAAATGCTAGCAGCCGAAATGGAAAGGCAAGAGAAACGCAAGCGTGGACATTCCCTCTCCCTAACCGGTAATCTGGGTGAGCTAAAGCATTGCAGCACATTTCTGCGAAGGCGTCGCAAATTTAGCGATACTGAAACGGAAATCAGTGAAACGGAATTGGCAAATGAGCAGCTCGGCTTAGCTAGAGGGAGTGCAGGAGCAGGAGGAGGAGTGTCAGGAAGCTCTGGTGCCCTTACTACTGGTGCTTCGGAGGCATCGGGCAGTGGAGAAGCAACTGGAATTCAAAGCGGCAGCCAAAGACCACGGGCATCTAGTCTCGATCAGTTCAATCTGCGCTATGGTATCGGCAGAGGAATCTTTAAAGCAATGAGCATTGATCGAGATAAAGATAAGCTGTGATCCGATCATTCTACAACCGCATCCACATCCGCATCGACATTTTCAACGATAACCCTCCAGCATAACAACTATTAGGCGATTCCAGGCAGTATTGTTATCATGGTACAACAACAACAAAAACAAGAACATAAACTGATATACTCCGATATACATACCAAAGATGTTGATAATGAAAACGGAACGATTGAGAAAGCATATAGAAATATATTCTATATACGCTTAGCTCTTCCAAAAACGAAAAAATGACAAAAACAAAAAACAAACAAAGAAACCACGATGGATTTATATACTATATAGTATATATATATATATAATGTAGATAACTGGAAGAGAAGTAAATATATAGAAAACAAAATCATGATAGGTTTTAGCACTTAAAACAAAGTGCATACATACAAAAAATAGCCAGAGAGTATTCCATTCTATGAATTCATTCTATGATTTTCATTTGATTTCCTTTTTTCAAATTCTTGCTCAATACTCTGGAAATTGAAATACCGAATAGTTTGAATAGTTTCAAACAAAAAGTTAGGTTAATTTTGATTTTTAATTTTAATTGATTTAGTTTTTTTTTTTGGAAGGTTGTATTAATAATGATTATATATATACTTAGATGTTTAAGCAACTCCATAATCTCGTGCCTAGAACGATATTATACGGAAATCTAATTACATTTTATTTAAAAAACGATCGCAATTTGATATCAGTAAATTTATTCTAGCCCAATCTATTTGAAATTATCTCTAGATCGATTAGGTATTATTATACAACGAAATTGTTGATTTTAATAACAATTCATTTACTTAAATTTTAATTTTAAATCTTTTTTGATATTTGTCTCACCTTTTATTTCAGTTTTCTTTATGTTTTAAATTGCATTTTAGAATTAGGTTAGATATTTTGCCTATTAGACATTTGAGATGAATGTTCCATAAACTAAATTTTGCTAGGTGTATGTATGTGTGTGTGTGTGTGCGACCGTGTGTATGTATGAGTGAGTGTGTGTGTGTGCAAGTTGGAAATTCCCACATTAAACCGTCCTACATAACGTCCATGCCATTTGAGCATGTTTGTTTTTGTTTAATAGTATGATTCGGAATTGAAATGGATACCGTTAAATATATAGTTAAATTGTATATATATATATATATATATTATACAAATGTATGTATAAATTGGATGCATATGCCTCACAATGAAAGTTGTTTTAGTTGAAATTGCGGCTAATGGGCTCTCTCTCTCTCTCTCTCTCTTTATCTCTATTTATTTCTCTCTTTCTGTTTTTATTCTTATCTGTTTTCTTTATTTTAAATGAAATGTGTATATACCTCTTATTGTTAGAGACTAAGATGGATATATATATATTTTAAGTATATATACACACACAACAAATATACCTAGAGACAACAACAACAACAACAACCTAGTCTAATGAAAACCGAAAGCTTTAATACTTATATAAAAGAAAACTATTTAAGAAATGTTTTAAATACTAATCAACCAAAAAGAAAAACAAAAATAAAAGTAACCCAAAATGTTGGGAGAAAAAGAGTTATGATATAACTATAAGCAGATAAATATATATGTATATATATGTATATATACATATATGTATAGTATGTCTAGTTGTTAGAACATCCTCCTTATCCTCCTCCTATACAGTAAGGGCCAGAAAACTGCAATTGATGGCTTTGCCTCAATTAAATCATACAAATTCGTTTAAGATGAAAAATGATTGTAATTTTTTTTTTGTTTTTTTCGAATGAATAAAAATGTTTTCTTTGCAGTTTTTTGGCTAATACTGTAATTAATATTAACTAATTAGCACTCTCAATTTAAGTTAAACGAAAGTTTATTCAATACTAAAAACTCCCAAGACACAAAACTCTAACTTTCTCTCTCACACAATCACCCTCTATCTCTCTCTCTCTCTCTCTCTCTAACGTAACCCTAAATAGTTTAGTACAAACTTGGAATATTTGCATGTATTTCAACTAAAAGCTTAAAGCTAATTTATGCAAATGAAATGAAAGATAGAAAGAAAGAAAGAAATCTAACTGTTAAATTGTTCTATGAACTTATTTGAATTGGCTAAAGCTAAACACAAATTTTACTACTACTACTACAACTAAAACTATGCGTAACTAACTAAAGTTTTTACCCCGCCAGCCCCTCACCCATTGTAGTAGTAGATGGGCCATAGTCAGTAGTCCTTAGTCCGAAAAGTAATTCTTCTCCTCTTCCTCCCTCCTCTCACTCTCAAAATACCACCAAGAGTTTTTTTGTAGCGAAAATGTTGAAAATAACTAAACTTACTCTCTTGCATTAAGGCGGCACACGAAACTATTTCAAAAACAAAACAAAAAAAAGAATCTATATATATATAATATATATATATATATAGTATACTATATATACAATATACTATATACTTAGCCATATACTGGGTTGCATTGTACAAAAAGCAAGAACACAAAAAACCAACAACAAACAAACAAAAAAACGTAACGAAACGAAAATTCAAGGAACAATTTCAATGGGTTCAACAAAATGAAAAAAAAAAAAAAACAAAAACAAAATGGGTCACAGCCAGCTAAGCAGTCCAATCTATGTAAATCTTATAAGTATATACCACACAGCACAACACTTGATATAAAATGATATGATATGATATGATATGATATGATATATGATATGATTATGATATGAGGGCCAGAGAGCTCTCCTTTACTAAGCCTAACTATAACTAAGGATTTCAAGTTATGTTTCGTTTCACCATTCCGTTAACTCAGTTTCAAGTTCTTTCGTTTCGTTTTGTATCGATACGCCAGGGACCACAACAAAAACAAATTTTTTTTCTTCTTTTTTTTTAATGATAAACAAAACTAGCAGACTACATATATAAATAAATACTAAATAAATATACTTATTTACCTAATATGAAAAAAAGAAAATATAAAAGAAACAAAAATTGAAACATAAGAAACGAAAACACAAAAAGAGAAACTTACCTGTTCAAATCGAATGGAAATGAGAGTAAATTCCATTATAGCATAGAAACATGAGAATTTCGGTAAACCGAAATTTGATATATCCTTTCAGTATGTAACTTTGCAGAAACTGTACCCCACATGAGTAAAGTTTAAATGGAATATAATGGAATGAAACGCTTTAAAGATGACACATTTTATTCTTTTTTTTTTGGTTCCATCTTATAATCATATTTACTTTAAATTGAAATATATTAAAAAAAGTTGTCCGAAGTTAAGGATATTCGTTACAAACTGCAAGGATATACCATACCTACATATATATATATATATATATATTTAGAAAACGCTCCCACAGTCTTCTAGTTTTTTGTCCCATCTTCCATTCCGATTTCTGTTCTTTTTCTTTTTATATATCTATATATATAAATATTTGTACTAAACTTACTCTGTGAGTCAATTATGTGTATAATGTCATATTTGTAAACTGATTTTAAATGCCCCCCAAAAAAGAAAGAATCCTTTTTCCCTTCCCCAATGTTATACTTAATCAATTGTATTGTATTTGTTGTATAATAAAGTATACATGTTATTGTATATACATATATATATATATATATATATATAAATATATATATATTTTAAATTGCTTGTCTTTAAGTTTACCAATATTTTTGTACATTAGCTTAAGGTAGCTCTTAAAACAAAAACAAAAAAAAAAAACAACAAATGGAAAAACAAAAATGAAAACGACTCGAAATTGATTCAGAGTCGTCGTCGTCGTCCCACGAGTTTAGTATAAAATTTAACTGTTTTTTTTTTCCTATGTCTAATTTTGCGAGATATTAACAAGAAAAACAAAATACCCAAAAACCAATTAAAACAATTATTTATAGTGAAAAGTAAAAATTATATGCAAAACTAAATAACAAATACGAATGATAAAGAACAAAAAAAAAAAATAAAAATATAAAACACAAAAAAAAAAAAACAATTAGCACATGTTAAAGAAATGCAAAATTAACAATGAACAACAACAAAAAAAATGATAGAGGAGACAAAAGAGAATATGAACAATATGGGAAAACTTAAGATTTTTGAGTGTGCCAAATATCTTCTCTATATGCATCATATCAGATTTTACTCACCACACGGTATGATGTTGCTAAAGATAATACCAACTAAAATCGAATAATAAACTCAAACAGAGAGAACCTAAGCAACATGTTGAAAATGAAATCAGAGATCTCCCGAAAACAAAAAAAGAAACAAACGATATATATATAAACAGAAAGGATAATGAAGAATATACCAAATGCAACCAAGGTGAAATATGAACAAGAAAACGTATTTAACTAAAACTAAAATGAAATCCAAAACCAAAACAAATGAAAACAGACAAAGACACACACACACACACAAAACTATAAAAATACAAATATAAAAGAAATTTCAGAAATTGTTGTTTTATTATTTTTAAAGGAAATTATCTAAAAGCAAAAGGATCTAACCCAATTATCCTCTTCCGTATTGGGGACAGCGCCCTCTAGTTTAGATAGTCAAATACATTTCGATATACAGAGTTAGCTAAAGTTTACATATGTCTAACGGTATACGCATGCAAAGCTCTTGAGCTACTAAAAGCTTTACCGCAATTTCAAAAATCAAAACGCAAGCGCATTGTATATGAAATATGATAAGAAACTATTTGGCGCAACCCCAAATACCGAGGGAAGTTCATCTCAGCTGTGAGAGGAGGGTGGTTCTTTGCATAGCGGTATGGCAACACTGGCAGAGAACTTTGCCGTACGGTTTTCGAGAGCTTTCACCCCCCAAAAAACGATGCTGAGCAGAAGTTCTTAGGCAGTCGGTAGTGCAACGGCTGCTACAACACAAAAGATACAAAAGAAAATTAGGAAAATCAAAATAAGAAATCCAAAAAAAAAAAAAAAACAAATTTAAAAACAATCTGAGAGAACTAAGCACAAATAGTTTAAATTGTTTTTATTTTACAATTGTTAATTGTTATTTATGGACTGTTTGTTGAATTAGTAGAACATCTAAACGAGCAGAGAGCGAGAGAGAGAAGGAAGGGAGTGCAAAAAAACAGAAGGAAAATCGTCTTCCCTTTTAGATTGAGATTTCTGTGTCATGTAGCGGTATTTATTTTGTTTAATTTTCTTTTTCTTTTGTCGAATTTTCTTTTATTTTGTTTTTTTTTTATATATTCGATACGCGCTCTCTCACTAGATTTATATATATATATATATACATATAGATATATATATATATATATTCCCTCTAGGCATATTCACGTGCAAAAGAAGGCCAGGGGGAAATCGGAATCGGTAAGTTGAAAATTTGGTCGAAAGCAAATTATTTGTTTACATTTCACTGACATGCTTGCTTGTTTGTGTGCGTGTCTGTGTGTGTGTGCGTGCGTGTGTATAGGATTGTGTGTGTGCTTGTTTTTCTTGTGTATGTGTGTGTGTGTGTGTTTAAAAAGATTTTTCGTATTGTTTATTTAATTTCATTTCGTTTTTGATTCTATTACATCGCTCGTCCTACCTTTTCTTCCTCCTACCAAATCTATCTATAATTTCCTCATCAAAATTTATATATGTATCTTTTTGTTGTGGGCGGTGGGCGGTGGGCGGGGGTGAGTTGAATGTTTCCCAATTATACTTATCCAACGCCTAACCGAATCTTAATTATTATGTAAAATACGCTTCAATCAACCAACTTACGGCACGGTTTTGTCTATGATTGTTCTATGGAAATTTGTGGGGGTCTGTTCCCTGTTCCTCTCCCATCCCCCCTCCCCTAGCAACCATCCCCAATTTCTCATCGTTTTCCCTGTGCTAATATGCGTGGCTCTTGTCTGATTTATGCCGTAAAACAATCAAATTATTGTCCATCATTCCCTCTTCCGCTATTCTATCTCTTTTTATCTTTGTTTTATATCATTTTGTTCCTGTTGTTGTTGTTGTTTCTTCTTTTATTCTCTTCTATTTTCCTTTGTGCTTAGCATTTTATTAAATAGTCAGTTGGGTTTAGCTTATTTTTTTTTTTGTAGTTTTTTTTGGCTTTGTTTTAACATGAACTAGTTTAAGGCTTAATGTGAGAGGATGGCATAAGCGAGGGTCAACCAAAAAGAAGATGAAAGTAATAGAGAAATATGTAACATAATTTTATATTGAAAGATTTTGAATTTTAGTTTATGTTTTGAAATAATATTTATAATGAAAATGAAAACTCTGCTTCAAATGAATTTGTTTTTAAAGTTTGGCTTATATCAACAAGAGTTTACCAAATTACTTATTATTATATTAAATTTTTTCAAATTATTTAATGTTTTAATGGAATTTGATTAAAAATTTTTCAAACTTCTATCTTTATTCTACTTGACTTAATTATAGACAAGCCAATAGTTTTTGTAAATATTGAAAGTCAAGCGAAATATTAATAAAGTCCACATAAAACTTTTCAATATAGATCGAAAAAACGTTCAATCTAATGAAACATTTGAAAACTTTTCTAAAAAAGACCCTTTAGTTTTAGCTGATTTTTAAAAATAAATTTTGAAATTTTGAAGTAACAAATATATACATAAATACATCTTGTATGTTTTTATGATTTCCATTTATATATAATTGCTATTGCATATCTTCAAAAGTAACCAACAACAATATGAACAGCCCTCGCTAATTTTTCCCCCAGCTGTTGCATAAATTTTCGCATTTGACTGCTTGTCTTTCGCATATATTGTATATATGTAAGTATGTACATATATTTGTCTGATTATATATGCATGTATGTATATATGTTTGTGTATGTGTGTGTGTGTGTATGTTTGTATGTGCGCTTTTGTGGATTTCGTGAGCATTTTATGCAACTCAAGGAATTTCTTGGCCAAGAGGCCTGACAAGGCTTTTTCTTTTATTTCATTTTTGGCTTGCTTTCATTCACCCTCTCCCCCCTCTATCTCTCTCTCACCATCAATTTTTTTTCTTTTTTTAAGTGTGGCCCTGTTCCTGTTCCTTATTGTTTTTCTCGTTTTTCCTTTTTTGTTTTTTTTTGTCATTGTCAATTTTGTTGGGTGGGTTGGTCGGTTGATTGGTTGGTTCTTGGTTGGGTTTGTTGTCCTGGGTTACCTTCTCAATAAAGGACACTGGCGCATTATTCTGTTTCTGTTTCGTTGTCATAACAAAATCAACAAATTGGAAATTTAGGCACAGGTTTCATCAACCCATCGAGAAATGGATACTTAATTAGCTTCATTAGGCATAGACCGATATATATATATATCAACATATCTATATATTACCGCAATATTTGTGCATATTTTAATAATTTTACGTAAATGCGATACATTTGTTTTCTTGTTCGGTTACGGGTACGGTTACGGATATGTCCTGTTCCTTGTACTATTTGTGGTTTCAGTAATGCAAAGGCGGCGTTATGGCACTACAAGGCTGGCGCTTTTTCGGTGTCTCGGCAACCATCATCATCTACATAGGCGGCGTTTTATTTCTATCCATGAACAATATACCCGGTTCGCATCCAAAACGCACACGGATCGAGCGTTTTGCCGAGGTATTACAATGATATGATACATTATAATTAAATTATTTTAATTCTATTTTCTATCTGCAGTTTCCCAGCTTTCATAGTCCACGTTTTCCCATGCCCAGCCGAAAGATGACCATACGCTGGTGTCGAGATCTCAAATATATAAATCGTGATCTTCCAAATTATACAGATTACAAGGCTGGCGATTTTTTCAGTAAATCTGCAATCAATTACTATATCCAAAATCTAATCATTTATATTTTCAGCTGCCCTGCCTAGCAGTATTCTTGGTAGCAGCAGTAGCAGCGATGGAGATGGCTTAGTGCCACAATTGGCCATGCCGATGCTAACTGCATTGGCTAGTTTTCCAGGAAGTGGCAACACTTGGCTCCGTTATATGTTGCAACAATCGACAGGCATACTGACGGGTAGCATATATAAGGATTATGGTCTACTCAAGACCGGATTTCCTGCGGAAAATGTCTGCAATAGCTCAGTATTATTAGTGAAGACACATGAATGGGGCTCCAAGGCATGGGCTCCATTCTCCAAGGCCATATTACTGGTCCGGGATCCGGAGAAGGCCATTATAGCCGAATTCAATCGTCAAAGTGGCGGTCACATTGGTTTCGCCTCACCCGATCGCTACAAGCGTACCAAGGGTAAATGTATGTTGATATATAATTAATTTAGCTAATTGCGATTCGATTACTAATTGAATGTCTCCATTTGAATAGATTGGCAACAGTTTGTTAGCAATAAGCTCAAGGGTTGGGAGCTCATGAATCTCAGCTGGGCACGCAATTTTACTGGCAGTATTAAGGTTGTATTCTATGATGATTTGGTACATCATACCGAACGTGAATTGCGGGGAATTTTGGAATTTCTTGAATATCCTGTGGATGAGCAGCTAATGCGATGCGCTCTAATGCGCAAGGAGGGCATCTTTAGACGTAAGAAACGTGTACTATCCTTTGATCCCTATACGGATACCATGCGTATGGAGGTGCAAGCACGTAGACGTTTGGTCTATGGCCAATTGGGCCGACAGGAATAACAGGTATAATTATAGCAACGATGAAATATTGGATCATAAGCAACGATCATGGAGCAACGTGTAACGTGCAAAGCAACAAATACGTACCACCAACAATAGCAATATCCTATATTTCTATCTAACCAAGTATCCTTCCCAAAATAAAACCCCTTCCCATTCCCATGTGTTTCCGGTCTACATTCTTCCTAATCCACAAAACGACTGCAATGCAACAAATATAGAATAATAATAATAATTATATTTCACATAGGACCATAGATCTCAATGGAATCGAATTGCAATAGGATAGTTAGACTTTACTTCATGATTCTTTCCCAATTGTTCCAACTGTCCCACTTTCCACGCGTCTTCTTCCAAAATATTGTTTTTGCATTATATCGTTTGCTTAGCCTAATATTAGTTACAATTTAGTTAGATTTTTTTTGTTTAGCTTTTAAGTTTTGTTAGCTCTTTATAATGATATATATGTATATATACATACATACATATATATATTCTATTTACATATAGTTCAAAATGTGGAGGAAAAAGGTATTATGATTCCTGAACGAATTTATGAAATTCATTATACGCCATGTTGTATGCTTCATCGCTCATTTATAAACACAAACACTCACACACACACACACACACACACACACATACACACATACATATATGCATATTTACATACATATATATACATTCCTATGTATATATTTGTATGGGTAATATGCATTTATATGTATATACTATATACCCATGTATTCCATTGATATTGCTCTGGCTAATTGAGAAAAAAAGCAACAAGACAAACAACAACAGCAACAAAAACAATTAGACTATCCTTGTAAAAAGTTTTATACACAATTCTACAAAAAAAAGAAAAAAAAAAGAAGAAGAATTACAATTAAAATAAAACAATAATGTTAATTTATGATTATATTAGATAATTGTACAAATTTAAAACTGAAATAAAAAAGAAAAACCAAACCTTAAGGACTCGAAGAAATTCAAGAAACTTTCATGAAATTGAACTTTTACGGGAACGAGCTTTGGTAAGGTTGTACCAAGCTTTTTCTTTTAGAAAGTCAAAGCTTTCGCAGGATGTGTTCCTTACTATATCCTTTTGGGGTAAACATCAAAAATAGATGGCGCCAAAGTGACAGCGAAATACAATTTGAAACTTTTGATTAAAAGAGATAACTTAATGGAATTAGCTAAATAAGTGTATCCTTTTTCTATTATAACCATTAAGACTCAATCCTTTAAGACATTGTATTCTTCATACAGAATTTAGAATTTTATTTCTAAAGTCAAAGGACTATTTATGTGCTGATAACAGCTTCACAATTGGTATATTTCGTTATATAGAATACAAAAGTAAACAAAATATCCTTCTTGCATTATTTTTAGCTATATTCTCTTTTTTTTATTAATATAAAAATAAAACTATTTTCATTTCATAAAGACCGATATTTTGATTATCGGTCAACTTATTAATATTATTTTTAGTAAAATAGCATTTATTGTAAAATATTTGCATAGAAAAGGACTCTTTCTTTCTTTTTAAAACCCATAATCCAAACCATTCTTTAGGAAAAATAATTATTCCATTTTACACATATTAACATACTTTAACCTCATTGATAATAGATCTGTTATACTTACATATAACATATGTAAAAATACTTTGGTAATGTTAATTCGAGGTACCCGTTATTCCTTAACATTTGTCTGCTTGATTAAGCAGGCAGCTGATGAGACACCCGTTATAATTGTTGAGCAATGTTGCATGCTTTTAACAGTTACACTATCCCAACAACAACAACAACTACAACTACAACTACAAGTAGGCCTCCAGCACCTCTCTCTGCTTCTCTTCCTGCACTTCTACTCTTTCTGTGAACCACTTCCTCTTGCCGTATATCTCTGTAGACCTCTCTCCCCCCTTCACCAGCACAACATTTGTTGTTGGCGTTGTTTTGTGTGCCTTTTGTTAACGCCAGTGCCAAAAAATTGTGCCATATGCCGGACGCAGGGCATTGCGATGCTTATAGCAGACATCAAACCCAAAAGAAAGAGAGAAAGAGCGAGAGCGAGAGAGCATAATTGAAAGAAAGAAAGAGCTATCTATATAGAGTGAGATAGATAATATATAAGTTAGAGAGAGAAAGAGAGAGTGGGGTGATATTCCTGTAAAGCAATGCGCAAACTCCAACCCACTCACAATCTCTGCCACATCCATTGGCATTGGCTTCGTCAAGTTGGCAAGCTTTGTATCCATGACCAGGTAGAGACACAAACGCAGCTCCGTCCAATTCCAGCTGAACGAAAGCGTCGCAGTTGCCGGCACGGTTTGGCCAGGCGACCAATCAGCGTTTATATAAAGCCATTTTGTAGGGGTGGCGCCCAAGTAGCTGGGCCGCCGGCTCGGATTGACACGCCCACGCTGATAAATAATGAAAACATGTCCTCCCCATTTGGAGAAATAAACTCTGAAGTTAGCGAAACTCATCATAGAATTCTTTATCACAACACCACGCGCGCTTGTCTAGTTGTGAAATCTGTTCGCTTGCGTTTAGTTTCGACAATAGTTGAAGGCGTAAAAGGATAACCACCAGCAGGATATTAGGATATTACATGCAGGCCAGACCAGCTGATCAGGCGACGGCTGGACAAACAGCTAACTAGACGCACTCACACAACACCGACACACACACACACATACACACACACACATATACACAACACCACACAGACACACTCACACACACACACACACCTTAGACTCATACTCATACACACTAACACACACACACACACACAAACCAGATGTAACCACATGAACACCTAGAAAAGATAGAAGAAACTCCGCTACGGAATAAAACCGAACGGACATACAAGACAAAAGACAGAAATTAGGTGGCTTTAAGCTTGGCTTGGCTCTCCGCTAGGCTTGGCTTGGCTTGGCTTGCGCCATTTTCTGGCCGCGTCGCTGTAACGGTAAAATTAGTGCATTGTCGCGTTTCCGCTTAACGTGTAAACGCCAGCGCCGGGTTATCGAAACGAAATCGGAAACGGAAAACCGAAAAATAATATCAAAAAGAAAACGGAATTGAAAACGAAATTGTAAAGTGAAAAAGAAAACAAAAATATATTAAATAATTAATAAATTTTTTTAATATTTTTTTTTTTGAGAAAGTTTTTGAAAACTTTCTTTATCTTTGATTTGATTTTGATTTAAATTTGTTTTTCGCGTCGGCAATAAAAAGGAAAAGGAAATATCCTGATTTTTTTCTTGTGATTTTTTTCTCAGTTGTCTAAGCCGCAAAACTCGTCCATCATTCATAACAACAACAACAACAAAAGAGAAAATTTATTAAAAAAAAAAGTGCTAAAACCGATCAAGTGATACAACAACAACAAAAAATATATAAATATATCAAATTATTCAAAAAGCAAAAAAAAATATTGAATGAAAGAAAGCGATAAATAAGCTAAATAGAAAAAGTCCTTTATTAAGATTTAACGGGCAATAAGGATAACGGAAAAAGGATTATTACAATCCAATCCAATATTGTTTATTGTTTTTCCGTTTATATATATATATATTTTCGCCTTTGTCCTGTCCTGCATGCCAGGACAGCTGTGCAAGTTGTCCAAGTAAGTGCTTCAAAATTTATTCGCCAACAACATTCGACGCCTCAAGGGCGTTCAAACTGGAGGAGGATTTTGTCGGCGGCTGCATGACAATGTCGATGTATTCGACAACGGATAAAATGAAAATGTCAGCGCCCAGTTGTTTTCCAGGACGCTACAGTCCATCGTATCGAAGTTCAGAACAAATGCGACGCTGTATGCCAAATCCATCTGTAAGTAATCATCCCACAATCAGATCAAACAAATAATAACAAAAAACAGAATCGATATACTTAGAACAAGCCTATATTAATCAGTTACTTAAGCTATAGACCGGATAATGTGATTTGTCCGGATAATGTGATTTCAATACTTTTGATTTGATTCAAATGCGTCGGCATTTCTATTTGCGTTTTAGAAACTTTTGAAGAATCTCTTCTTAACCGATTGCTAGTTGTTTTCTTTTGTTTTTTAGAAAATTTACTTTCAATTTCAACTGATCTATTGATTCCTATATATACATAGATGGAATAGGTTATAGATATGGATTTCCTCTTTTCTTTTTCATTATTCCTCTTCTTCTTTTAATTAACTCATTGTTAGATCTTCTTCAACAAGTAATTGGAAATATTCAAACAGTTGAAAGTTTTCCAATTTGGGTTTTTCTCTTCCTTTACTAAAGATCTCCTTTGAACTATGTTAAATATGCACTGATATTTATTGAAACAATATCTTTATAGTTTACTATATATATAGTAAATGCTTCTTAAAAGGATAAATATGTTCTTCCTTATAAGTTATTACAACCTTCAATTAAGATCTTTAGAATAAAGAACTATGAAATTTATGATATAGACATTATATATTGAACAAAAAGAAAGCTAGATCTTTTATAATAACCAAGTAAGAGAAGAACTTTATTATGTAAAAGTTTACTATAGAAGAAAGAAAGGAAGAAAGTTCACTATATAGGAAAGTTTCTACTGAATATTGTCATTTGGATTGACTTATTTCTAAAAACAACTTTTGTCATAAGAACTTTTACATAATTCCCATTGATTTCTTTATGTTTATGAAACATCTTCTTTGTCTAACAAGGAGCTTTGTCCATCTAATACAAAGGACATATAATAACTCTGAAATAATGTTATATCTTCTACCAACTTTAGTAGATTAATCCAAAACATATAATACTGGATTGATTATATCACCTATCTAGGCTTCTATTCATTATCCAATTACCTAGTTACATGTGAAATCGATCAAGTATTAACTTTATTCTAATACTTGATACTTCACTTTTTCTTTTCTCTTTTAAAGATCATGTACTTACTTACTTTAGTAACTACTTTCTTTAGTTTAATATAATATTTAGTAAGTATTTATTCTCATTAAAGTTGACAAGTAAATGGTCTTTATCTTATGCAAAAGAAATTCACTTCCTTTTCTTTCTTCTTTGGTAATTTCTTTAAAATGTTTACCAACTTTGCATTTTTATGAAGTTTGAGTTCAAATTTCATCTACATACAAAGACACATTTATATATATGTATATATACATGCGTTAGAATAAGTATTATGGCTAAAACCCAGACATGTTTATTTATACAAATGTCAGGCAGCAACAGTCAAACGGAAACGGAAACAGTAACAAGGAAAAAAGAAAAGAAAAGAGGAAGTCAACAAAATTATAACTGACGCTGTCGCATTTTTAATGCACTCTCTTTCTTTTTCTCTCTCTCTCTTTCTCTCTCTAGCCTGTATATGTATATTTATTTTTCACTCAAGTTTAGGCCAAATTTAACGATAAGCAAATATTTGTCTTAATTATAGAATAAATGTCGCAATTTTCTCGCTGTTTTCATTTAATTTTCCCCCTTTTTTTTTGTGTACTTTTTGGTTTTTTGTTTTGCTATGTTTTTTTGTTATTCATTGTTGTTGTTGTTGTTGTTGGCCATAGATTTATTGGAGTTTGCTTTACATTTTCTCCTAATGGATATAACCTTGAAAAGTGTTTTGTAATTTATTTACATTAAAAATGTATTAACTATTGTTGGCCAAACAACACAAAAAGAGACAGCCAGCCACAGAGACAGACAGACAGACAGAGCGTGAGTGAGTGAGTGAGATGGAGACAGCGACTAAAAAGAGAGAGAAAGAGAGAGAACGCAAAAAAATGTGCATAAATAAATGATTCGGGTGAAACCAAAAAAGAAGAAAAAAAAAGAAATGAAATAAAAAGAAAGACTTGGTGGAAAAGTTGATTGCACACACACACACACACACATGCAAACACACGCAGGTGAAAGTAGCAAGAAGTGTGTGTGTGTATGTGTGTGTGTGTGTAAAAGAGTGTGGGTGAAAGTTACTTAAATTTGCTTAATATTTTTATTATATTTGCAACTTAGTTAAAAAAATAAAGAAACCAAAATCAAAATATTTTATCCTTTTGCCTTTCGTTAATTCTTTTCATGTGATATAGTGTTTGGATCTGTCCTACAACTTAGATCTATATAATTATAACAGTTCTTAGAACAACTTATCTTACACTCAGTTAAAGATCCAAGTGTTTCGATTTCTTCAACGGAAATATGAAAGCTCTAGAAATATATTACTATATTCTTGGTTTATATCCTTTTGATTTGTTTAGAAGGATCAAAGAATAATACATAGGTTATAAAATTATCTTTATTTTAGATCCTTACGAAGAGTACAACAGTTGTAGAAAACGCAATTGCATTTGTATATATATATTCTTGATCAGCAGCAAAATATTACTCGAATCATCTGTGTATATTCAGTCCAGATTGATATATATATATATGTACAGTTATATTCATCAGTTTTTGCATTTTGATAGAACAAGAGTCCCCTTAACAACTTTTCAATCATAGAAGGCTTATATGAAATTGAATGACAATTGACAACTTATTTTAAATGTATCTAGAAATCGGTGTATACTTTGAGGGATAAGAAATTTATATCTTGAAGTACATTTACCTTACCCCATATTCAATCTCAACCCCCCTCTCTCTCTATCTGTCTTACTCACTCTCTATCTGTCTTTGTGTTAGCCACTTTTCGACTTTTCCCAAGACCCAGAGCAAAGCAAAAAGCATATGATCAAAGCGGCGGATTTAAAGGATTTATAAGCTGATGCTGATGCTGCTGGTCCTGCTCCTGTTGCTGTTGCCCACCCACCCTTGATGCATTAGTCTGGGCCATGGCTACCGATTACGTATAGACAAATGGACACAGATTGTTTTTTTTTTTTTTTAGCTGGTTACAAAAACACTTAACGCCTTGCAGTCCATTAAATGGAAATTTGTCGCATTGCATTGACAAGAAGAGGGTGAAGAAACAAGTCACTACCCCTGCTGGGAGGGTATAAAGTTAAAGGTAAAGCAGGAGACGGGGGATGATTTGGGGTATACTTGAATTGTTTGGGCTAAATGAAGGCGCTAAGTGGACAGCGGTATCCCGTTAATTTGATTTAAATATTCATAAACTGCATTAAACTGGCCACGACAAATGTACCGAATTATAAACGACAAGAAAAAATGGACAAGTGGACAAATGGACAAACGGATAAACAGATAAATGGAAAAATAAACAATTTCCAATTGAATGCATTAATAAAAATAATCAGTCAGAAGGGATTATGTTTATATACATATATATCAAGAGGATAAAATCTCAATTGCTATATAACTATATTCCAAACTTTTTCACATTATTAAGTTAATTTTCAATTTATTTATTAAAAGAATAGAAATAATTTCTAGTATTATTCTGTGAGAAGATTTCTCACTTTAATAAAAGGCAAAAATATATTTTATCCCTTTTTAAATGTTAAAAAAACTAAAACTAATAATCCGATATTTCAATATATGTTCATATATATTACATTCATTTAGGAATCTATGTTCCAACCTTTTTTTTTAATTTTTAAATTAGATTTATTGCCAGTATATAAGATTGGCCTTCAGAATAAAGAAAAAAGGATTATTTATTCAGTTTTTAACCCATTTTATGCCCAGAATTTAATTGTAACCTAATTTGTATTCGAAAGTGGGTTGTTAAAACTAAATATGTAGTGAAAATGACGAATCTGTGGAAGCTATATTCTGATGGAATTCGCTTTTTCCCTTCTTTATTTGGATATAGTTTTAATTAGGCTTTATATCAACAAGCAATAACATATAAATAATAGTTATTTATTATTATTTAGTTTTTAATAATCTAAAATCAAAGATAATTTGTTCGAAATTGTTGAAAGATATAAGGCTAAACCTGATTATATACTAATAAGTATTATAAATTGGTCTAATTTAAAATACCTTAAATAAACAGCTTAAGAAACATTTTTCACACATTTTGTTTACACAGTTTTCTATATCATTTATATATATATCAAAAATAGATACCTAAGAATCAGTCCGAATCTATGTATATTCCATTAAAAATAAAAGTTGAGAATAAAGTTAAGAATTTGTATCTTAAAAAGATTCCCATTGAATCAGGAATTACTATGAATTTGAAATACTTTTTCAAGTTAATATAAAATAGATTTGCATTCTATGAAAGATTAAAATAAAAATAAAAATTTAATAATAACAAGAAAGTTATAGAAATTTCTATATACTAAATATGTAGTAAATCAAATCTACTCAGTTCATCTCTTAACCTCAAAGTATCAATTCTGTAAATCTTTTTCAAATATAAGAAATCAATGCATTCTCAAAAACATATATTCCTAGCCAAATATCATTTAAAATAACACTCTGAAGATCCTTATATTGAAATATCCTTTAAAACACTCTAAAAATGCTTATATTGAAAAAGTATTTTTCACTTTAAGAAAAAGTTGGCCAATTCTTAAGTAAGATCCACATTTAATTCACATTAAATTTCACCCACATGTTATCTTATGTTTAAAGATACTTTCACTTGAAAGAGAGAAAGAGAGAGAAGAAAATAAATTGGGAACTCAAATCCAGTTTTTGGTCCTTTTTTCTTGCTTTTTGTTGTTGTTGTTGTTGTTGCATTAGTTTGCAAAATCGATAAAAATTTAACATTCAGCAATGCGTATCTATTTACACACACATCATAAATATTAAATGGCTGACAAGCTAAAAAAAAAATAAATAAAAAACACACTCTCTCTCTCACACACACACACACACGTATGCAAGGAAAAGAGAACAAAAATAACACACACACAAACAAGTGAAGAAGAGCAGAAGAAGAAAAGAACCAAAATAAAAAAACGCAACACACACAAACACATACACACACACACACACACACACAGTTTACTTGATTAATTTTTCACACTAATAAAGAATTTATGTGCAAGTGTCAACCTGCACTGCGGCGCCTCCCCCCGTCTCACCCATCGCCTGGTTAGCCTCCCCTCCACTCTTTCCACTAGCAAGACCGGCACTTCTTCACTTTGCCAACGTTCTCTCTCTCTCTCTTTTTTTTGTTTTTGGAATAGCATGGCAGACAACGTGCAGGTCAAGACTCTGAGTGGCAACGCCATGGGCTGCCTCTGCATGGTTCCTGGTTCCTGTTTCTCCTTCTGGGTGAGACAGGGATGGGGTGGGCATGTGTGCGGCGGGTGTGAGATCATAATTTGATGAATGACTGCGCACATTAATTCATAAATTAATTTACTGTTTATATTGCGGCTATTTTTATTGCCCATTGGCCAACATGACAAATTCTTGTCTACATTTTGTAGTCAAATTGAGCAAAAAAATAAATGTAAATCATAAATTTCCCATAGGCAGGCAATAGAAAAACGTTTAAATTTTCACAAAATCTTTTCAAATAAATTGAATCTGCTATTAACATAACCTCAAATATACAGAGAGAAGATAAAAAGGAATTAATATAATGAAATTTCTTTCTTGATTGAGAAATGATAATTTGAATATATTATTCTTAATATATAAGTTCACAACTAATATATTATATAGAAGAAATCATTTAATATGTCTTTTTAATTCAAATGAACTTTCTTTAAGCTCAAAACATATATATTCCGTTTCACTAAGAGATTGGATTTCAAATATAAGCAATTGTTAATATTCCAATTGAATTTTTATAATTATTCAATATACCAAAGAATAAATATATAATTTTTATAATATTCTTTTGGGTTTACTATATATAACATGGATTACTCTCTCTTAAAGCTTATCAAGTTGAATATATATAAAAGACAGAACCTATTAAAATCGGTTTTAGTATAAATTAGTATCTGTAAATATATAAATATCAAGTATATAGACTTAGGATCATTATACTTTTCGATATAATAAAACTATTTGTATTAGTTATTTCAAATGTTTCTTTGATTTGATAGGTTCTATTCGAATGAAGAACTTTTTTATAAGATTAAAAATATTATTTTGTAAGATTGTTAAACCAATTAATTACAATATATTTTGATATACAATCTCTCTCTCACTCTCTCTCTCTCTCTCTCTCTCTTGGTTTTTCCCATTTTTTGAGTGAATGCAAATTGTGGCTTTTCATTTTCCGTTCTGTTCCGTTCTGTTCTGTTCTATCTGTACTGATTTTGACATTGTGAAAATGAGAGCACGCATAAAACTGTCGCTGTCTAGTGTGTTCTGTCCTGTACTGTCCTGTCCAGTCCTGTCTTGTGGTGTCCTGCAAGTTTTTTTGTGCTTTCCTGTCCTGTCCTCTGCTCAACTGAACTGAACTGAACTGTCTGCTCTGGCCCTGTCCGGCTATGTTCCTATAAAGGACAGAATGCAAACAAAAACTGTCGCTGTCACATTATTTGCCTGACGCCCACTATTCGCCACGCCCGTCGACCAAGTTAAAGCGACAACTGCGTCGCATGGAAATGAGTGTAATAGGAACATCAGAAGGGAAGCGGGGGTGGGGCTCTTATTGCTAAGAATGGGGAAAGGCTCGACACTGAGGAATATTGAGCAAAAGACATGCATTAAGAATGCACAACATTTTGATTTCCTACAATGGCCGCCACCCGATTCTTGCGGTCTGTCCTAGAGAGCCGAGACACGTACACACTCACACAAACTAAGAGAACAAGTACAAGAGAACCAGAGACAGAGAGAAAGAGAGAGACATTTCCATCTTACGCCTTTACTTCCAAAATGAGCGAGCAAATTTTGTTTGAGGCCATGTGAGCCGCTGCCTTCTCCTCTGCCTCAGTCGCCGCTTCCTCTGCTGCTGCTGCTGCTTCTGCTGCTGCTTCTGCTGCTGTCAAGTCAGTTTCAAGTTTTGTGCGCATCTAAATAAATAATTAACTGAAAAATTCGTGCGAGTTTTCCTCATATTTTTTTTTGTTTGTGTTTTCTTTATTTTTTTTTTTTTTTGGTGTTTGTCGTTTACAAGCAACAACATATGTACATACATAAGTATGATATATAAAATCGATATAGACGACGGGCCAACTCGCGACGTCAAACCAAAAACCAAACATAAAAAAATTTATATATACTCAGAAGCTCTTCTTTATTTTTGTTTTTCTTCCTTTTTTCTTTTTGTGATTTTTGAATAATTTATTTAAAAGTTAAGCCTGCCAATAAAAATCAATATGACAAATATACAAAATGATAATAACAATGATGATAAATGATAAGGGTGTTTGCTTTTCTTAAAGATTTTAGAGATTTTAACCCCTTCCCCTTAATGATTCAAATACAAAAACAAAACAATAAAGAAATCACAATTCATTAAAGAGATGTCCTTGTATGTATATCCTATCCATATGTATCTATTCCATGTTCTGTCTCGTCTTTTCAGAGTCGTTTATTAGAAGATGCTTCCCTATTATGCAATTCGTGGTCAGCACGTCAGAATGTAAGTTTACCAACAACAACAACAAAAATATATATACAAACCCAAAAAAAAAAAAAAAACAAAAACAATAAAAAAGTATAGAAACTTAAACTTGCCTTGTCTTCCAAAAAAAAAAAATATCTAAAATAAATTCATTTTTTTTTTTTTTATGAAAGAAATTCTCAGTGTAATAAGTCCTTCTATAATTCTATTAATCGACTCTGATTGTTCCTTAGCAATTGGCCCAATATATTAAATCAAATCAAATCAGTATATACATACATCTATATAGTTTTCAATTCGATTTCATTTTGTTGGTATACACGTGTTTCCTTGGGTAGTCTTAATATCATTTCTCTAATATAATTATTTGCCTTAGAATTTGATATATCTTTTTTATATATATACATTATATCTTTTTGTTCACAGGGTGATATTTTTGCGGGTATCAACGACGGCATACTCAGTAGAGCGGAAGCTCTGGCCGCCGTTGATATACAGAAACATCAAGCCCAGCATGTACATAGCCAAATGCCCTCCCAAATTAAGCACGATGTGATGTATCATCATCACACAATGAGTGGGCCCCCGCAACGTCCATTACAGGTGAGTTAAAAAAAAATTATGTTTAAACAATAGTGAAATGTTTATAGTTGCAAAATTTAAAACTTTTCTTAATTGCTCCTAAAAGAAACCCATTCTTTTTTTCTCATCTATGTCAAGACTTACGACTCTTCGTGTCCTTAAACTGTCAAGAGTTTTAGGAAAAAAGAAGAAGAAAAAAACATTGTTTACCTATTAGAATTCATCTTTTGAATACTTTATAATGTTTTTTACAATTCAAAGATCGAGAATAATGCCAAAGGTTGAAAAGAGTTAAACATTTTAGTACTAAAAATTGTTTTGTTCCAGTTACCAATGTTTCAAATTGATTGCCATATCGAAATTTTAGTCTTCTTTTGGCAATTTATTAAATATCTAAAATAAATGACATTGTATAATTATATTATTTTATAAATGGAACCGAAATTTGGTATGGCTCATAATTGATTTGCTCTCACAAGCTGTGTGTCTATGTGTGTGTGTGTGTGTGTGTGTGTGTGTGTGTGTTAGAAAGGATATGGCATATTAACCGCCGTATGTTACAATTTATGACAGTCATTTCACTTGACTATAACAAGAAAGTTGGACTTTAGTTTTAGTTCCAATTCTAGCTGAAACTTGATTTGTATTGGTTCAGTGGCAATTTCAATTTTTGGTTTATTTGATGGTCATATGCGTGTTCCACACACACATACACACACACATTCACATAGAGTGACTGAGAGGCCTTTGCGCTGTTAATTTGAAATGTTTCTTTAATAAAATTAAAATTGTGACGTGTAAGCCTTCTGGGAACGGGCCACGTGACGGTCGTTTGCCAGGTAAGCACATCATGATTCGTGTCGTTAATTGTATTGTACTTCAATTTCGTGGCACTACGCAGGAATGGGCGTTACAGTAGCGGGTCGACAGCAGGTCGGCTTCACCTTTGAATTCGCGTGGGGCACAAGTGGCATTATGTGTCTCGTTTTTGTTTCTTCCTTCTTTTTTTTTTGTTTTTGTTGTCCTTTTTTGTATCGCTCTTGTTGGTGCTGCTGCTGCTGCTGGTCCTAGATCTAGTTTGGTGGTTGGAACTCTATTAGAAGTTGATTGTAATCAAATTACACAAGCAACCTGTTTCTGTTCCCCGTGTTCAGAGCAATGTATCTATATATGTATGTGTATACATTTATTGCCTAAGCCTTCAGGCTAGTTGTAGTTGTTGTAATGCCACTTGTTTTCGGCACAATCGAGCATGACGAGCAAACCAAGTGGCGCACACACACCACACCACACCACATCATTCCATTCCACACACTGTCCACGCGCCATCGCCGCCGGTGGTTGATGCGGTGATTCCCATACCAAAACTTAATGTAACTCTAACAATTCCGTCCCCGATTTCGATTCCGATTCCCATACTCCCATCGCAGTACTTCTGAGCGTGTGTGCCGCCTTTAATTTTCAGCCAGAAACAAGACAAAACTTGAGCTTTCGGTTTCGATTTCGATGGTCTCAGGTGCAACAACCCGCTCAATCAAGGAAACTTGCCACACATACCCCCCTCCCCAAATTGTTGCAATTATTTGCCTACCCCAAGATATTTGATTCGAACTTTTAGGTAATCAAATAACAGACAAATCAGTAGATAATAGGAAATATGAAATTTATGGAAATATTTCTAAAAAAATATTAAATATATTAAGAAAAACGTAATCTCTGAAAGTAAGTTGAATGATAAAACAATCTGGCAACCTCAGGAGATTAACTGTCATATTAACACTTAAGTATGCAACAGGAATTGAACATATTTTTAAATTAAATATAAAAACAATTAACTAAAAAAATCTTTGCTTTATTTTCATGTGACAATCAGTCAATTAAATTATTCTATAAAATAGATTAATAATATCTGATACATAGAACTATATAAATTATAAATGAACAAACAAATCAACCTCAAACTTTTCTTCTACCTTAGGCTAAGCGACTTTCCATTATTTTGTTTTCTTTTCGAATCTGAATACCTTATGAAAACAAAATGAATATATGTATGAGTATATTTATTTTCGAATAACTTTAATCAATAGTTGCGGTTAACCAAAAACCCGATTGGGAGTTTTAACATGTGCCAAATTTTAACCACACGTCGAATCTCACATCAAATATTCGGTTTTTGCAGTGGGAATGACCTAGTATCCTGGCACCTGCTCAAATGAACGCAAAGGCAATTAAAATTTAAATATAGGACACCCAATTTCTTTTAATTAATTAACACAAGAGATAATTGGTCTAACCATTTTCAATTAATTGAGTTATTATCAATAACAGTTGCCTGGTATTACCGAAAACCAAAACAAAGTCATAAGAATTTAAACTATTTTTAAGGTTTCTAAGAATTTCTAAGAACTTAAATATTCATATTCACATATGAATATGATGTATTCACATTTAGTTACACATCAAATTCTAAAGGGAATGGAATTGGAATTTACTGATCAAAGAACTTATTTCTATATTTAATATGATCTTAACTAATGTTTTACAATTAAAGGTATGATTAATTTGATTCGACTTTTAATGAAATATCATATCAAATGTTTCCTACATCATCTGTCCTAATATCAAACAGAATTTGTACAATCCTTTAAGATCAGAATAAGAACACAGCAACTGGCTGCACTTTGATGATTGTATTTCTCTTCTCTTACCAACTTTTGCTCTTCCTTTTTCCTAAGAAAAGTTAATGGTTTATTGAAGTTAATCATATACTAAATATAGTTCAAGTTCTTTATCTTCAACTTCTTTTATAGCATTCCCAAATGGAAATACCTTCTGCCTAATTTCTTTCTCAATTACTTTAACTTTGAAAAAAGGAGGGAAAATGTTTTCCATTTCCTGTTTTGATGGGCTGTCAGGTTTGGGCAACATGTGTCATAATCGTTATGCGTTAAAACCCCACCAGCTAACCCAACAGCAACATTATAAAACTCATTAAATTAAACTAATTTACGAGCCAGCTATAACTCTTTGATTCCCCCCTCACTCCTCTACCCCACATTCCCATCCCTTGTATAGCCATCAAGCTGTGTTTTTTGGTTTTGCGAGCATATGAAATACCAATTATGAGGCAAGGAGAAGGCAATTGCAATAAAAAGCAACATCAACTTTACCAACATTGGCAACAGAGCGAAAGGGTAAACAGTAGCAGGAACAACAACAACATCAGTATCAGAGAGAGTAAATATAATGCTAATTAAAATAATCATATCCATCATAAAGTAAGACTTGGGTATTTCTCTTGGTCTGGCGGTGGTGAGTTTTACACATTTCCATCTATGTATCCAGTTGATGTTTGTTTGTACATTTGTAACAATTACCAAAAAATTATACATTATCAATTTATCCCAACTGTGCGAAATGTGTGAAAGATACAAAAGATGTTAGGGATGAAAGGACGAAAGAGAGAAGAATAGAGAGAGAGAGACAGAGTAGCCACTTTGCAGGCATTTATCACAGATTTTTCATTGCTTAGGCAAAAGGATCCTGGAACCAGGAACCTGGACCCTAAACCTGTGTAGCTTTTTTTGTTTATGACTTTTTATAGTTCTTTACTCCTTCCATAAGAAAAACTTTATACAAAAATTGTTGGTACACTTAATTCAATTTAAATTACACTTTCATATTTCCGGTTCGAGGGCCAAAACAACAAAAACCATAGACCATAACCAGTGGGTGGAGAGTGATGGTTGGGGTGGAGTGGGGTGGGGGGTTACTATCCATTAGTATTTGCAACATATGGCTCAATTTCCCTCAAATCATTTTCTAGCTAGCCGAACTACACGCACATAAAGCAGTAGCAGGTTTGCCCCGCAGGTCCGCAGGACTCGAGCTTAATTTGTAGCCCATAGCCCATGAGTAAGAGGGAGTGGGGAGAAAAAGAAAGAGCTGGAGATAGAGAGAGAGAGAGAGAGAGAAAGAAGTTACAGGGACAGTACACAAGGGGCAACCACAAGTGGTTTATCATATTGAAATTCATTTAGTGCACCTGTTTGATTTTTTTCCAACTCCCTTCCTTCCTTGCTTCCGTTCGTTTGTTCTATCGTCCTTCCTTCCTTCCTTCCTGTCGTGTTGTGGTCTCGGTTCGGCCATACTTAGATACTGTTTTGTAAATATCGTTAACTTTCCATTGCCGTTGTCGCCACTCTACACGCAATCAAATTCCACTTAGTGGAACTGAAGTTCAACATGGAACCGCTCCCAGTCAAAAATTAGTTAGTTCTGTTTACTTTACATACAATAACAAATATTTGCCATTTACCCATATTAAAACTAGCATAAGCTCACCATAACTGAATGACTAGACAATAATTTATATATATTTTATGTTACTAAACGAAAAATATCATTAGTTCTTTGTACAACTTGAGAAAGAAGTGAAGAGTACACAGAGTTGCCATCTATTAGCGATTTTTGTTGATCCACAAGTGATCGATGTTTGATTTATCGAAATCTATTTGATCTGCCTATATAGCATGCCATAATTAGAAATCACTTTAAAAGGGATTAATTTATCAATGGGTTATAGAATTTGATATAAAGTAGGAAAGAAAGGGTAATTTCGTTTAGTTTGTCTATAGATTATGTTCATGTCATGTTAAGATCAGTGATTGCTTATTTTATAGATATCCAAGATATTACAGATACACATATATATATATATAATTGTTAGTACTGTAAAAAATACATCAGTCAATTAAGCTTATATGATTAATCGGTGCAATATTTCCACCAACTACAAATAGTTTGCCGACGGCTAATGCTAGATCATGAATAAATCTATATACGAATATTTAACTTAATAGAGAAGCAAACATCTAAGCAAATGTATGACCAAGCAATGGGAACTGTGACAAAATATTTTCTCTCTTTATGTATACATAAATATTGATTCAATTAACGTGGTAGCTGAATGTGGGCCTCGTTGGTGTTAACAATAACTGTTTTATTTATTGCCCAATGATTGACATGATTAAATGTGTAACCATACTTGATGTAACACACACACACACACATAGATATAGATATAAAATATAGACACTTATAAAATATACAACAAATTATGATTACTAATTTATTAACTTTAGTGGCCAGTCTAGTGGGCCTTATATTGAACTCGGAATCCTTGTTAACGCCCAGGTAAAAGTTGAACAGTTTTATTTTCCTATTTCGTTTTGTATGGGTTTGCTTTTCTTTTTGTCTTTCTTCTTTCTTTTGTTTTGTGCAGAAAGCTTTGTGTCATCTAGTGACAATTTAATGGCCATTGTTCTTGGTTGGAGAGGCCGTTGCCGGTACCTTTCGTTGATTTCATTTATTTATTTATTTAGTTTCCTTTTTCTTCATCAATTATTTAGGTGTGTGTCTGTGTGACCCCATGTTCTTTTGCGTTTACTTTTCTGTCCTCCATTGCGGGACAATCGACAATAGCAAAGACATATATGTATATAGACACATTCCCATATATCGTATCGTATCGCATCGTACACTACACTATATACGTACCATCGGTTGGAGAAGCCATGACACATCAATATCCATATACCATTGGTAGAATGTTGGCTTGGTAGACCCATTTATCCAATGCGAAGCACACCACTCACACCACTGTGTGTGTTCCATAAGTTAGCGTTAAACGTTTTTACAATTATTTTACGAGCACTACGCACAACTTCAAATTGCACTTTCGCCGTACGGTGCACGTTCCATGAATATTTGAAATTGGCATGCAAAATGCATTTAGAATGTATGTACTTTATCCACTTTGAAGTGAGTTTGGACTTTGAAATTAAATTTTGCTTAAGCTGCAACTACTTTACTTTAAGTGAGAGCACTTGAAACTTTCATTGACACCGAAATTGTAGATTACCAGAGCTTATGGCAATCGAAGGGAGAGTTTGATTTAAGTGGTCTGAAGTAAAACTTGTTACCGGATTGCCTTGTCAGACTGATAATGGAAAAAACAATTTAAACTTTAACTTTGAATTGGAGTAAAAGTGATATTTGAGTGACAAATAATTATATATAGACATGAAACGTTTTAAATTGAAATAAGGAATAACGGAAATTGGAACAGTCTAGTGGTCTGTGGAGGTAGTGTACCTTAAAGAAAGCCTTCTATTAATAAGTTATATTTTCATTTCTCATTTTCATTTCATTTTCAAAGCTAAGAAACTTTTTTATTATAATACATCCAATTTCCATTAGTAATACAAGCTGTCTAATTAAACAGATAGTTAAAAAAACGAATAAATTGTCTAAAATTTAAATATTTTTAAGTTTATAAATTTTCAGTAAACTAAAAACTTAAACTTATGATAATAATATAAGAAGAAACAATTATTTTCACTTGTTAAAAATTATTCGGCGACCAGTTGACTGAAAAAAATAACAAAATATATTTGGCGGCCAACGTGGGGAATTCTATTTAAGCAAATTTCACATTTATATGGAGAATGGCAAAACAAATTATCAACTAAAAGACTCACACATATCCAATTTAATGTGGTGTCACCAAGCTATCCTCCACACCTCCCCTTGCTTATATGAAAATGGAAGACCTTTTTTGTCAACAGGCAGGTTAACCTGCTTAAAATGCACATCAACGCATCACTTGACCCAGAATGGACAAGTGGCAACCCTCTTACAGAGCTCTGTATGTATGTTTGTATAAAGAAATGAAGAGAAAAACTCTGACATATGTAAAAATTGTTGAAATATGCACAACTGAGAGACAACTTGGAAAATTATCAAGAACCAAAAGGCGGGCATCAAAACACCATTAGTACGGATAACCGGCCTCCACCCCCGCCTCCGCTTCATGCCCTTATCCAAGCCTTCGCTTCGTTATTCCTGGTTTTTGCTTACGCTCATCCCCCATTTAAAAAATATGTTTTTCAAACAATTTTCAATAAGGTTGTTATTTACTTTACACCAAAGTGAGCATCAAATTGATCGTATTAATGGTCATAACTAGTTTATCCCGCCCATCTTATCAATTCAGGGGGATTATACGCAGATTTCCATTACGAAAACAACAAATGGCATAGAAGATAAAGGGCAGAGGGTAAAGGGGGATGACTTGAAACGACGGCTCACAAAGAACGGAATGGAACGAAACAGAACATTAATGCAATTTCAATGAGCCTCCTTCTATGCCACAGTGAACTGGGACCGGTCTTTGGTCTGGTCAATCCTACAGAACATTGAAACACTCTTTTTCGATTTGTGCTAACTCCAACCCCACCTTCACTCTCACCCTCACCTCTCCAGCCTACGGATAGGCCCACTCCAACATTGTTGTTTGATCCGCTTGTATTTTTTTTTGTTGTTTTTTTTTTATGTGCCCAGAATGGGCATACAATTTGTTGTTTTACCTTCGGAGGGTTGGGCAAACTCCCACAGGAATTCCCAGGCAATATAACTGAAAGCAAAAATGAAGATAACAGTCAGCGCGCGGCAAGTGCAAATCCACCCGTCCATTTAACAACTTGTACTCCATCCACCAGCTAAAACCACCCGCACACCACCTCTCCCTTCTCTACTTTTACGCCCCTGACCGTGAGCCACCTGCCACTCCGTGCACCGTACTCTGTACTCGTACCTTCCCGTCCCTTCCCCACAATACTCTATCTACAATATTTACCGTGTACCTTTTTTGCCTAACCAACTAACTGCCTTGACGGTGGTTCGACGGTTCAGCGGTTGGGTGGTTGAGTAGATGGGTAAGCTAGATGGCTGGGTGATTGGGCATGGCCTCTCTTTCTCTGTTTGATGCTTGTAAAGACCACTTTACCCGCTATAATAAAAATAAATCATAATATTTTGCTCTCCCTTCCGCACAATTGTCGCGTGTTGTAAGTGCAGTCTCGAATGCACAGTGGTACACAGAGCAATGGCAAATGTTTTGAAAGACGAGACGCTTAAATAATTTAATAATAAGATCCTAAATCATTGTAGGGAATCGTTGTTAATTGCTTTTTAACCATTTATTTTTATATTAATGAAAAATTTTTTATTAATTTAAATAAATTGGGAATTAAGAAATTTTATTATTATCTAGATAAAGTATGCATAGATTTATCAATCATTGGAACTACATAAATAAGCTGAAAAAAAACGTAAAAAAATTGAATTGTACTTAAGTTTGATCATTTATTTATATAGATATATATATGTATATTTCAATATATATATATATATTTATATATATGTGGTAAGCCGAGATCACTGAATCTGTGACAGTTAATCCCACACAAATCTTAAATCAATTGACCCAATGGAAACAAATGCAACGGCTTTGAAGTTAACGCCAGAAGAGGTAAATATAAAATGAATAAAATTTCTACAATAGAATAGATGGAATGGAGACCACAGTGTCCAATAGAAGTTTACCTGATGCTGTTGCTCAAAACCACTCCCACTCCAAGTAGTGCTACATACATAGTAGTCCCATTTCCACTACACCTTCGTATTGCCGCTGTCGTCGTCTGTGTTGTAGCGAGAGGTTGTAACCCCGGATAATGTACTTAATGCATCTACATATTAATGTCGCCCGACACAAAAACCTAACCTGTGCCCGGTAGCAACCCCTCTGCGTTATACGGTTGTATGCTGTGGCTGTTGCACGTAGTCGAAAAGTCCTTGCCAGGAATAGTGTGTGCGTACCTTGTGTATGTGTTTTCTATTACTGGGCCGTGCTGTAATCCCTTGTGTCCGTGTCCGTGTTCGCATCCGCGTCCGCGTTTTCCTCACCCATATCATGCTGTGTCGTCATCATCCTTGCAACCTTACGTTGTGCTTTTTGCTTCCTTATACTTAGTCGCGTGTGTTTCCCCTTGTTGTTTTTATTGCACAGACTTAGAGCGAGGCCGTGTGATTGCCATTCGCTGGTTGCCGCAGTCGGGTGCACTTGTTCGCTCGCCCCCTTCCCTCTGGTTATATTGATATGTCTCCCAGTAGAGCTAAAAAGAAAAAAAAAGAAAAGCAGCCGGTAGAACAGTTAAGCTGGGACCGCAATGTGTAAAAAATTACGAGATACAAAAAAAAAAGGGAAAAGGGAAACCAAGGGACATGTCAGCAACAAGGGGAAGTGCGGTACATTGGCAGGTGGTTGCAGAGGATAAACTTTTACTTCATTCTCGCTGCCACGCATGATGAGCCAACAACAATATGTTCATGTTAACCCTGAAATATTCTATCACGGTATATGTGTATGTCTGTGTATGCGTCTGTGTGTGTGTGTGTGTGTGTGTGTGTGTATGTGTTGTAAGCGGGTGTGAGTAGCCACTTTTAGAAGCGACATACACTTGAAAGAAAATAATCGCATCAGACTTAACGATGAATAAACCACTTCACGATACATAATCTTGCTCTTTCTCTCTCGCTCTCTTTTTTGCATTTCATATTATTCAACCTTGAGTTTTACCGCTTTATTTTAACAGCTGATTATTGTCATTAAACAGCAACTAAGACTTATATTTTCACAAATGTATTGGATAAATTTACTATTAACTGTTATACAATGCATTTTATTTGCTTAACAAAACTTTTTAACTATGTTTTGTATAGACTGTTGCATTGCACACACACATGAACATTCATATGCATGTGCATGTGCAGACTAAAATATTACAGTATTTTTGGTACTTTTTGTGCACAGTGTAGAAAATGCCTGGGGAATACCACAGTTACTTTTGGTTGCCTTCTCTCTCGATGTTGTCTCTCATTTGCTCTCTCATTTGCTCACCGTTCGCATCATGCTCAAAAGGTAAAAAGTAAAAGTAAGTAAAAGCCACGATGTTCCTTTTTTTTCTCTTCGCCCCCACCCTCCTTTTACCATGTGTCTCTTTGCCTAGTCAACGCATTCGAATCTTTTATATGTATATGTATGTGTGTGTGTGTGTATATGGATATGTATGTCTAGCTTGTGTTGGATGCATATAAAAATAAAATAAAATCTATTACGTGGCAAACCACCCCACATTTATGTGGCAATTTGTTGTTTTTTGATTGTACGAGTGTGTGTGTGTGTATGTGTATGCTAAAGTAGGCAAAAGTAAAGTAAAGTGTATCATTTTCCCATTTTGACGACCGACAAGCGACGACCCCTTTTCACCGTTCGCACTTTGTCTCAATTCCCAACTGTCTCGCCCGCCAACCCCGCCTCAATTGCAATTTATGAAGATTTGTGTGGTCCGCCCTAGCAGTTAGTCTCTCCTTCCTCTCTCTCTCTCTTTCTCATTCCCATACAGTGTCCCTTTCACCGCCCCCTCATTTCAGTTATGTTGAGCCCTAGTGCACTTGTTTTGATTTGTTTGGAATAATAACAGATGCTTACCGTTCATATTATTCATTGTTAAAATTATTAACGCTTGACAATAAAAATTGTATTTGAACAGCTCTCGAAGCGAGAAATGGCAAAAGAAACGACGAGTAACGGGAAACTGTGCAAAGGCCAAGGGCCATGTTGTTTCCCGTAAGCAGTGAGGCGGCTGGTTACCTCTTTCCGCCCTGCATGCTAGTGTGTTTGTGTGTGTGTGTGTGTGTGTGTGTGTGTGTGCGAGAGTGTGTTCAAGTAAATTGCAATTTGTGCAAATATTTATGTACATTGAAAATTACTCATTTGTGTAACACCAATTAATTTCAACAAACAGTGGCAGCAACAGCATCCAGCAACAACAATGGCCAACCATTTATAAAACTTGGCCTGTGCTTCTTGCCATTGCCAGCGTTTCTCTCTCTCCCTTTCGCTCGCTCGCTTGCTCTCTGTTTCCCTTTCTCATTGTTGCTATTGCTGTTGTCCTTTGCTTTTACTCTGGTTAAACAAATGTTTCCAAAATGGGCTCTTTTGTTTCCCCAAAAATAAACGAATGTGAATGATGTTTGTTTGCCTTACGACACAGCATCAACAACAACAACAACAACAACAATTGTAGTAACAATAGCAACAAAAGTTTATCAAAGACTCTTATGCAGGTGCCTTACTCTAACCATATTTCAGTGTTGATTAGCCCAATGCATTTTGATTTTTGTTCTTATTCCGTCTCTATAGCATTTTTACAGGATTACTATTTACCGTTTTAGATATACAATGCAATTTTTCATTACGCACCCTCATTTCAGATGAAACTTTTTACAAATTGCAACTAATTAGACAGGAAAACCAACTTAACTACAGTTCATGATGAGTTTTTCACGTTGTTTTCTTTTCTTTTTTGAAAAATGTACCAAAGATAATGCAATATATGTTTTAGCCAAGTTAAGCAGACAATTGAAAATAGTTTTTCCTAAAATAAAAACCATTTCTTAAGAAATAGCTGATGACTTAACCTCACAAAGTAATTGTAACTAAAAGTTATTTACTAACCAAATAAGACAAACAACAAATTTTATTATTATTTAGATACATCAATACATATGTATTCAACATACTGTCAACGAGTTATCCTTGATTTTTAATTCGTTCAGTTTGATCAAAATAAAGGCATCGACTTCTAGGCGATACAATTTCGTTTCCAAATTATAACGCCAACCGCAACGAGTGCCTTCTAACAGTATATTAAGTTTAAGTATATTCCCACCCGTTACATAATACCGCAATTATTTTTTTTTTTTTGTTTTGTTTTGCTGGCTGTGTGTCTTTGTGTGTGTGTGTAATCACAATGTGGAGCAAATGAGCAAGCTAGAGAGAGAAAGAGATCAAAAGAAGCATAGAAAGAGAGGGAGGAAGAAAGATAGTGCGACTGATTGTGGTGAAGAAAGAGACGCTGAAAGATATACCATATTCTTGCTCTTCCTCATTCTAATCAATAATTGGTTACCTTCCCAATTTAGTGGGTCAGTGACCAGAAAGCTGCCCCAACGGCGTCCCAAGCTTTAAACCGGCAACCGCAGGACCTCGCCGTCGCCGCCCAGAAGCCTGGTGGTGCCATGGCTGAGGTGCTTAATCTGGATAGCATTATATCCAGACTCTTGGAAGTGCGTGGTGCCAGGCCCGGTAAAAATGTGCAGCTAACTGAGGGCGAGATTCGTGGCCTTTGTTTGAAATCTCGTGAAATATTTTTAGCTCAACCCATACTACTTGAATTAGAGGCGCCACTTAAAATATGCGGCGATATTCATGGCCAATATTATGACCTGTTGCGTCTGTTTGAATACGGCGGTTATCCGCCCGAATCCAATTATCTCTTTCTTGGTGACTACGTGGACCGTGGTAAACAGTCACTGGAAACGATTTGCTTGCTTCTTGCATATAAGATCAAATACTCGGAAAACTTTTTTCTACTACGTGGAAATCACGAATGTGCTAGCATTAATCGTATCTATGGTTTCTATGATGAGTGCAAGAGACGCTACACTATCAAGCTATGGAAAACCTTTACAGATTGTTTCAATTGTCTACCTGTGGTAGCTATTGTCGATGAGAAGATCTTTTGCTGCCATGGCGGCCTCAGTCCCGATCTTACGTCGATGGAGCAAATACGACGCATTATGCGACCAACGGATGTACCAGATCAAGGGCTACTCTGCGATCTCCTGTGGTCCGATCCAGACAAGGACACCATTGGCTGGGGTGAGAATGATCGTGGAGTTAGCTTCACCTTTGGCGCGGAAGTGGTTGGCAAATTTCTTCAAAAACATGATCTGGATCTGATATGTCGTGCCCATCAGGTTGTCGAGGATGGCTACGAGTTCTTTGCCAAGCGTCAATTGGTCACCCTATTCTCAGCTCCAAACTATTGCGGTGAATTCGATAATGCCGGTGCCATGATGTCCGTCGATGATACGCTCATGTGTTCATTCCAAATCCTGAAACCGATTGAGAAGCGCAAAAAATAGACGCACAATGCAGCGATAACTTAAATAATTGTCTAGTAGAATTGGGGATATCAAATCATTTTGGATTCCCGTTCCTGCTTCCAGTTCCTACAAATCAAAAAATCCATTATTCCTATCCCAAATGTCAACGTGTGCGCAATGCTAAAAGGTTTTTTTTTATTTATTCAGTTTCGATATTCAAAATTTTTCTTTTTAAAATTCGAAGTAATGTCTTTTGTTAAATCCAATCGATTTAATGCTGATGGTAATGCACACTATATATATAATATAATCTAATATACTTATGTACAAACCAAATTTAATGATAAACAAATATATCGACTATAACCGTTTTCCATTATAATCTCGAAAACACTTTTCGCTTATACATATATCTCTTGGGTTTTTAATGCTTAAATTTCCAAAAACAAATTCTCGAAATTCTTTAACTTTAACTTTTCTTTAAGCCGGAATGCGAATTGAGCGTCTGTAAGCTCAAAAGAATCGCCGCCATAACATATTAACATTGCTAAAAAATTAATGAACACACACACACACATACACATAAAAAGTGTGTACACACTCATATATATGTACACACTTGCAAACAGACAGCGAAGGAAAAGTAAAAGGAATAAAGAAACAGGAAGAACAACAGCGAATGGCGATGAAAACACTTTATTAAGCCAAAAGCGAAAAATAACAAAGAAAATTTTAAAAATAAACCATGAAGAAAAAATTTTAAACACAATGCAGATATCCTTTACAAAATAGATCTACTTAAATCTAACAAAATTAAATTTCCTTTAAAAACAAATTCACTATAGAAATATACAGAAAAGAATTACAAGTTCAAATAGTGTTAGAAAATGCCATTATAAGACATATATGATTTCATTTTACATTAAATAAGATATATGCCCTTCAAGAGAGGGTATTAACCGTGACAGCAACAAATTATAATGAGGTCATTTGCGCGTAAACAATCAAGGAGCTGAAAAGGAAAGAGAATATGAATGAATGCCAGAGAGAAAAAAAAAATATATAGAGAGAGTATAAACTGGCTTGGCAATAAAAAAGAGACAGACATAAAGGGAGTGAGAGAGAGAGTAAATTGCAGTCACATGTTTATCAACAAACAGGCTAATAAATAAATTATGTTCGGGCAGAACAAAGTACAAAAAAAAACCAAGAAAATTGTTCATAATTTATGAAGAAAAACGCCAAAAAGAAAATACAAAAAAGAAACAAAAACATGCTTGAGGAAATTCCCACACTCTAACAGGTTGAATATACGAAAATAAACAGTAAGTTTAATTTAAAGAAGGATCCTTAAAGTATGCTACACATAACTCAATAAGGTATCTATTTCTGTTCCGAGTAAAGTTCTTAGATTGAGTTTGTTTATATAAATTGAACTATTTAATCTCAATTGTAATGCAAGAGTAAATTTAAATCATTTTATTAATTTTTGTAAGTCGAAAGAACGTTTTAAAAATAATTTATACAATATTTATACTATATTGTTTATATATGTATGTATGTATGTGTGTGCATTTAATCTATTGAAGGACTAATTTATTTGCATTGCAAACAGAATTGTATTATGATTAAGAATATATTTATTATATAGTCAGTTTGTTACTTTTGTAACAATGTTTATACAAATGTTTTTAGAAATTTCTTTGTCTAGTCTTTGAATTTCAATGCAATGTTTACTAGGATTTATATTACAAACTGTTAATATAAGGTGCAAATATCAAAACTATCCCAGATAGTTATATACTTTTCATATAGTTTTAAGGAACTCCGACTTCAAGAATCATTTGTTTTAATTTGAATTGAGATAAAGCATATTTAAAAACAAATTCATTTTTAACTGAATCGAAATACAGGGATTTATATATATATATATATGGAAATACTTTTGCCTATTCAATTGTTGTAAATGTGCTAAGAGGAAATTGCAATCACAAGACAATTTGCATCTTTTATATAAATCCACAAATTCAAAAAAATAGGCAATACTCTTTAGTTCTCCCTCACATCCCAGTCCCTCTCTTTCTCTCACTTGCCTACTCTCTCTCTCTCTCTCTCTCTCTTCCTCACTCACTCTCTCTCGCTCTCTATGGCATACAAACTCTTGCTCGTTCGCTTATGCTGTCTAGCTATCTTGCTCATTCAAAATGGCGTATGCCCCATGTATGTATTGTATATAAGAGCAACAACAATAACAATAACAACAACAAAGCGAAACAATTTTTAACAAGAAAATCAGAAAATGGAAAGAAAAGAAACAAACAAAATATAAAAGAAAAAAAGAAATAATTTCCATGTTTCCTTTTTCGACAATTGATGCCCGGTATTTTATTTGCCATTTGCCAATATTTCTTGTTTTTATTTTCCTTTCTTTTTTTGTTTTTTAGTTGTTTTTTTCTTTGTTGCCAAAATATGCATTCTATCAGAGAGAGAGAGAGAGAGAGAGAGAGAGAGAGAGAGAGGGAAATACACTGAATAAGAGAAGTTGATGAAAGAAGGGAATGTAAATGAGAGTGAGAGAGAGAGAGAGAATAAGATAAATGCCACACCCACACTTTCACAAAGCTACACAAACACACACACAGACACATTCCATTACTCGGCCATGTCACACACACACACACACACACAAACACACATATACTGGCGCCATCTAGCGACTAGTGTCAAAATAAAAACATAAATCGTTAAGATTTCATTTCTGCAAATTTTGTTTTCTCTTTTTTTTTTATCCTGCTTATGTGTGTGTGTGTGTGTATTTTGTTGCAAATTAACTTTCATGAGATTGTATTAATTAGAAATTATGCGCCTAATGAAATGGTTATCCCGGTACGACATGGTTAGTCGGTATGTGGAAGGGGATGTGGGAGGGTTATGGAAATGGGGTACAACTGAGGGAAATGAATTTTGCATAAGCCTTAGCCAACCACAATGCAGCATAGAGAGCAGGAGGCAGTGCCCTCTCTCACATATTTTGTCGCTTGCTCGCTCAGACGCGCTCACAGTCAGAGCGTTAGGGTGGTTCCAGTTTTAGGTTGGGCCATGCGCAGAGCATGAACAAGAGTCACACAGCCCGAGCCCGAGTCAGAGCCAGAGCCACAAGGGTGCAGCAAACCAATAACAGTCAGACTAATTTTGGGATTGGTTTATAATTGAAGAGTTTGCCATTGTTGTCGTCGTCGTTGTCGGCGTCGTTGACGGAAACGTAGACGAGGGCAGAGACAGAGACACTGACAGTGGCAGAGGCAGTGGCAGTGGCAGAGGATATAGCACTGGCAGTGACAGTGGCAGTGGCTCTGGATGCGGCTCTTGGCAGAGACTTCTATATAGTTTTTATATACCCAGAATACAATGTTATCGTTGTTGTTTTTATTTTTGTTGTTAATGCTGTTATTGTAGTTACTGTTGTTATTGTTGCTTTTGCTGCTGCTGCTGCTGTTGCTGCTGCTGCTTTTGTTGGGTGGGTAACTGTTTGCCCTGTCTTATTGTTTTCTGTTTGTAGGCCTCCCCATACACCGCTACTGCTTATCATTTTAGAGTTTTACATAATTGCTTCTCTCTGTCTCTCTCCCACTCTCTCTATCTCTCTCTCTCTCTCTATCGCTGGCTCTCTCTCTCTTTCTCTCTCTCTCTCTCTCAGGCTCACACTTTTGCACCTTCTTTCTACTTCTCTTCCTCTCTATCTGCCTCACTTCCTGTCTTCATGTCGTTCTCTTCTCTTCTCTTCTCTCTCTTTCACTCACTTTCAGTCTCTCTGCGGGCCTGTCCATTTTCTAAGCCGGAATTTTGGGGGCGTGGTTGTTTTACTATACATAGACAACAACATTTTCTGGCTAGTTTTCTTTTTTGGCCAAAAAAAGATAAATAAATATGAGTGACCCAACCGCCCACTAAACCGCCTCCTTTTCCTCCTACTTCCTCCCACATTTCTCTTTTGGGCCATCGTCCCTACAATTCTGCCTTGCTTAACTTCCTTTTTTTGTAGCATACTTTTCAGCTGTAATCAGTTTAAATGCTTAACAAAAAGTAAGGCTACGGGTAGAGGGACTATGTTGGTCCTCCTCCTTCTGTTCCTCCTGCTACCTTTTTACTCTGCACGTGCCTCCATGTTCTCTAACTCTAGATCTCCCTGCTTTTTAGTTGCTATTCATATTTGTTTTAATAATTGAACATTTCTATAAATATTTGATGCGTAGACAAAAGAGTTGTTGTGTGCTGCCCCAGCCATATCCGTGTCTGAGTTACCACCTCTTGGCTCTTTCCCTACCCCCTCACAATTGCCAACCGATACCAACCAATTCCGTCTTCTTGTCTTCTATGCCTCTTTCGTTGTACTTCCCGTTGAATTTTAAAGGTCCTTCTAAAGGGTTGACCTGACTTGGCCCGTAGCAGCCTTTAATTAGAACCAAGTCGTTTATCGCTTATAAGAAGAAGAATAACAAGAAACTTTAAATGCACTTGTCATGTTCGAAACGAGGCAAAAAGTTTCCAATTATATTAAATGAAATTGGGTATGGATGAGCCATGAATGTAAATGGCGAAAATGAAAAGGTGGACAAAAGGATTGTTGGAATGACCCATCTTAATTATACATTTTACGACTTTTTACTTAACACGTGGATTTGTATACGATTTTGGGTGTAGGACAGTAACGAGGAGGAATTAGAGATGCATTACTATCTAGCACTGGTCAACAGTGTTGATCAGCGAAAGCTGATAGATAACTTATATTGTCGTAAGCCAATGAAGAAGAATATTGAGAGGATGTACGTATCTATTCATATATTAGATAAATTTGACTTTATTTGAATTCGTTTTTTTTTTAATTTTTTGCATTTATGTTTTGCCATTTCAGATGCACCATTCAATGGATCAACTGGATATGCTGGATCCGACGGGTTCAATGACCACATTAGCACCTATTTCGGAATCACCCCTGACGCCAACACATCAACACCTGCACGGTTCCTATCACAGTATGAATCACATGATGAGTCATCACCATCCGGGCACGTTAAGTGGCCATACGCCGGGTAAGCTCCCGTGCTCCTTCACCTGAAAGTTTATAAAATTTTAATTGATTATCTTCTGTTGATTATATAGGGCATCATGGACACTCAGCGGTACATCATCCTGTTATAACGGCAGCTGTGGCAGCTGCTGGCCTGCATCCTGATACCGATACCGATCCACGTGAGCTGGAGGCGTTTGCGGAACGTTTTAAACAGCGGCGTATTAAGCTTGGTAAGGTCCACACATACGCACACACACGCACACACACACACAGACTCTAAAGATAATGTGACCTTGTCCACTTACCCACCCCACCTTCGCTCTTTTTCTCTCTACTTTTTTGTTTGTTTCTATTTCTGTGGTGCTTTTGCAGGTGTCACGCAAGCGGATGTGGGCAAGGCCTTGGCCAATCTCAAGTTACCTGGCGTTGGCGCTCTGTCGCAAAGCACAATCTGTCGTTTCGAGAGTCTGACGTTGTCGCACAACAATATGATCGCCCTGAAGCCCATTCTGCAGGCGTGGCTGGAGGAGGCTGAGGCGCAAGCGAAAAACAAACGACGGGATCCGGATGCGCCCAGCGTTCTGCCGGCGGGCGAAAAGAAAAGGTAGAAAGTGTTTCGATTACTCGTTACACATACTGAGCCCAAGTGCCAACAAAACCAAAATGAAATTGAAACCAAACATCTCCTCCGTGCAAATCCCGTGAGATTGGCAATTATCACCATTATAATCTATCACCTAAAGAACAGAAAACTAAAACCTAAAAAGAAGAAGAACATAAAAAAAAAATATATGCATATATGTCTATTAGATACCACCATTTAGTTTTATACTCTTTAAAAATTTGTAGAACAATCCCAGACCCGAAACCCCCCAAAAACCAAAAGACTATTCCCTGCATTTCCTGAATTGAAAATCCCTTAATCCTAAATCCTCTCCATAGCTGCATTTCATCAGCTACCTTGTTCGCTGTTAGGGCCCCATTTCTAAAGTAATCTATATCGAGTCTTTTTTCAAGAAAAAGGACTTCCATTGCGGCACCTGAAAAGCGCTCCCTGGAAGCCTACTTTGCCGTCCAGCCGAGACCATCTGGGGAGAAAATCGCCGCCATTGCCGAAAAACTGGATTTGAAGAAAAACGTGGTGCGCGTCTGGTTCTGCAATCAACGCCAAAAACAAAAACGTATGAAATTTGCTGCACAACAACACTGACAATCAAATAATACAGCCACACAATTAGGTATAGTTAGTAGTGTACAACCATCAATGACTGGCCACGGTTCGGCGGGATTTGGATACTGATAGTCATTTATGACGGCAGCAGCAGCAGCAGCGGCGGCAGCAGCAGCGGCAGCAGCAGCAGCGGCGGCAGTAACAGCAACACCGGGAACAACAACAATGACAACAACAACAGGAGCATCAGCAATGGGTTTAACGGGATCATCAGCAGGAACAGCAGCGTCAGCAGCGGCAACAACAGTAATGACAACACCGCTCCAATGCATACAGGGCGACTATTATCTATAGTGATTCGAACACTCTTACACACTCTCACACACACACACACAGAAATTGGATAGATTCGACAAATATTCGGATACGATTCGGAATTGGAGATGAAGATCGACCAGCAGCAGTAAATTTCTATCTATCTATCTCTCTCTCTCTCTCTCTCTCTCTCTCTCTATCTATCTATCTATCTCTCTTTACCTATCTATTTCTATCAAAGAATATCAACTTACAGTTAATTCCTAACCTGTCCCTTAATCCTTTCTCCTCAACCATTTACAATATCCCAATACCCATACACATACACACACACAGATACACCAAAACCTAAGCAAAATACTGACAAAATAAAAATTAAGAAAAAAGAAATTAAAAAAAGTTAAAAAAAAAAATGTAAAAGACGAAGAAGAAGAAGAAAGAAACCAAAAAAGAGAAAATATGAAAACCAACAAGGAAATACAAGAATTTTTTTAGGAACGAATTATGAAACAATGGACCAACATATCAAATGCAATAATTTATACAATTGTATAAGAGCAACAAAAGGTGAGTGCAAAAAGAAACGGTAAAAATATAAATAAATAGTTGAAAAGTGGGTAGTTAATATTTCAATTCTTCCCCCCGCTCTGACTCTTCGTAAGGAATACATCTAGAATTTATCTACCAAAGAAGTCCAAAAAGAAAGACATTGGAAATGTTAAAGTCCTTCATTATAATTTGATTGATACATACCATAGAGTTCAAGGACATTACCTTCAGTGTACCTTCGTGCAAGTAGACAAAAAGGAGTGCAATAAATGCCTTCATAATCCTAAACTCATTCAAAGTTAATTTTAATTCCATCATGCACATCAACAAATACTATATAATAACAAGTAATACAATTCCCCTACAATTTCGTGTCATAATAAACTACAAACATATTGGAATAAGAATTCCAATACAATACTATAACACTTAAGAGGTGTCCAGGTGTACATCCAGATATTTCAAATATTCAGACATGGTCCCAAGTCTTTGGCAAGGGAATGTTCCTTTGGTTTTAATCCAATGACTTTGATTTGCATTTGCAACAAATGTCTATATCCAAGTCAATATTTCTATATCATTTATCGATATATAATAATAATCCATTTATATAGTTGATGTAACTTATTATTATAAAATTAAGTTTTCGATTCAAAAATAAGAGCTGCAAAACTTTTATATACACATCACAGATGTTCTTGTATAGAATAACTGTTGTTTCCTTTGTAGTGTTGGAAATTGAGCAAAATCCTAACCCATCAAACATAACGTTTCACAGCCCTGACTTAGTGAAAGCTTTTTTCAATATAAAATAAATATTTCAACACTTAAAAACCTCTACATATAATAAAAATATATTTAATGAGATTTAAATATATTTAAATTGTTATTTTTAAATATTTTATTCGTCTTTTCTTTTGTTTTCTTTTTTTTTTGCAGAAAAATAAAAAAAATTGAAATGATATATCAATTTAACCCAATTCTACTGCTACTGCCCCAAACACACACTCTACACACACACACACACACACAAAGCCTATAAACACTTCAAAGAAATTGCTTCAAGTGATCCGATAATAAGAATTGCGCTTTTACATACTAAAAGAAAAACAACAAAATAAACATAAAACAAACTAAGCTCAACTGGATACTGACTAAAAAACAACAACAACTAAAGAGAAACAACAAGCAGCAGCAGCAGCAACAACAACAGGAGCAGCAGGAGCAAGATGGTGAAGAACAAGAACAACTACAGCAACTACAACTAACGATATGCATTAGCTCAATGTATATAACAGTTATATATATATACACACACCTACATATATATATATATATATATATAGATTTTCAATTTAATTCTGAATTTGTAAATACCGCAACAGCAACAATAGAACTTTGTCATATAAACAAAACAAAAACAAACTAAACATTATAAAACCAGAAAATTTTGGTTAATTTATATAATACAAGAGGAAAGCAACCACGAGTAAAAAAAAACTATTAAATACTAGTTGCAATAGTTAAAGCCAAAAAACCTAAAGCCTAAAAATCAAGACCAATCGAGAGTCATTCAGAAATCCCAACAGCAAATCCTTTCCACTTCCTTTCAGTAGAAGCCCAGAAAAACAACACACACACAGAAACACACATACAGCTAAGGGGTTAACCCGCTAAAAAAAAAAAAGCAAAAAAAAAAAAAAAAAAAAAAAGAAATCTAAACAATGAAACTTGAAAAAAAACCAACCAACAATTTTTTTGTCTAATTATAAGTAAACAAATGCAAAACCAAATAAAACAAAAACAAAAACTTTAGCACAAACATTAGGCTTGTGCGCAACAAATATTGATCACCAATAATTCATAATACAAAAAAGAAAAGGAATTCCGATTTCAATTATTGAATTATGAATTCTATCAATCAATTCTAAACAAATTCATGTTAAATTATCTAAGTATATTCCATGTAAATTGACTAATTGGTATTTCAAAATCAGTTTTTGCAGCAATCCATTTAAATCGATGTTAGAATTCTTCCTTTCTTCATAATATCGTGCAAATTGGTTTTCTAAAGAGGATAATTCGTATCTATAAATATTTTTTTATACTTTCCGAATTCTACTTTTTCAATTTTTTATAATTTCTTCAAATTGACGCCTTGATAATACCATTTAATCCAAATAATGCAAAAGTATATTTGTAGTAAATAAAATACCAGGACTCCTATATAGTTACAGTTAAAGTCCCTTAATAATTTGGATTTAACCATGCTATTTTATATTCGAATCATATGAAACTTTGTACGAATTTAAAACAAATATTGGATCACTTAGAAAAGCCATAGTTTAAATAGTTAAAGCAACTAAATACTGATCAGATAAGCATATCCTTTGCCGATCAATTCCAATTTTAAATTTTAATAAATTTTTAAATCACTTTAGATCTTGATTTAAAAACGAAATTTCTCAGTTTCTCTGCTGTCTCAAGAATCCTTTTTTAACTCAAATTTTAATTTGTTTGATTGAAACGATCGAAATGAATATAGTGATCAAAATTTTTCGCGTACACGCCTTATGTTAGCAGCAACTGGAGATATTGCAACGAATTTAAACTGTTGCCAAACTAAACTAACAAACAATTGATTAATACCAAAAACCAAATAAGAAACAAAAAAAAAAAAAGAACTCTAAAACCTATTACATATATAAATTATATATACATATATATATATATGAGTATATAAAGAATTTTTTAAAAATACATATATTATATAAATAATTGATTATTTTGTTGAAACTCTTTTTTTTTTTGTTCTTGTTTTTTTTTTATATAATTTAGCACATTTTAAAATAGTTTTACTAGAATTGTACATATATGATATATTGAAAAACCAAATGCTAGACATATATGTATATATATATATACATATATATAGATGCATATAGTATATACATATGTACATTTACTATATATATATATATATATATATATATATATGTATGTATATGTATGGGCGTATGAACGATGATTTTTTGAACGGCATCAGAAACATGCGCAAAATTCAATAATAATTTTAATAAAAAACCAAAAAAAAAAAAAAAAAAACAAAAACGAACAAACAAAAAATAGTTTTGTATCAAGAAGAGTTAAAAATAAAATAAAAATAATAATTATATAAAAAATTGCCGAACAAATTAGTGCATAAAAAAAGAAAAACCAAAAAAACCAAATAAGAAAAAACAATTTTTTTCAAAACGCATAATAATAATTATAAAAAATTATAATACCAACGGTAATAATTGAAGAGAAAGCAGAATCAGAAAGAAGAGGAAGAAGATGGAGATGCTCTCAAGCTCCCCAAATAAAACTCATCATAACTACATTTAAATTTAATTTTAGTAGTTTCTAGACCCAAGATAATATTGTAGCATGAAAATCAATTGATAAGCGCAAATTGTCGCAGGAGAAATAAGTAAATAATAATAAAAAAAAAAAAAAATGCAGCAGCAAAATAAGCAACAAAGACAACAACAAACCAAATGAAAAAATACAAAAAAAAAACAATAAAAACAAAAAAAAAAAAAAAAATAAGAAAAATGATAAAAAAAATGATATATAAAGAAAGAATTTGTTTTCATTTATTTCAAACTTTATGGTAAATATAAAAAAATTGTTTACCAATTTTATTGCTGTAACAATTTACCGATCAATCAACTATATCCTCATAATGGCTTCCCTTGGAAAATTCTCCACTGAGAAACAGATTCAAATATTCGAAATCCCATAGAAATTTTCTAGATCATCTTGTGATATTCGATAATAGATAAAAATAATTTAAACAACTTGTCATAAATAATGTTTTTTTTTTTTTGAATGATTTTCGCATTTGATTTTGTAATTTTTATTTCAGTTTCAGTTTCTTGAATTTTTTTGTATTTTTTTTTTTTTTTGAATTTTTTTTTTTTTTTTTTTGTGATTTTGTTATTATTTCGATTGTTTCTTCCGTTTTATGCTTGGTTTCGATTTGTGATTATAAAATTGAATTTACATATAAATAATTAATTAATATACAATATTTTTCGTTTTGAATATTATATACCCGCATCATTATACATACATATTATATCATGTACATAGTAATTCTTAGAATCCCGATGTGTATAACAGATTTTTCTTTCGTTTGAAGGGTGTGTGTGTGTGTGTGTGTGTGTGTGTGTGTGTGGGGGGGGGAGTGTATTAGCTTCGAGTAAGGGTCATACAACACACAAGTGGCATGCCCCATCTCTATATGTATGCAAATGTATTTGTATTATATAATAATAATAATTATAATAATAATCATAATAATAATAATAACTCGTACTCGAATGCTTATAAACTAAAACTAAAAACTAAGCGTAAATTGTTTTTGTTTTGCTTTTGTTGTTATAGAAATTGTTTTATTATCAATTCATTATTCAATTTGATAATTTCTCTTTTCTTGTTTTTTATTTTTTCTTTCTTTTTTTCTTCTTATTTTGTTTTATTTTCTTTTCTTTTGTTTCGCTATGTTTGTGTATGTGTGTAAAAAAGGGAAAATGATAAGTAGAATGACTAAGGAGGAGCATGTAGGGAACGAATGAGGGGGTGTCGTGTGAATGGGGATTAAAGCACCAAATAAAATAACATTGTATAATTTCGATTCAAGAGTTTTCGATGAATATAACACACGAAAAGTAAAAACAATGGATAAACCTTAGATAAAACCGGATCCAGCAGTAACAAAGGTTTCTTTTTTTTGTTTTTTTCACGCGGAATGCAAAAAGATAGTGGGCAAGTGTGGTAGCAGAAACGGTATTGTGGGTAGGGGGAGAGGTGGTGTAATATCTGCTTAAAACAAAAAAAAAATTGAAAATAAAATTTACAAAAAATTTAAATGCACTAAAATGTAATAAATTATTTAAACAAAAACCGTAACTGGGACAAGGAGCAGCGGGAGGAACAAATTATTGGCGACCCTCCTACTAATTTACAAGATACCGTTTATGTGTGTGTGTTACGTGTGTGTGTGTGTACTCCAGTTTTCAGCTTCTAGTTGGTTCTAGTTTTCAGTTTTTGTAAGTTCAGTCGTCGCCATCAGGGTAGCCTCCTTTGCCTCCTCTGCGATTGCTGCTGTCACTTATCCGTACGAAATAGATGAGAGAGATTGGCATTCTGATTGCTATCCATTATATCACCGTTTCCACCACCACCTCTGTCTGTTGATGATATGAACGATTTGTTGTGCGTTTGCATGGGTGGCAGGTTGGCTATTTGGACTTCATGACGAAACAGCTGATTAACACTACGTCCAACCAGCTGGGCAGTGAGCTTCTTGAACAGATCCTTTTTAGCCCGATCAACTTTATTACCCTTTACAGGAACAACGGAAATTTTCTCATCAAACTTTTGTATATCGGCAGCATTCACATTTGGAATATGCTGAAGCACTTCGGTCAGTATGGGAAATTTTGGACGCAGGAGCTCATAGAATTGTACACCAAGGGTAATGAGACCAGATTGATTTGCCTCATGCTGGCCATGAACTTGCATACCTTGTAGAACAGCAGTGAAGGCACTTACCGCCTTATTCTCATCCACCAGATGCGGCTCTGCGGCCAGAAAACGCATCACAGGAGCGGCTATATTCACTGCCTTCATGTTGCACATTCCATCGTTCCAGGCAATGGCCCGGAGTAATGTTAATAGTATATAATTACCGATTAGTTCGTTTCTCAATAGTTTTCCACCCAAATCTGATATGATATCCGATAATAGGGCCGATTGAGCTGCTCGCGACTGTGGAGCACTGTCCATGGAATGTTCTTCGTTTTCCATGGCCATTGCATTGGCTGTGGTCGAGTGATCCGCCCCAATTTGACCACCAACCAGGGCAATCCTTAAGACATCCAGATACTCACGGGTCAATGTGCGATTCAATTGATCTTCGAGCACTTCCTGGGTATCATTGACTTCGCCAGTCAATTGGCCACTCTCGTATAGCGACGATATGTAATGCCAGCGCCTTGACAAACGCTCACACATCAGCGGAACGAGATGGGCGAAAAGGGGAACCAGTACTGTTCCATAAAAGCTGGGCGGGCAGGAATAGACAAAGGGTTTGAAAAATACACGAATAATGGGCCTCATTCGATAGTCGGGTATGATGTCCAGGCAACTAAATATATTAGTTATTATCGCATCCGACAGACCCATCAATTGATAGAGATCTCTGCCTAACGAGGGACCCGCCGAGCCCATCAAATGATAGCAACCCTCGACAAGCAGCAAGAGGAATGTTTGCGTCTTCTCGAATGCCGTTGGCTCCGCTTTAATTGTCGTATCCAAGGGATCAGCGGGTATGGCACAAATGCCCATAAGTAGCTTCTTCTCATGCTCCATCATGCCGTGGATTTTCTTATAGCCCTCCGAGAGTCCACTTAAAGCTCTTGGCGTGAACATTTCGTTGAGCATGCGCATAAGTGCCAGTATATGTGATAGCAATGGCACCACATGCTTGGTCGCTGGATTCCGGCAAATTGGATTACCCAATTCCGTACATCCAATGACAAAGCCTCCACGTTGTGCCCTGTCGGGATCATCGGGCCATGTGCAACGTTTAACCACACCCAATACCACATGCAAGGCGTCCAGCAAACGGGAACGATTTTGAAGCGCTGGATCAGTCTCTAGTAGCATCTCCGGCGCTTTGTCCAGACCCACGAAACGTATGAAATGCAATGGTGACTTAAGCACCTCACCAAATGTCACCCATTCAGTTCGCTTCTCCTGGATGATATGCTCAATAAATAGCGTCTGTCGCTCAAAATCACAAAAGTGATTTGAGATTAGTATGAGAGCTTCCTGCAAAGTGGTGCTAACCAGCCGGCACAGTTGATTAGAATGTTGCCGATCCTTAAGCAGCATTTCCACATGACCATTGATCTGCTCGAACACAGGCAGCAGCAGCAAAGGATATTTATGTGCCAATTTGACCAGTAATGAGGCAGCATGACGCCTCAGATTCTTTGCCGACTTCTGTTGCACTTTTTCCAATTCATTTGGTGGCTTTAAGACCAATGCCCGAAAGATCTTATCCAAGACGCGAGGCAGCAAATTCACGCCACTCATGGCCACACAATTGTTTGGCGTCAATTGACATGATGACATGCTAAGGAAGACGAACAGCGCCGAAATGCACGACAGGAGTATGGAATAGATCAAAGGATTTGTTGTCTCCAATTTGATGCAGTCTTCCAATAGGCGTAGACCCGCCGTCACCGATGGACGCTCAGCCACTAATAGTATGCGACTGAGTACACCATCCAGGACACAAACCAATGCATCCCATTCCAAATAGATAGGATCCAAAACACTGCAGGACATGGAGCTGCCCGTCTGCTGTTCAACGGCAGCCAAACGGAGACGCGTCTGCAACCACTGTTCACAATAGCCATAAGTGGTTAATGGTTGGACCAAGGTGGCCAAACGAAAGATCTCCAGAAAATCAGTGCGGCAGCGAAAGAAGAACAAGGCAAACTCTTCTTCGCTATCAAATTCCAGAATTATATAGTAGTCTGTGTGGCGACTATTCGACGCCGGGCAATTGGCGGGATAAGGCAATTTAACAATTCTTGGCGCTATGGTGTGTATAAGCTTGGGAATGTAGGTGACAACTGCATAATCCTTTGATGAATTCTCATGCTTGAGCAGCAGCTGCCAGATCAGTGCTGCCCCATGGGCCACAGATAGGGATGGATGCTGTACTAGTTGAAGCAGGCATTCCAGCATTATTTCCAAATGTGCTGGTCTCTGGACAGTATCATCTTTGCCCCATAAGGCCACCAATTGTTGGACCATACCATTTAGCACTTGAATAAGCTTCTTCAGGAAATTGTGCTCCAGCTCAATGGAAGTCTCGGATGGGGTTGGTCCAGATAGTTCCACTGGTTGACTACTGATAACTGCCGCTGAGTAAATCAAACGAATCAAATCCTCCTGATAAAGCTGCATGAGCGGTTTACGCTCCTTGGTCTGACCCTTACGATTGGTGATTAGTCCTAGGCACTCGGCCGCATTGCATTGGAATGCCTTGTCATTAAGGAGAATGCAAAGAAAGTGCAATAATTTGCCATTGCTTGACATTATGTGCTGTATGCTAACCCATTCCACAAATCCGCTCAGGGTTAGTAGAGCCATTTCCACAACACGGGAATGGGCTTTTGCCTGCTGAAAATTGGCTCGAGCTGTGGTCTCCCGAAAGGCGGTCACATGCTGCTCGACCAGTCGCAGAAAGAACTCGAATATATCGTTCATATTATTATTCAATGCCTGATACATGTCCTTGCGTCGCTGATTCGATTCAATCGTTTGCAGGAGAGCCACATCTTCGACTAAACGCAGAAACACCAATAGAACCAATTCCGTTTGGGCCTCGCCCTGATTACAGGCTTGGCTTAGTTCGGGCATAAGATCGGACCATTGTTGGGGCCATTCACGTTTAATCATTTCCACTATGATACGGGATAGAGCATCTTTGAGGTGTAATAGTCGTTTATCCTCAGCTGGACCCACACCTAAATTGAGCATTTTGATGGCATTATCCTTGATGAAGACCTTCTCCTCGTGGGTTATTTGATTCCATTTGAATTTAATTGTATACTCCATTAACTGCAGACCGAAATGATGAGCCTGCTGATTAAATTGCGGTGAACTGGCCAAATAAAGACCAACTTGAGCACAAAGCGGTGACTCCTCCTTAAATCGCTCACAGGCCATGTAGGCTTCCAGGCGGGCTTGTTGCGTCGTCGTTGGATGCATGATTAAATCAACTGCCTGGGCCAGTTCCAAGGCCAACGCTTCAGTGCCTCCAAGCTGAGACATCTCTAAGTGGGACACGAGCAGCAACAATGAGAGAAATAAGATTACTCAATTTATATACACTTTCTCGAAATTCTTGTCTACTTACTTTTACTCCTGCCAGACACCAATTTTTCCCTTGTTCTTTTACGTCCTCTACCTCTTTCTTTTTTTTTTCAAGCGTGCTTCGGTCTCAATATATATAGGTGTATATATATATATTTGTATGTGTGTGTTTCTGTGCTTCCTATACACAGTGCGATGTTGTTGCTGTTGTTGGCGCCTTACAATGCTGTTTGATAAAATTTTGGTTAAGCTTCGTTTTTTTTTTATATTACTCCCTCTGCCCACTAGCTCTCTTTCCGGTTCCAACCAATAATCCCAATGCCAACTTTCAACATTTAATCGTAGTATGTTATAAGGGAAACAGTATGTCTATGTTGATATTCACATTTAGGAACATCAGCCTCCTGCTCTGAAATTACTTTTCCGGCTATGGCAATGCGTGCAAGATGGTATTTCAGAAAGGGGGCAAGCGGGGGGAGACTGCGATATGTGTGTTAAGAACAATGTGCAAATAGAGTAGGACCACTGGCTAAATATCGGAAGGCGGCTAAAATTGAATACTACTAAACTAGTTCCTGAACTAAATACTTAAATACAGATACAATATATCTATAAATACGAAATCCAATATACATAAACACAAATCTACGTAAAAGATAATTCATAATTTTGGATAACCATTCTTAATTTGAATGTATATCACTTAATATAAGAAAAAAATGAATTTTCAGCAATTCAGGAAGAACCACTTGGAACCAGTTGTAAGGCTCATTCGTCACTAACTGCATTTCAACTATTATCGATAGATTGCATTTGATTATCAATTAAAGCGCCAAATATGTTTGGTAAAACCCTAAGCTATGTTTTTTTTTGAGCTATCAAATCTTTTTAATATATATTCATGTTTTGCATTCTGCACATGTTTGCAATATTGACAACATAAATGTTTTACAACACTGCTTCATGATACAACAACAACAACAGCCGGCATATGCATGTATGTGTGCAAATTACTGCGCTTGTGTTAAAATATCAGAGTTAGTTTGACAGTAATGGGAAATAATTCAATACGAAGCAAACAATTTTACTATAAAGACATATTTTAAATATTATGGAGTGGTTTAAACTTGAAGAGAATAAAAAGCAGACTACAACGTTTGCACTGCTTAATGAACCATCTTTTACTAAAGACCAGCTAGAGTCGATGCGATTTGAGGAACTAAATGATGGAGGAAAAAAGTGTAAGTGACGCGCTTCTTTAGCTCGAATAATAATTCTCCATTTATTAGTTGCATTAATTTGTTAATAATATCCCACTTTTCTTGTCGTTTATAGCTTACATTATGGGTGGTCTACTCTGTAAGGGAGAATATGCTTGGTTAACACGTCGCAACTCCTTCGATGCAACTCTCCTTGTATGCAGTCTAAAATCAGGATTTATAGTTGCTCGTCATGTGTTTGGCAATGTCGTTAACAAAGATGATGATGATAATCAGCTTTGCTGCAGCATACGCTGTGTTGAGGAGCTTTTCCCCGAGAAGGCATTTGAAAGGGAAACACTTTTGGCCATTTGCCTGGAGACATGGACCAAAGGAAATCGCATAAACACACTTGAGACCTATTTGGATATATATTCCATCAAAGCCAATGTAGTATTGCGACACGTTTATCTAGATGGCATGTTGGCCAATACTTTGACTTTCCTTAAATCAGAAATATGCTCTCGCACACCATGCGATGATTTTGATGGTGTCCTGGCTATTGGTACCGCAGAGGGTACAATTTTGCTCTTGGACTTGAATTGCGATAACGTGCAAACCACGCAAAGAAAAGAAATACGAAGCTATCAGGAATATTATACACAGATTAAACGTATTCCCATTCAATCTGAATATGTCAACATTGACGTTGGAACAAGATTAAAGGAATGCAGAGAAAGTGATAACCATTTGGCGTTGGAGGTGCATGGTAAGTTATATACCTATATACATTCGTAGAAGAAGATTAATCCTTCTCTTGTTAGGTGCGAATTCCGCCATTAGCAGTCTGATGTCAGTTGATTTGATTCATGGTTTTGCTGCTGGTCTTAAGAATGGTCAAATAATTCTTTATGATTTAAGACGTCTCAAAGTAATTGCCACAGTACATTTGCCAGAGCATTTGGGTACACTGTCTGTTGAGCGTCTATGTTGCATTGTACCGCCAGATGATCCCAAACCGTGTTTCTATCTAAGTGCTATGTATCAGAGTAGGGATAAAATGTTGGCTCTATTGCATGTCATCAGCTTTAAGCGATCGTATGGTGCATCTGGTGTTAACCATTACAATTTTGAGGTAACCGTTTATTTTTATTCAACTATCATCAGTATATATATATATCTTTTCTGTATTAATTTATATAGCAATGTCAATCGAACTCTACCTGCGCCCAAATTCTTCTCGATGGTCCCTCTTGTAGACCAATTGGTTGTTCATCTGCCTCAACATTTTCATTTGCCGGAGACAATGGCACTCTGTTGATTATTCTATCTTGGTATTCACAGACGGATCGCATAAACAAGTTGATTCTCTTCGATATCAACCAGTGGTATAAGGATGAAATGCCGTATTTAATACGACCTTCCGAAAAGCCCAATTGTATTTCTGGCTATATTCTTAATGAACCTCATGATATCGGACTTAGTCTTGAATTAAAGCCGTCCAGCATTTTACATTTTAATTCATCGCAGCGCTCTGATGTCCATTTCTATCCAAATTCATTAACCTTTGGTAAGTAACTAACTGTTGAGGAAGAGATTGAAATGCTATATCCATATATATCCCTCTAGGCTGCCATTTAATGACCAGCAAGGGATACCGTTACTATGCGCACGATGGGTTGCAGAATCGTTTTATTGAGTGCTTGCGTCAGGATACTCCTACTTTATTTCTAAATCCCCAGGAATATCATAGGGAAATCATACGGCTTGGACTTATGCCGCAATTCACTGAGCTGAATGCCACGGCTACCTTCTCAAGGGTACGAATTCATCAAATTCATCATTTGTCTCACTCTAATTGATTATCTCTCTCGTTCTATTTAGGCGGCCATGTATGAGGAAATTCTATCGGTTGCTCTTGAGCAAAAGTGTTTGGCTCTTTTATATAGATGCGCTCGAAGTTGGCTAGATGATAGTTTCCTATGCAATATGGTTAATCCAACAGAGCTCTCACTATCGACACTAACCAATTGGATTACAAGGCGTACGATAAATATTAAGTCACGTTGCTTAGAGCTATGCCAGGGTATATTCGATTATAATGGTTACTCTCTGGATGAGCGCGAAAGGGATGAATTTCGTATATTGTCAATTCAATTGGAAGAGCTCGTGAAATTGCAATCATATATAATTAAACAAGGAAGGGCTTTGCTTGCAGACTCTGTCCTAGAGGAATATGAAACGAATGTGAATTCCATGGAGATGATTTATCAGTACCAATGGCTTCTTTATTGGTTCATGGAACGAGGTCTTTTGCCCGAAGGCAATCTTTTAAATGAACCTAAGCATAACAAACTAACCCAACTGAAACGTGTTTACGATGAAAAAAGAATCCAGCGAAAATCGGCAGATATGTCATTATATATAGACACTATGCTTCAGCGATATGATTTAGCCGCTTACATGTGCGATGGTCAATACCCACCCTCAACTATGCAATCTCTTATGCGAATGATGCTCTCATCCAATGCTGAATTGGCACAGAAGCATGAGGTTGTTTTGTATCTCTTAATGGATCTCGAAGGCGCTAATCAGTCTGAGGATTCAAAGAAGGAAAAGAAGAAGTATGATATGGGATTGGTTGAAAAATTTCAGTTTTCCTTTAA